>JAZKJV010010109.1:600000-1143068 GCA_037367405.1 Ottelia alismoides
TCATTGTGTCCAAAACAACAATTAAGCATGCCATTAGAAAGATCATCAAACCAGCTTTGAAACGAAACTGAAATCAACTCAATTGGGCATACGTAGCTCAAGATATGCACGAAAGAAAGCAGGGGCATAAGTGAAAAGAAACATGAAATGATAACCACAAACAGGTCCTTGGGAGGGACTAAAGTGCAATAAAAATAAGTTTCGAGGCCTTCCCTGTAAATAAACCATACGCGCAGGGGTATATTTGTAATTATTGAAACCCGCAAGAGTATGAGTGCAAATAACCCCAGGTGCACAGGTGTTGCACGTGATCTGGACCTGGATGCAATATTGAAGAACTTCGTTGGCGTCTCTGCAAATTTCCCAGAGAGCACGTGCCCTGCACGTGTTACTCCAGGCTCAGAAGACAGGTCAGGCTCGGCAGAGGTTCGGTGTAGCTTCGGCTAGGCTCGGCTGAGGCTCGGACTTGGTCGAAGCTGCTGATGGTTCGACAAAGGCTCGGAGGAGGTAAGGAGCATCCAAGCCTGGAGGCTCGGTGAAGGCTCTGGCGTCGCCACGTGGCTGAATGTGAACCCTTTGATCACAAGGATCGAAGGGCTCCTGGAGTGATGTCGTGGCTGCACGGGAACCGTTGGATCTTGAGGATCCAACGGTACCTGAAACGAGCTCTGGTCGGCGACGTGGGCGTACTTGGACCGTTGGATGATCCCCTGGAGAGGGACATCCAACGGTCACTGCTCCTCCTTCTTCGGCCGAAGGCGGGCGGTGGATTCAGAGCTCCGGCGAAGGTGCTCTTCCTCCGCCGCTGATGTTCTCTCTCAGGAAGCCTCCTCGGAGCTCGTTGTATCTACGTAGATGAAGCTCGGAGCTCCGGGGAGGTGTCTGGCGTTGTGGCTCAGTCCATCAGACTTCCGAAGTCGAGGGCGAATGCGAAGAAGTGGGCTCCGGCGGGCGCTCCGACCATTGCGAGTCCAAGGACCTGCAGTGTTAAGACTACAACCGAAACACAAGAGCGTGTGTGCGTGAATGAGGCGTGAGCTCGGTGAGCGGAGAACGTGGGAGCTCGGATGCTCCTCCGCCGTAGGTGGCGGAGGAGATGGGTCGACGGTGGTCTGCGGTTGTGAAGGAGGAAGAAGGAGGTCAGATGTAGGTGCGTGAAAGGTGGGTGCTTGGCGGAGCTCTAGGAGCGATCAATGGAGCGAGAGGGAGAGTGTAACAGCCTAGAAAATTCAAGAAATAAGAAGAAAAATTCGCAGGAGGAAGAGGAATCTTACCTGGTCAGCTATGGCAGACGGAGGCTTGGGCTGGGGCTCGAATCGAGCCCCGGGTCGTCGCTGGACACGGTCAGCCGGTCCGTGCAGCTTGGGCGGTCGCGATGGCGCCGCTGCTCCACCGTGAAGGTCGGAGGGTCTACACCAGGGATTCTCATCGTCGTCGCTCAATCCGACCACCTCCCCCTGTCACTGGGAGGTGGCAGAGGGCTGGGCGAACCCCCATGTAAAGGTGGACGACTTGGAATGGAGGGGGACGCGAGGTTTTTTAAAGATCGAGTTCGGCGGTTCTAGTGATGGAGGTCGTGGTTTTAGAGGAGATGTGGAGCGAATGGGATGACGACGGGGTTCGTGGGGTGAGGCGCGAGGAAGACTGATGATGGAGCTCGGTCGTGGGATGGTTTGAGAGGGAAGAGGTAGTCGAAGATGGTGGGAGAAATGGAAAGGGGAAGAGGTCCACGCGGAGTGGGATCGTGTGAAAGAGGAGGGAGCCGAAGGTTGACGACGGTCAACTGACTGTTGGATCTGGAGATCCAACGGTGGGGATCGATGTGCGAAGGAGCGGTATGGATTAAATCGGGGGCGGAGTGATCAGATGGCTGCAGAGCAGCCACGTGTCATGACGAGGGCGAGGTGCTAAAGGACGGTGATGATGGAAAGCTAAGGCCGATCGAGCAGATGAGGAGCGTCAGAGGAATGGGCGGCTGAGATCAAAGATACCAAGGTGTGATCGGACGGATCTCAAAGAGCCACGTGGCAGGCTGTGCGCTCGGCGCTGACGTGCGGTTCTGATCGAAGATGGGGATGATCAGACGGTTAGGAATTGAAGTACGCGTGGACAAAGCTGGGCCGTTGGATCCAATGAGAGATTCAATGGTTGAGGATGGCGGCGGATGAGACAGGGAGACGGGGCCACGTGGCTCACCCAGAACGGGCCACGTGGCCCAATCAGATTATTGCAAACATGATTTTGATTTTTGAGGGTCAAGATGGCCGAATTTGAGAAAACTCAGAACATGAAAGTTGTAGATCTTGATGAGATCTATAAGTTTCATGTTGACCAAAACTGGAGATGAGATCAAACAAAGACCCAAAATATTTTTGAGGGTATTTTTAAGTCTAAAAATACCACGGATTTTGTGTTTTGCCATTTTTTGTGGTTTTTAATTTATTAAGGACTTTGTTAATTACAGGACATTAACTGGGTTTTATTGACACAATTTAAGCAAGGGGGTTAATAATGGGAAATTGTGATGATGAAATCGAGTTTCATCACCTACCAAGGGATGGGCTACCGCCATTGGGGCCTTGCGTAGAAGAACAGATGGTCACGGCGCTAGTAGTGTTGATTGGGTGATATGTAGTCCCGGAAGCCACCATGAGGTTTTTGTAGGATTGCCGCAAGACGCCACCTTACAAAATACCGATGAGTCTACACTTCATCACCTTTATTCTTTCATTTCGGCCTTAAATCTCTAGATAAATGCATGTATATAACATTAATCTATGCAAAATAACAATCAATAATTGGCTAATAAATATTATATAACATATCACATTTAATTCCAAATTAAAAGAATAAAAGAAAAAGAATGAAGTGTCAAAGACATTGAGTGACCATATACCTTGAGACCCAATCATCATGATGACTTGGTCGACGAGGAATAAAGTAGGGGGAGATAAGGCAACGAATTGTACAAAAACTCTAATTATTTTTGTCAATAAATAACACTTGGGGTCCCATTTTATTTTCCCATTTTTACACCTCGAGTAATAAAACCCTCTATATGAATATTTTACATAAAATAACAAAGAAAAATACAAAATTTATTTCATTTAGAAATATTGCACAGTGTTCTCGGGACATGGAATAAAAAATCGCAATGAAAATTTCACAAACATGTATCTCCTACGTATAAACTCAAACTTACCAAAACTCACCTTTATTGTTCATAAAATTTAATTATATATTTAATCAAGTGGTTTCATTAATTTTGGAGTTAAGATGCAAAAGTTGTCTTTTGGGTCCCTATTGTATAATATACATGTACATAATAATCAATATATTCATCCTTCACATTTTTATATATCTTATATTTTTATATATGTGTAAATATTACACAAAACACATTTCAATAATAAACTTAAAATAAAATCATAAAAAATATACTAAAATAAATAATGTATCCTAATATATAGGTCAACTATACTTATATAATACATATACATAGTTACATAATAAAAATAGAAAAATAAATAAAATATGTAAATATATAGTTAAATAAGTCATAAATATATAAAATGAGTATATGCAATAATAATACACACAATACAACATAAAAATAAAAGATAATAAATAAATATGAACATACAAGGATATATATGTAAATATTAACACATAATAAATTAGCTTGTAAAAATAAATAAGTCATAATAAAATGCTACATAAATTAAGAAATATTTTTTATGTTTAACCAAAAATTAATAAAACCATTTATTATTTTATATCTAATTTAAAGGGATTTAGTAACCCCGAATTTCCTGATTAGTCCTTGTGGACCAATCAGGAGGCTTGCCTTGTTGACGTCCAGTCAACTCCCCATCTCAAATCTCTTGCCCCCATTAGAGTGATGTAACCAACGTCTTCTTACCCATTTTATGGGTGATCCATCACTCCATTCGACTTGATCTTTCACATAAACCACTCTCTTTTTGAATCCTAACAAACACCTAATCCTTAGATCCGTTGTGCATAGCCCTAATCATTCCTAAATCATTAATAAGGCTCCTCCACCATGTTTATAAATAAATTCTCCAAGGCCTTTATTTTTTTATCCCACTTTTGCTACTGTAACCCCATTATGATCCCTCTGTAGATCCTCCGTGGTGACATCATGGTGCTCTAGACCTTCTTAGCATGGATAGGGAGTGTAGGAGGTGATCTAGGACAATCTTACCATCACTAGCGACATTCATGCTCCTTGGCATTCCATCCAGGTCCAAGCCTCTAAGTACCCTTTTTATTTTCACAATTCATTCCAGTAGCATAATATAACATTTGGTTTTGATGATTAGGTTGTACTTTAGCTTAATTGCAAAAATCAAAATCGTTGGAGAACTAGGCTCAAACCCTAAATTAATATGTGTCCCATTGTAATACGACCTGCTTCCTCCACCATTCTCTCTCCCATTAATTTCTCCATCGAACTCCCAACGTTTCCACTTATGATTCAACCCCTGATTAGAGCTTCGAAGCATCTATTTTTGCCTTCGTTGAAGCTACATCATCCACCTCCCCCATTAACGTATCAACTTTAGTAGTGGGATGAGGAGATAGCCCTCAATCCCCTTATCGTTTTTGTGCAGGTTCTAGTGCCTATCCATACCTGGAGCATGATTTTGACTTCTACTTCAGAGCTCCAGGTGTCCAATGTTCTAGGGTCCCTCTGATGGACCCCGAACCCCTTTGAAGCATCCTACAGATGCAAGCAAGCTCCTAGAAGCGATTGCCACTGTTGGAGAGGGAATTATTGACTGGATGTGGGAGAACTCTACAATCGAAGCTCGCCAACTCCGTGTTCTTGGGATGTTCTTCTTGATACCCCAGGTGATGTAGGATCTCGGTGGAGCCCCATATTATATCAAAACCTTCTAATCCACAATAAACGAACCCCCCACAAAGCCATCGATCAAGCCATGTGGCACATGGAGCGCTTGATCGCGCAACTTAAAGGGGTAATTTACGTAGGACCCCTCTTATGTATTGTCAATTTGGTCTTGTAAATATTAAGCTATGTTTAATTTTTTGTAAAAATTGCAAGTGGAACCCTGTATTTATTGGATATTGCATATAGGTCCAGTGCCAGCTCACCTCAAGTGGCAGCCCATGTAAGGAGGGAAATTTGTGAGGACACCACGTCGGGTTCCTTTACTTGTATTTAGTACTTAACAATTGTAAATACTTGTAAAACTTTGGGTATTTTGCACTGAGCCCATGTATTTTATTTTTATTGAGTAAATACCTCTATTACCCATGTAAATTATATTGTTACATTTTTATTTAATTGCTCTTGTGTTCGTAAATTCTTGGGAAAAATCATAGTAAATGCTTAATATTATGTTGATTCACACATGATTTTTATTTAGTATTTTTTGCTATTTTCCATCTATTAAAAATATAATATAAGTTATCTATTCCTTGTTCAGCTTTAAAAATATAAAAAATATAAAATATTGTTTAAAAATTCCAAAAAATAAGAGTATATGTATTACTATAAAATATAACTCTAGACAAAAAATATGAAAAAATAAAAGAGAAACCTTAAAATTTAAAAAAAAACCTCCTAACCTTATACAAATTGGCAAAAATGCTATAAAATCCAAAAATAGTTTTATGCTATATATTTTTAGTTATATTTTATATTAAATATTAAAAATAAATTTGGATCATTTTGGACTTATTCTCTATTTTTAAAACCCAAAACAATTTAGTCTATTTAATATCTTCCATTTTTACTATTTTGAATCAATTAAAAATACTTAAAAATTAGCAAAAATGATAAAAATTTGAGAAAATAGAAAAAATTAGAAAAACAAAAAATGTTTTATTTTGAAATTTTGAGCACATATAAATATATTTGTAAACATAAAAGCCTATATAGTATATATCTACAAATAGTACTTATATATACTTATTAATATTGTTCTTATTTATAGATACCTATAAATATTTTTAAACCTCAAATAAATAAAAAAGTACTGATCTTATTTGTATTTTCTAATTTTTTATATATTAATTATACATATCATATTTGGTTTGTGTATTATACTTATTATTATATATAGATAAATATATATTTATTACTTCTTAAAAAGAAAAGGGAAATTAAAAATATAAAAATATAAAAATATAAAAATAAATACAAATTAAAAAATATAAAACACAAAAATTTAAAACCTTAAAAATCCATAAAAAGTTAAATATAAATAAAAACCACAAAAATTAGAAAAATCTAAAATGTACACAAAATAGTTCTTATGTATTTGTATTTATAGACAATAATTATTGGACTATTCCTTTGCTCTCTGAGGTTTGAATATTTTGTAGAGTTAAATAAAAATAAATTTGACTCACATTTTGCATTGCATTATCATTATTGTGGGTTGATTGTGAGCTTGATTTGATTGTTTATGAGGTGAGTGCCGAGAGAGGGCCGATACAATGATTGTCGGATCTGACTTGTCGAACACCACCGAATCTCCCAGATGGACGTGGTCTTCTCAGAATAGTCAATAAACAAAATGGAACTATTACCAGGGAGCAATGTTAGGATAGGATTTTTGCATATATTAGTCATTTTATTTTTCTGTATGTTATCTCTTTTATTCCTATAATTGTTTATCTACTTCTGACCCCTTGTCTTTGTTGAATTCCTTGCGGGGGACCACATGGCGAAGGAAACTTCTTAAGAGGTTGGCGCACCCGATCTATGAGGAGATCAACCTTTTCTATGTAGGTTGATTGGAGAGAGAGCGCGGAAGAGAGACATAGAGAGAACAAAGCATCTTGGCTTAGTGTAGTTTCTTCTTTTTATGTTTACTTTGTGAGTGAGAGACATTTTATTTTTTTTGCATAATTAGTTTGTAATAATACATGTACCTTGGTCATTCAACAATCAAACCTATTTTTACCAAGTGATTGTTCAATTGGGGCCTCACCGTAATTTTTTTCATGATTTCATCGCTTTCTATACTTATTTCTATCTCCCTATTTTCCACTTGTTTTTATTTGATTTCCATGTCTTGAGTTTTTTGCCTTTATTTTCTTTGTTTTATGTGAATGAGCCCTTAGATTTTAGTAATTGCTTGATCAATTAATTTAGGTCCAAACCCTTAATATATGCATGCTCCTATAGTTACTAATACGTTTTCATGTAAATCAAAATAAATATATGCTTTACAATAATATCAATTCCTGCTTAGGGCAATTTCATTGCTTGCATACCACATATAGTGTATATTTTAAAATACATGTCTTGCATCCCGCATGGAGAACACTGGGAAGCACTGTGATTCTTCTTATTGAGCATTCATCATTCTGATACAAGGGTGAGATTTCCACCCTTATATCAACTTGCATTACATTTTTGCTATCTCCCTTAGTACATCACTTAGGATCTAAAGAAAATACAAAAAATGTTAGGTGTATTATTTTGAAAAGTACCCAAAAAAATGAAAATCCCAACAATTAAAACAAGGGGACTACTTAATAAACTTTGACCTTAATTAAAATCTATAATGGACTTCATTGTATTGGGTTCATAAAGCCCTCATTGTTTTAAGGTATATTTAGACTGAGTGAGGCACGCCCCTTAAGGTTAGAGCTAAAAACCTTATTTATGGTTGCCTCGATTATCACTTGGGACGGGTGAAGTACCTGCACTTCTATCTTACGTGGGAGAGTAGGGTCTTGTCGACGACAATGTTCTCGCCTTATATAAAACATCTGACCTGATCCGAAGTACTGAGCGTAGGCCATGCCCTCACAGGTGTGTCTGTCTCATTGTTCTACATCCGACTAAGTCCTTGTTCGCTTGCGGGACTGGTCCAAAGTATTGGATTCACAATCATCGACTTCCTCTCTTATTCTTTGGTTGAGTACCCCCCATGACCGATATCGAGGATCTTAAGAAGTACAGATCATAGGATACAAAGGACATGGAAATTACAATATACTTTTATGGCAATACTCATTCTCCTATAGGTCTAACCTCTAAGGACAAGTTCAAGATTGCATGAAATAATAATAAAATTGAAAGGATAAAAAATAATCGATCCTTTACATCTTCACTTGTGTTGAGTTTGTGAACCCTCAATTGTATTGTGTTTGTTTGGATCTAGATTATGTTCAAAGATCGATTCTGCGCACTTGCGTCATTTTTTATTTAATCCATTTCATCCTTTTCGACCCTTGCTCATTTTGAGCCATATATTATTTTACACTCCTTTTATTCCTCGTTCATTGTCGTATCTTATATTCCTCCTCTATCTTCCTTTTGCATCCATAGATGATATCTCATGAATGGTTTGGTCTGGACCTCATCGAAACCCCACATCGATTCCATGATGTCATCATCTCCAATAATTTGAGGCAATTCTTGAGAACTCGATTAGGATCTTGCAAACTGATCTCCAGACTCCCCGTATTCCTTTCGTAACCCTTATCATTATCCAATAAATTAGGATTACTTCTGTCCAACCGCTCGTCCCTTGTGGATGGAGATCGATTTCAACTCATATCAAACGCTTCATTCACAACCACCTGGGATTGACCCCAATCCTAGATTCATCATTTCATCTAGCATTGAATTTCACAGTCAGTTTGATTGGGATACATCTTGTGGTGCATATCAAGAATAGAACCTGGATTCCAATCTGGATTTCATTTCTTCATATTCAGACTGAGATATGGCTCCTCACAGAAAAGTAAAGAGACCGCAACAACTACCACAACCAGAGCAACCCCCCACCAGACCAAAAAATGGTGAACACGCATATGCTTGCTTCGATACAGACAATACAACAATATCTCACCGAGTAGTCATTAACTTGGGCTTCTTTCCTAGACATGTTAAACAATCTAAGGAGAAGAAGAGAACCAAGGAGGAGGATTATATGAAGGACCAGGAGAAGGACCCCATGACAGGGAAGGTAAGGGAAGGGGAGAGGTTCCAAAGCTTACTTTAAAGGAGACATACAACTATAGCACTGCCAGGATGATTGAATGGATTCATATTCCACCAATCCATGAACATTTGGAGCTTAAGCCTCAACTTCTTGCTCTTCTTCCCACATTCTACGGGAACGCCAATGAGGAACCCTACATTTATCTGCAACTATTTGCTTATATCTATCGTACCACACACTACCCTAACATTTCATTAGGTGTAGTCAAGATGACAACTTTTCCCTTCAACCTTCATGACAAGGTCCTTTACTGGGTCAACCATCTGAGAAATGTTGTAACGACATGGGAGGAACTCAGGTCTGCATTCCTTCACTAGTTCTACCCTCTTGATCGGCTTAATCACATGCAAACCTGAATTAGCAATTTCTCCCATGGCCCACATGAGACTATCCATAAAGCATGGTAGAGATTCAAGGACCTAAAAGATAAATATACCCACCATGATATCCCTCAGACTAGCTTGGTCTAACATTCTTTAGAGGATTGAATATTGAAAGTCAGAAACTTGTTGATGTCCCCTGTGGGGAATCACATTTTAAGAAGAATGAAGATGTGGTATGGGAGATTTTTGATGAAATGGTTGAAGGAGAGACCACGCTGTCTTCCTCACACGCATACCAGAAGCCACCCCAGATCCTCCACAAGCTAGTCCATATGACAACATCTCAAGAAGTGGACAGGGATGAGAGCTCCAATCTCGGCATCACTGGGAGCCACCTGTCCAATGTGGCTATTATTGAGAAATGATCACAGGACTTGGAAATTTTGTTAATGATCAAATAGAGGACTCAAAACATGGAGAAGTTGGATCATATTATCAAGCAGTTGGAGCTACGTGTGAGAACAATTAACTCTTACCCATCGGTGATTCTGCCAGCCACGATTCCTGCTGAGACAAAGGAGCCATCATCGCAAGTCATAGGTAGCCATACTTTGTTCAACACGTATATTACATGCAAGCCCTGGAGCAAGCACCACCTCGGCCACAACAACAGCTAGTCATGTACCAACAGGAATCCCAACAATCTTATACTGATCCTTACTTCTCACCTCCATCCCTAATTCAACAGGTTAATGACATTTAGAACAAGGACGTGCAATTGGCCCATCCTGGTAGACATTATCAAGACTAATCTTCTGCCATCCGGCCATACCACCAACATTAGGGTGGGAAATTTGTCCAATACCCTCAGTAACACCCTTAACAACATCAGTCTCTACCCTACTAGAGCACATGGAGATAGGGTCAGTCCTACCATCAACTACAATATTGTCAGCATAAATAGTACTCCAACTATGCTGCCATTCAGCAGAACTAGTATCCACATACATCTCATCATCACCAACAATACCCTCGTCAACATCAGTCCCAATCCTACCATTTGCAGCCTCTGCAACATCACTTATCTCAGCGTGTCAACATGCTAACTCATATGAGGCTTCTGCAAATCCCATTCTTGATTGTTTGTCTCAACTTGTGAAAATCCTAACATAGATGAGCCAGAAGCGTGACGACCTCACCGGCAAAAAAATCCCATTTTGGTGCAGGTCGAAGAAAACTCTAACAACTTCAAGAAGAACGACCAGGTAGTGCGTGATATCCCAACCGCCCTCGCAGAGTCAGATAACCCTAATTTTATTTTGTCTAATGCTAATACTCTCAACAATGCTAGGAATTTGTCGCCATCTGCCACAGTCATAGGGAAGAATAAAACATCATCTGACGAGTCATCATTTTATGCATCAATCGAACTAGCCACGAGACAAAGTGAGGAAGAAGATGAAGGAGGAGATGTACCAGCTACCCACCACCAGCATATGTAAAATTCCAAAAATCAGAAAAATGGAAAATACTAAAAACATATTAACCACCAAGATCGAGTTGAGACAACCAAGGAGAAGCCAATACCTCCAGCCACTCCTGTACCGATCGACAATGTTGAAGTCTAGCTTTTATTCTTGTTCTCCCTCTTGTTTTGAATGACTGCTCACCCTCTTTTAGCAAGTCATTTTTACACGTGGATTTAGATGTAAATAAGAATAATGCTTGTGATTATAATTCTGTAAATATTTCTTTTCCTGATGTAGTACAAAATTCCAAAAAAGAAAAAGTTAAAAAGTGCATTGTTTGATCCATTAATTATGGAGATTATTTAGATCTTAGTTTTGGAAATGCCAATAATAAAGGCCATGGAATACATACAAGATGTAAATAAAGGGTTGAAAGAGGCATATACAACAAAGCGTCAAAGCCATAAGAACAGACGCAACTTAGCGAGAAGCACATCCTGACCATGGCCATTGTCAACAATATCCGTGATTCCCACAAAAGAAACAAGATAAAGGAGCCCCTTTGATCACATGCTAGATTTTTATTAGATATTTTAGCGAACTCTTCTTGATAGTGGCTCTTCAATCAACTTCATGCTCTCTGGAGGATGTTATTGCAACTATATAGGATATGCACTTCCTAGTGAACTTTGTTGTCCTGGACATGGATTCACCTTCACCGTTACTCCAGACACCCATTATCCTTGGTTGGTCGTTCCTTCGAACAATTGAGGTATTAGTTGACTATGGTTAGAGACAAGATCATATTATTCTCCTATAGGGACCTTGTCACCATATACATGATCAACGAGTTGAAAGCAACATATGGTGAGAGTTGATCATAACCACCTACAGAAGACTGTGACATCATATCAAATATTAGAGATCCAACATTAACCTTGAATGACATACTAACCCAGGAAACCCTCTCTTCAGAGGAGTACCTAGAAAGCACAGTCGACCTAAGCTCATTTGTCAACTGGGAGACATAATCCAACTCACAGATCAACCTCTATAAAGAAGAACATTCAAACCTTATCGAACAAGAAGAAGTCATTGTAGATTTGTTGGACACATTGTTGTTTGAGACACAAGTGATGGAGGTGAGCAGTACCTCCAAAATTTTAGCAGATCATCCACCTACTAGCACAGTCTCAAAAGTGTCCGAGAAGCCATCTCAATCATTACTATAATTAAAGCAGCTTCCTATAGGCTTCAAGTATTCCTTCCTTGCTGGTTAGAAAATAGATATTCATTCATCATCATAACAAGATGACCTCATATCAGGAATCTTGATTGCTTGAGGTTCTAGAGAAAAACTACAAGGCTCTTGGTTGGAATGTTTCAAACCTCCACATGATCAATCAAGCCTTGTGTTCACACCACATTTATATGGAAGATAATTCCAAGTCGTCCCGAGAGTTTCAAAGAAGACTGAACCCTAATCTGTGGGACATTGTCATAAAAGAAATCACAAAATAATGTGAGACAGGTTTCATTTATCCCATATCCGATTCCAAATGGGTGAATCCTTTGGATGTAGTTCCAGAAAATCAAGGATCACCACAATTACCAATGACAAAGGAGAGGAGATATGCACTCAGGTAACGACATCATGGTATGCGTGCGTTGAATACCTTTGCTTGAACTCATCAACAAAGAAGGACCACTTTCTATTTTTTGTTGACCAAGTGTTAAAAAGATTGGCTGGTAATGAGTTCTTCTGCTTTCTTGATGGGTGCTCTGGGTGCAATCAAGTGTAATTCACCCTTGAGGACCAAGAGAAAATGACATTCACTTGTCCCTTCATCGCCTAAGATTTTAGAAGAATGCCCTTTGATTTGTGCAATGCACCTGCCACATTCCAAAGATGCATTCTTATTGTTTTGCCAATATGGTTGGCAATTTTCTCGAAGTGTTTATGGATGATTTCTCGATATATGGTGACTGTTTTGATTCCTGTCTCGAGCACCTAGGCCGAGTGCTTCAGAAATGCCGTGATGTAAATCTCATATTATCTTGGGAAAAGAGCCATTTCATGATTACTGAAGGGATTCTATGTTGGAAATGCGAGCCCACGGTGAGCCATTATGCAATAAATGTTATTGCAAATATCATTCCCTGATTTGAAATGAAGAATGAATAATTTGCATAATAGGTACCTTAGTACAATTAGGGTTATGTACCATGGCCATCTTAATAATCATACAGCTGTTGATTCAACTATTGAATCATAGAGGCTGGTGCTTGGATGAATATCTAAAGAGTTAGATTGAGGACTCATCAAGCACCGTCAAATGATTGTTAAGAGATGATCTCCAACCTGAGTAGGAGATGGCAATCCTTATCTCTGAAGGCTGATATCTGACCGACCTCTTGATGCAGGTCCTCTGCATAGGAATAGAGATTCGGAGGTGTCGGATTAGTTAGGTCAAAGAGTTGACTTAACGAGATCGAGATAACCGAAGTCCTATATCATATGCTGTCATGATATAGGCACACATCCTCTAATCGGAGACAGATGTGTTACTATATGTCTGAGTATGTACATTTGGCAGACCAATAGGTTGATGACCTAACCAAGGTCTATACACCGGCGCGCTGGTGTGCATGTAGGGGCATATGAGTAATACGATCTCCCAAAGGGATCATACAGGTTCATTTACTGAGCCGGAAGACATGATCTCACTCATGAGATATTGGGAAGAATCCAAGTCCGTGCACGGTCGTCTCGCTTTGGAAGCTTGACTGAATTTGTAGGTTTGATATATACTTTTGGAAAGTATATGATCAAGACCTAGGTATAATATATACTTTGGAAAGTATATGATCGATACCAACTTCCAATGATCGAATGAGAAACTTACTGATAAAACCATGAAGTAGACAGTGGAAAGTTGATCTAATACTTCGGGTTTAATTTGAGTCTTCCAGTATGCAGGATGTACATGTATTGGGAATACCTGAGGGTGATGTGATCATAAACGATTGTATAACCATGACGCTTCCATTCCTAGGGAGTGATGAAACGGGTCTGGATTTTAGTGACTCCTCTCAGTAGAGAAGTGATCTAATCTTGGTCCAAATGTTGGACATTGATCTGAATGTGATTCAGATACAATAAGAAGATTAGATTTGCGGTCTTGATTTAATCAAGCATCTATGGGAGGCCCGCAATCTGGATTTGAGATATGATCTCAATATCCAAGTCACTATACGTGGAACAATACAATCGCCCTATCCTTATCTCCAAGTATCTGCGGAGAAAGCGCATTATCCTTGAAAGAGTTCATGGATAATTCTATTGTTGATATATGTATCCCAACATTGAGAAAATGGATAATTAAATGTGATTTAATTATCACGAGTAATATGAATTCGATTCATATTATAAAGAGAGTTGTCTTGGATAATTAAATATGATTTGATTATCAAAGATGTAAATAATGTGAATATGATTCATGTTATTTGAGAACAAGAGAATAGAGAGCCAAGATGATTAAATGTGATTTAATTATCATGGATATGAACAATGTGGATAGCAATATCTATATTAGTCATATATATTATAAATGTGATTTATAATATATATAAGAGAGAGCTATTTGTAATTTACATTTGTTAATTAAATGTTAATGTGAATTGGATTCACATTGGACATTGAATTGAAAATGCAATTTACATTTTATTTTGGGTTGTGAATATGATTCACAAAATTTTTCAATGGCAAGATTGCAATGCCTACAAAATAATTTTGAATTAATTTTGTAGAATAATTTGCAACAAGAGTTGTTGCAAATAATGGAGATTACATAAAAGATGAAATAACCACCTTCCTAATGGAGGAGGGTGGACGGCCACCACTCCCATTAGGAAAGGGAGGCCGTCCCCCCTCTCCACATGGAAGGAGGCTTTCTCTCCTTTCATTGTCTCCATGTATTGATGATTTAATTTTGTGATTAAATTGTGTTGATTTATCAACATATATTTAATTTAAATTAAATTAATTGCTGTTGGTTTTACCAACACAAATCTTAGCCATTAAAAGAAACACAATCAATGAGAGCCATTGGATTTGTGTTATCCCATGGATTGAGATCCATGGATCCCAAAACCCTACAAATAGAGAGGCATACCCATGCTCTCTTTTTACACAACAACCAATCTCTCCCCAATAATAGATCCTCAATCAACCTGATGCCTACTTCACTGCTCAAAGAGTTTGGGTTGGGACTGCTCAAGTCTACAAGATGATTTTACAGTTTACATACACATCCATCAAGCAACTCTGATGAATTTTGGAGTATGTCATCATCACCATTTAGGGAATGAAGTTCCCTGTGAACTTCATAGTACTCGACATGGACACCTTATCTCTTCTTCTGCATACCTCAATAATCCTTGGATGGTCATTCCTTCGAACTACCGAAGTAGTGGTGAACTGTTGCACCAGGAAGATCACCTTCCATTTTAGCAGAGACAAGGTTTTATTGGGACGATCCAAGTACAGAAACCTTCAGCATCTGCATCAGATGAGAGTGAGCCACAGAGTAGTGAATAGAATACTGTGACTTTCTTGCCGAAATCCTTGATACAATATGTTTATGGGTTATATTGAAACCCATGAGTTCCTCTCCACAGAAGAACTAGTGTAAAGCACCGTCGAGTTCCCATGTGTCCTTGATGATGAGCCCATCGCTGAGGTACCTGATGAATACATCTATGGCCACCTGTCGTTGGCAGAGCGAGAGGCAATCATTGAAAATTTTTGTGAACAAAATTCTGTGATGGAAGAATTACGTGCAACATTGAATGCAGGGCCCTTAATGCCAATGTGGACACTATTCACTTGAAAGATCCGACACTATCACCCTGAACATTAGCCGAAGTCACCGCCGAGCTAAATCAGACCCCACTTGAGCTTAAGCCACTTCCAGTAAATATGAAGTATATCTTCCTTGTGGGTGCACAAAACATGTTTCATGTAATTATCAATTCTCAGTTAACACAGGAACAACAATCTCGTATGCTTGATGTTCTAGAAAGAAATTGCAAGGCAAGAGGATGGAAAATTTCAGATCTCCATGGGATAAACCCCTCATTCTGCTTGCATAACATATACCTTAAAGAAGACAACAAGCCTTCCCGAGAGTTTTAGCGTAGATTAAATCCAAATCTCTGGGAGGTCATGATGAATGAAATAACTAAATGGTGTGATGTGGGATTCATATATCCCATCTCTGACTTGAAATGGGTGAGCCCCTTGCATGTTGTGCCAAAGAAGTCAGGGATCACCATGATAAAAAATGACAAAGGAGAGGAGATCACAACCATAATACCAACATCTTGGCATGTTTATGTGGACTACAAATGACTAAATTTAGATACCAAGAAGGACCATTTCCTGCTTCCCTTCATCGACTAGATCGTTGAGCGATTAGCCATGAAAGAATATTTCTATTTCTTGGATGGTTACTCTGATTACAATCACGTCTCTATTGCTTCTGAGGTTCAAGAGGAAACAACCTTCACTTATCCATTTGGTACCTACACCTTCCACATAATGCCATTTGGATTCTCCAACGCTCCAACGACATTTTAGTTATGCATGTTAGTTGTATTCACAAATATGGTATGAAGTTCTCTTTAGGTTTTCATGGACAACTTCTCGATCTATAGAGACAGCTTCGATCAATGCCTATCTTATCTAAACTAAGTCTTAAACAGATGATGTGAAGTGAATCTTGTACTCTCATAGGAGAAGAGCCATATTAAGATGACCAAGGGTATTATGCTAGGCCATGTCATACCGAAACATGGCATGGAGGTAGACCCTACAAAGGTGTATGCCATTTCAAAACTCGAGCCATCTACAAATCTGAATCAAGTCAGATCATTTCTAGGACATGTCAGTTTCTACTAACGATTCATCAAAGACCAATAAATTTTCCCATCCATTGATTGAGCTTCTAGGCAAGGAGGTAGATTTTATCATTGATGATATGGTCCTCCAAGCATTCAATCGGCTGAAAGAACTGATCATCCAAGCCCCTGTCCTTCAACCGCCAGATTCTTCTCTCCCATTTGAGATCATGATAGATGCATTAGATTAAACCATTAGAGTAGTTTTAGGACAATAAACAGACAATCTACTATTTGCAATTCACTATGCTAGCAAGACTCCAGATGAAACTCAGAAAAACTACATTTTAACTGAAAAGGAGCTGCTAGAAGTTGTCTTTGTCTTGGAGAAATTCAAATCCCACCTGCTTGGATCCAAAGTGATTGTTTATACATACTATTCTGCCATCAAGTACCTACAAGCCAAGAAGCATGCCAAACTGAGACTTATCAGATGGATCCTTCTGCTCCAGGAATTCGATCTTTGAAATCCATGACAAACCTGGAGTTAAAATACGGTGGCAGATCATTTATCCAAACTACTAGAACCCGATACTCATAAGCATAGCTAACTTCCTATTATAGAGACTTTCCAAATGAGGCTATTATGTCAGTTACCTCGTTCCCCTGGCTCACCAATATTGTGAATTATCTTGTGTCCAAAAGAACTCCACAAGATTGGTCGAAGTTGAAAGTCGACAAATTTTTATCGGATGTTCATTTCTATGAGTGGGATGATCCTTATCTCTTTCGTGAAGGGAAGCTTGCATTTGGAGGAGATGCATTCCTCATGAGAATGTCCCAAGTGTCCTTGAGCATTGTCATGCAAGAGAATCAGGAGGACTCCACTCTATGAGAAGAATGGCAACGAATATTCTACAATACGACCTCTGGTGGTCGAATCTATTCAAAGATGCAAAAGACTTTGTTAAACATTACTCTGACTGTCAAAAACTGTGCGGCATCATATGAGAGACACAATACATTTAGATTTTAGACGTATTTTATGTGTGGGGCATTGACTTCATGGGCCCGTTCCCTAATAGTCAGAGTTTTGAATATATTCTGCTTGTTGTCTATTATATGAGTTGTTGGGTGGAGGTTATCCCAACTAGAAATGCTGACAGTCACATTGTCAACCGGTTCCTAAGGGAAAACACCATTGCAAGGTTCGAGATCCCCAAAGTTCTTATATCAGATGGGGGTAGACATTTCATTAACAGAGAGGTGAAGAAGCTGACATGTGAATTTTGCATTGAACATCTGTCACCTCTCCATACCACCCACAATCCAATGGCATGGTTGAATGGTCAAATAGGGAGATAAAGACAACTCCATAGAAGCTTGTACACCTCGATAGGAAGAATTGGTCGCAACTCCTTGATTCCATTTTTCGGGCCTATCATACCATGTACAAGTCACCGTTAGGAATGTCTCCCTACTTCCTAGTGTAAGGCAAGACATGTCATTTGCTTACAGAACACATTCATAAATCTTATGGGCAATCAATGTCCGTAATTTGAATTCCAAGAAGGACGGAAAAAACAGAAAGCTGGAACTGAATCGACTTCTCAAATTCTGTGAGTATGCATGTGACAATAGCCTGATGTACAAAGAGAAGGTCAAGAAGTGGCATGACAAGCACATCCACCACAAGACTTTCGAACCAGATCAGAAGGTTTGGTTGTTTGATGAAAAGCTCAAACTATTCCAAGGGAAGTTGAAGAGAAAATGGATCGGGCCTTTCATAGTGAAGCATGTGTGTGACAATGGAAGCATTGTTATATCTAGTTTGTCAACTGATGGACATTCATTTGTGATCAACATACAGTTACTTAAGACTTATCTTGAACATGATACGTTTCTACTCATGGTAAATTTGATTCAGGTAGTCTATGATGAAGAGATTATAAACGCATCATCAACACAATCAGGCTAGGACATCAAAAACATTTCTGATTAGTTAGTCTTATTGTTCTATTCTTATTTTTTCATTTTTTTAAATTCTTTTTGCCATGTTTACCTCACCCCAATCATTTGTGTTATACTTAGGATATGCTTCATCTTTAGTATAGGGGGTGAGCACGCACGGGTTATTCATTCTTGGATTCCTCTCTTGTCACCTCAACTTTTGATAATCTATCTATGCTTAGGGATATTTTACCTTAAGTATAGGGAGAAGACAAACCAAGCCAATGATTCATTTATTCATTCACACCCTCGACCCTCCTTATGGGTAGAATACAATCTACTATACTTAGGATTAATTGATCCTAAGTATAGGGGGACGATCAACTTCTTATTCTTTATTAAGTCATTCTAGTATACGATTTTCTATACTTAGTGCAAGTTATGTCTTCCTTTTTTCATCGATCTATGAGGACATAGCTCAAACTAAGTATAGGGGTCAATATATATTCTGTATATATTTTAGTCATAACTCGTACCTTCATACTTTCAATAATATGGCTAATTAGTAATAATAAACTTAAAAATACACTAAAATTCCCTGTATATACCGATTAATAAGTCTGGTAAAAATGTTTTGCAAAATGTTTGAAAGATGGTTGTAAAATCATTTTGAAAAAAAAATTGAAAACTGTTTGTAAAATATTTTGTAAAACATTTCAACCTTTTTAAAAATGTTTTATTTATAAAAAAATATTTTCTTTGTTTGAATAAAATGTTTTGAAATTTTTTTTGCAAATGGTCTTGAAATAGTTGCAAAAATAGTTTGAAAAATCTATATATACTGTTTGAAAAAACTTTACAAAATGACTTTCAAATTTTGTAAATGTTTATAAAATTTATTTTCAAATTATTTTGCAAAATAAAGTTTCAAAATGTTTGTGAAAATCTTTTCAAATTATTTTGAGAACTATGTACATAATCCAAGAATATAAGTAATCTTTTACAAACTTAACATATTAACTTATAAATAACAACTAAATCCTGAATTCCTAAAACCCAACTCTTGTAAATAATAAGATGCACTCCCATGTAAGTAATTACATATATTTATTTTCCTAAAAACCTTTTTTTGAAAATTCTGAAAAATTTGCAAAATAAAAAATCCCAAAAAATTGCAAAATCTTTTTGAAAACTTCATAAAAACTTGTAAAACTTTTAAAAAAATCCATAAAATTTCAAAATTCAAAAATGACCTCATAAAAATATTTTCTTACATTGTACATAACATTTGCATTTTTCAGAATAAACTAGACAATTGAACATGTCCAAATAAAATCTGAAGATTGGAGCTTGGAGTAGACCTTAATACACTTAATTTCAGAGAGACCCGTTAAGGACTGGAAATGGAGATACTTCATGTCACCTTAACTTAATTCTTTAGGTTCCATAAGACTATCTTCATAAGTCAATTCATTATGTCTAAATAGAACCCTTCTTATCATCTGTAAGATCTTGAGACAGTGGCTTGACTGGAAACCTCCACCTAGCACTTAGTTCAAGTCAGATGGACTGTTGAAAAATCTTGGAGTCTAAGTTGGGACGATGCAAGGCCGTTTTGTCAAGGATGGCTTAGAAACCATTCTTGGGGATTGTCGACAACGGTATTCTAACTCACTTATTTTGGTAACAATTATATCTAAATACCGGAGATAGATTGAGCCAATGCTTTGGATGAGGAATGGTCTACTGTTGCAACTTTTTCCAAGACCCTAAAAAAATGGGTTGAATAAAAGACGCCATATCCACCAGGGCGCAAGAAAGAATGAAAAAGTTGTACAAAGTCAAAGAAAATACCCAAAGAGTCCTACACCAAAAATTCCACAAAAAGTTGAGCCTTAGAAAAAGAACGCTTCTTGGTGAAGAATCGGTTACACTGACTGACTGCACAAGAGAACGAAACTACACTGGTTCATTACCAATTTTTTTCCCATTCTTCTAACTTCTTCCCCCATTTTGTTGTAAAGACTGGGAGAAACAGAACTTAGAAGTGAGTATTTGTCTCCACTAGGAAGAGTTACCAGAAGATCAGGCGCCTTGATAATTCACCATTTTTGTCTAGGGAAAGCTGAACAATTTCACACACATGGTCCTATCACTTCAAGGTAACAAGAGTATGCGACTGAAAGGATAGTTATGACCTGGCTATGAATTGGATTGGATGATAGGAGTCTGGAACCTAAGAGTTGTTGTGTCATATGTCACGACTTCTATATGGTTCCGAACACACCATTAATCCAAAGGCCTTCTTTGAGCTCCAAACTTTTATTTTATTAAGACAAGTTTGAAAGTTGACGGTTATTCCAAGTTATTACATTTTCTTTTATTTATTATTCTTTTCCGCATTCATATGCATAAGTGTTTGCTAGGGACTAGAAAAGGCAAGTATAGAAGGGTATTGAATCTCCATTCCATCACCTTTATTCTTTCATTTGGCCTTCAATACCTAGCTAAATGCATGTATATATCATTAATTTCCCAAAATAAAAATCTTTAATTTGTACAAAATATTGTATAAAATACTGCATATTTATTTTATTTGATTCCAAATTAAAGAATAAAGGAAGAAAAGAAAAAGAAACAAGACACCATAGGTGTTGACAGACCCTAGCCCCCGAGACTCTATCATCATGATGACTTAGTCGACAAGGAATAAAGTAGGGGGAGATGGGATGACCAATTGTACAGATCATACAAGTCTAAAAATCCTAAAAATATAGGCCAATACTTAGCTTATTGGGACCTATTTTATTAGTTATTATCTACACATCAAATCAATAAACTTTGTACATGAAAGTAGTAGATGAAAATACATAGAAAAATACAAAAAATTATTTTATGCAAAATTAATGTAAATTGTATATTCTAGACTTAGAATAAAAATCCAAAATCCAAACTTCCCAAGCCCATATCTTGAAATCAAAATGCACCAAAATCAACTTTAATTGTATACAACTTTTTATTAGCTATTTAATGAAGGTGATTTCATTCAATTTGGAATTAATATGCAAATGTTAAGTTTTGGACCCTCTTGTACAACATATATGAATAAAATATTCATTTTATTTATTCTTCATATTTCATTATTTTATATTTTATAATTTTGTAAATATTATTTATAGTATATATACATATTTAGAATACAATAAAATCACAAAGAAAACACTAAAGTAAAATAATATATAAAAATACATAGATGAATATATTATACTTATACCTATATAATAAGTATACATATTTATTTAAGTGTACAATTTACATCAAAAAAATACGATAAAAATATATTAATGTATATATAAATAAGTTATAAATATTAAATTAAGTGTGTAAATTAATAAAACATAAAATACAAAATAAAAATAAAATACCCAATATATAAATCAATATACGTATAAGTGAACCTAAAAAAAGTGACTCATAATAAATAAACCAATAAAAATAAATAAAACTCGAATTAAAATACTACATAAAATAATAAACTTTTTATTCTATAACCTAAAATTAGTAGATTCATTTATTATTATTTATCAATTTTACAAATGATTTTGACTATCTCTTTCCTGGTTGGTTCACGTAGACCAACCAAGGACCTTCACCCGTTGACACAAGGTCAATTGTACTGACCTGCCCTGCCCCCTATCAGAGCCCTCGAGCATGCCACCTTCTTGCGTTTGTCATGCCTAATCCTTTCCATACCACTGGAAACTTCTGCCATTGCGAAGCCGCTCTGTCCTTAATCCTCTTCCATGAAAGCATCTCCACCCACCACCTTCGATTTGCACGCCAAGTCTCCATCCTTTTAGTTGGAAACCACCTCTATAAATAACATCCTCCAGTCTTTGTTTCGTTTTGATCCCTTTTTACTGATCTCAGCCCCTCGGAGTGTGCCCTAGAGCTTCGTCCTAGTGACAGCAAGGCAGAGCTGCCATCTGCAGTGAGGAGAAGCGACAAATTAGGAGATCCAACATCTCCGACAAAGCATTGCCGTGAGGTTCTGCTCCGTGGTTCCGGCCATGTTGTGCCCATGTTCTTTTTGTTCTTAGGTAATTCTTTAGCTTAGATTTCATTTCGTGCATTTAATTCTAGGTTTAATCAAATATTTAGCATTAATTTTCAAAATCCTCAATTCCATGGAGTTCCTTCCCCAAGCGAAATCATCATTCTCCATCATGTATCTTGCACCGATCTTCATCTCACTTTCATCCCCTTCAGATTCTTCATCGATATACTATCTTATCCACCCTTGATCCATCGTGGATCTGGGAATCATCACTCCTTTCACTGCCACCCATTGGATCATCATCCCCATTTCACCCTGCATGTCTTTTTGCCTAATCCTTGGGCTGAGAACACTTCCCTCAATCCAAGGAATTGTTTGGTGCTGGTCCACGAATCCCAGGATGCATCTGGAGCCCTATTGATCACGTGGAGCACCTCTAGGTGCTCGAACGTCATCTGAATATCAGGACACTCCTATCATCCTTGGAGGAGACTGCTGCACACGGAAGAGGCCTAGCAAGTTATTAGGCCCAACAGGAGGAGGATCAATCGTTGGAGCACATAGATATTACAGATCAAAGCTCGTTGGCCATCGGTTCTTCCAATGTTCTTTGAGCAATCTTCTGAGCCGTTCGATCAAGAACAGCGGCCCATATCTAATCTGGGCTACTGATTTCCTTTGAAGGGTTCCACAAGGACAACCAGATCCAACAAGTGGCAGTTGTGCCTTGGTTTGATCTGAGACGTTTATGGGGTAAATTTCATAGGACCTCCTTCGTATTTTTTTAATAGTTAAAAGGTCCCATAAATATTTTGTAATGTTTAAAAAGTAGAGGACAATTTGCATGTAAGCCCATGAACTATCTGAAATTGCATTTTAATCTTTCGCTACGTCACCTCACGTAGTGGCCCTCGTGTATGGAAATTTTGCAGAGAAGTCCCCACAACTTTTGTAATTGTGTTTTACTATTAAAATTTTATTATTACTTAAAATTTTTTGGGTGTTTTGCATTGTAGCCCATGGCCTTTATTTTAATTGCAAATATACCCCTTCTAGTTTATGTATTTTTGTGTATATGCTTATTTTTTTATAAACATCATCCATGCTCCAAAAATTGTAAAAAAATAGAATGACGTACCTCGATGCATGCTTTGTCACGTCGTGTAATTAGGTTTGCATTTTATGCCATTTTCCTATTTATTAAAAATTAGATAATGTATAAATACTTCCTATTTTCCTTAAAAATCCAAAAAAATTATAAAATCATTTCTAAAAATTATTAAAAAAATAGTTTGTGTAATTATAATATCTAGTACCCCTAGACCAAAAATCCCTAAAAATAAAAAAAAACAAAATGATAAAAATTGAAAGCCCTAAAATCATATAAAAATGTAAAAATTCATCACAAACTTCAAAAATATTTCTTTCTATTTTGTATTTTTATTTATACATATTAGTATATAATAAATTTAATTTATTTTTTGTGAATTTTTGCTATTTTTAAACCAAAATCAATATTTATATATTTCATATTTTGGGATATTTGGACTTTAAATATTACCTAAAAATTATAAAAAATACTTGAAAAGCCATAAAAAATATAAAATTTTTAAAAATACAAAAAAATTTTTTTTGTTTTTTTGACTATTTTTATCTATATTTATAATTATAGTACCCTACAGTATATTATATATCCATATATAGTTATATATAAGCTATAATATTAATCATTATTATAAATATTTTACAATTATTTTAAAATCTAATATATATATAATAATAAACGGATATATATATATATATATATATGTGTGTGTGTGTGTGTGTATGTATATATTTAAAGTGTAAAACTCACAAAAACCTACGTAAATAGTGTTCCTACCTCTATGTATCCATATGTGTTTTACTTATATATAAATAAAACACCCTTGCTACCACGTGTGTTCCTTGAGTTCGACCCCTACCTGCTTGTCCATTATACACTTGTTTGTAGGGTATAAAAATTTTGATTCACACCTACTTATTCGTTGCTTGATATTATTTTATGAGTTGATTGTTGATTTAGTCGCTTGATCTATGAGAGTGGTTGACGCATCAACTGTTGCTCCTGCCTTGTGTGGACCACAAGACCGCTCTTGGGATTATTTTGGCTATTTCAATAGCCCCTAGCATTCTTCCGCTCCTTGGCAAATATACCCCTGCTAGTTTAAGTATTTTTGTGTTTATTTGTTTATTTTTTTATAAATATCATCCATGATCCAAAAATTGTAAAACAATAGGATGAGCTACCTCGATGCATGCTTTGTCACGTCATGTAATTAGGTTTGCCTTTTATACCATTTTCCTATTTATTAAAAATTAGATAATGGATAAATGGTTCCTATTTTTCTTAAAAAACCAAAAGGAAATATAAAATCATGTCTAAAAATTCTTAAAAATTAGTTTGTGTTAATTATAATATCTAGTACCCCTAGACCAAAAATCCCTAAAAATAAAAAAAAGAAAATGATAAAAAATTGAAAGCCCCAAAATCATATAAAAATGTAAAAATTCATCACAAACTTCGAAAATATTTCTTTCTATTTTGTATTTTAAATTATACATATTAGTATATATTAAAATTAATTTTAAAAAATGTGAATTTTCGTTATTTTTAAACCCCAATCAATATTTATATATTCCATATTTTGGGATATTTTGGACTTTAAATATTACCTAAAAACTATAAAAAAATACTTTAAAAGTCACAAAAATTATAAAAGTTTTAAAAATACAAAAATATTTTATTTTGTTATTTTTTTGACTATTTTTATCTATTTATAATTATAGTACCCTATAGTATATGATATATCCAAATATAGTTATATATAAGCTATAATATTAATCATTATTATAAATATTTTACAATTATTTTAAAATCTAATATATAAATAAAATTAGATATACATATATATATATATATATATATAAATAAAACACCCTTGCTACCACGTGTGTTCCTTGAGTTCGACCCCTACCTGCTTGTCCATTATACACTTGTTTGTAGGGTATAAAAAATTTGATTCACACCTACTTATTCGTTACTTGATATTATTTTATGAGTTGATTGTTGATTTAGTCGCTTGATCTATGAAAGTGGTTGACACATCGACTGTTGGTCCCGCCTTGTGTGGACCACAAGACTACTCTTGGGATTATTTTGGCTATTTCAATAGCCCCTAGCATTCTTCCCCTCCTTGTGACTAGTGGAGACAGAATTGACTAGATACAATGGTGGTTCACATTTGGTGAGATCCATTGCCAGTGGGCCATGTTTATGACCCTAACCTGGCCGTTTGAGCTTCCCTATACTGCTGGTAGGGTCAAGCAAAGACCCGAGGTGAGTTAGACTTCAAGCCTAAGCCACCACCGTTGTTGCGAGCCATTTTTAATCCTCCTAGTAAGTAGTTCTTGCTTTTATAATGTTTTTTATTATACATGTATAGTCACCTTCACTTGATTCCAACCACCAATCGACCTTCACTATGCATCAATGATGCATGCACGAGGTTTCCCCCACTCTCTTCCTTTCTCCATCACTTGATTCGCTCTGCCTCTTCTCTATCCACCACGATCCACCTTTTCTCTATCCACTACTTCCATTCCACATAACTCCTTTCACGCAAACATTGCTTTGATCACTAACCATCTTATATTTTTGTTCTTCATTGTCATAAATTCGATTGGGGCTCTGCCTCTAGTGAGTGTGCGTTGCCACCACACTCCAGAGGTCTTAATCTGTCCTCCATGGTCCGATATTCATCTCCAACCTTCCAGGATGCTTCCCAGATCTTTAGCGACTATAGGAGGAGGCGCTCGGTCGACCTCATCGGAGCTCCACCAGGTCCACCACAAAATGGAGGAGGAAGATGACCTACAAGCTACAGTTGTCATTGGATGGCACCCTCCCAATGCCTATCCAACGGCTCAGGAGATGCCACGTCACTCACCCGAGTCTCCTCAGGCTGCCCATGTGGCCCAATGCACCCTCATCAGCCAAACTGTGCCTCGAGCCTCTGCCCATGTGCTCCTCACATGTTAGCTTGGGATAATTGTAGCTTTGTCCGCCTCCTTATCCAAAATTGCGTACAGATCCTGGGTGCACGTGCCTCATGTGGCACACTTAGGTAAATTGCGTGGGGACCCTTTTGGGTCTTGAATATTGCAAATTGATCCTCGCACGATTGGAATATTTAGGGAAGGCCCATTGATTCTTCATATTTGCATTTATGTCCCTAATAGGACCTATTTGTGATATTTCTTGTATATATTTCATGTTTTTATTTTCATTTATTCCCCTGGACTAAAATGCTTATATCTTGAGCATATCGACTCCATTTTCAGGAATTTAAATTTCATCATAATGCTTATCTGATTGTCTAGCTAATGGCATGGCTTATTTCATGGTTTGACAATTAGAATAGGGCGTTAATTTGAGATATGGTGTGCCTTTTTTCTATTCATTTAATTACCAATAGACAACATATAGAGTTGTTTTTAGGCATTGAATGGATTATAAAATTGATTGTATCTTTATTGCTCAATTAATGAACTGATTTAGGGGCATATTCATGTGTTTGAATTGGAATTACATGTCACATCATTTTCTTGCATTCTATTTATCTTAATTTAACTTGCTTGAAAATAAACCAAAAATGCATGATATTCATGCATCATGTCTCACATTTTAATTATTTGTGCATTGTTTACCTAGATAGAATTATTAATCACTTAACTTAGCTATTAGGATCTACTTAATTAATTAGGTTGCTCGTGTCCCTGAGTTTGACCCTGAACTTCCTAAGTAAAAAATATTCAATTAGATCAAGCCCCTCATAGTAGAGATATTCAAGGCTTGGTCTCTGATAGATCGTTGATCGGTTGTGCTACAACTCGACCGGATTTAACTTAGATATTAGCGCTTCATCAGATGGCACCATTGCCAGAGGCATAACTTATCTTTTTTTATTTATTAGATTTTAATATTTAGTTATGTTAATTATTTTGATATTTAGGTCATTGTGTGCTTGTAATATTATTTACATTGTCTTGTCATTTGTTTATGTTAATTATATCTCGTTAATATTTATCTAATGCTTAGCTTTTGTGGCAGGGCCCGTGGAGACTGAGGATGCTTGGGAAATGAGGAGGCAAGGAGTCAGAAGCTCCCACTATAAGGAGCCACAAAAGCACCTTTTGAAGTGTCAAGGGACTTAATTGCCATTTATGTTCATGTGTTGTAAATTTGAGTAATAATTATCTCTATAGAAATCCTCGTTCGAGGGCTCACATTTATATATATGGACTTGGACTCTATTGTGGTGTGTGGAGCATGTTTCACCTCTAACCTAGGTGGGGCTCCACTTGAGTGTTCGACCTAGGTTAGGCACACAGCTCCTCAAACTTGATTCATTGAATTTGATAATGTGTTTGATTATAGCTTAGAACACACAAGTAAGCATTATGAGATTCACTTCATCTAATAAGATTGATTGAGATTTACATAAATATCACACTACTAAGCCAAAATCAAATCAAATTCTTTCCCGCTAATATTATCATGTTTAGGTTGCGGTTTTATTGACTTGCATGCATTTAGAGATAGATTTACATTCGGTTTTACATATCACATGGAGAGAGTTAGGAAGACTTGTAAGTATCTCTTTCTCGGACATGCAACATGATTTCTATTTGCATTGGCTTTTCTTGATTTCCATCTTGATTTACATATTAGGACTTAAATGACATCGGGAGTAGATGGTAAACATTAACTTCATGATTGATTGCCCAAAAGTAATTTCAAAGACATCCTAAGATACAATTGGGATGATGAATTCATGTTGAATTAAACAAAAAATGGAGTAAAAATAATGCACTTTTATGGGAGAGTAATACCCATATTGTATGCAGGATAGATGACGCGTGTTGAGAGGTGAGGGCGCATCCCTGGGATAGTGCCCAAAACCCATATCAAACCTTGTGTAAATGGACTCATATCTTGGGCGATCACCAATAAAAATCGAAAAGATAAATGATCAACATTTGTTGGCCTTCATGTGTGAGTTAGTGGACTCAAAGGTTTTGCTTGATTGGTTTGAGTCGTAATTGTGTATTCTCCCAAACCCTCCCGTAAACCCTAACTCCATTCTCCTTATTCGTCTCCATAGATTCAAATCATCTAATAAGATTCATCTACCTAACTAGCATCGTAGTTCCCCATACTTAGATCCATATTCAGCATACTTAGGCTTCTCTTTATCCTAAGTATAGGGGGAACCAAGTCTCTCGAATTATTCACCTCGGGTCCCTCCATCGTCATTTCATATCTCTCTACTTAGGCTCTTCTCGGCCCAAGTTTGGGGGAACCTGAGTCCCTTCCATTTCTACTCATTTGACCCCTATTCTAGGTCATTTTCTTATACTTTGGTTATTTTTGAAGGATATTGAGAATCCTCAAGCGCATCACGGAAGCGTGTCGATCGCATCGTATGCAATCGGGGCAACTAGTCGTACTAGATGCTAGATGCAGCGGAAATTAAAATTTTTAACTTTAAAGATGAAACCACATGATCACCAGAACACTTCTCGGATCGTTTCATCAAACCACAAAGTATAAGGAATACCTCTTGAAGCGTGGTTGTGATCGCGAGATCCCAAAGTAGAGATCCTCCTATCTTAAGTCCGACCCACGGAGAATGCGCTTGCGGGCACGATGATGAGTCGCGTCCTTCCCGCAATCCTTTGACGAAGATCCAAGCGTCGACGCGCAGCAAAAATGATCTCCTTCCTAATACACAAAGTGGACGGCCACTTGAATATTAGGGAGACCCCACGAGAATGAGAGAGAGAGAGAGAGAGAGAGAGAGAGTAGAGTTCTTCAACTCAAGAATGTTGTCACTTGGAAAGGCTACCCTAGCCCTCTGTTAGACTTGTGAGCCCTGGGCGAACCATTCTTACAATAAATGTTATTGTAATATTTAAGTTTATCAATAAAAGTTATTGATGTTTCACTCCCTTTCTGAAATTATATGAATGAATGCACTATAAGGTCCCTCTATACAATTAGGGTTATGTACCATGGCCAGCTTGATGATCATATAGCTGTTGATTCATTAAATGAATCATAGAGGCTGGTGTTTGGATGAATATCTAAATAGTCAGATAGAGGACTCATCAAGCACCGTCAAATGATTGTCAAGTGGAGATCTCCAGCCTGAGTAGGAGATGGCAATCCTTTCTCACATAGGCTGATATCTGACCGACCTCTTAATGCAGGTCCTCTGCATGGGAATAGTGATTCGGAGGTGTCAGATTAGTTAGGTCAATGGGTTGACCTAACGAGATCGAGATAACCTAAGTCCTATGTTGAATGCTGTCACAGCATAGGCACGCATCCTCTGACCGGAGACAGATATATTGCTATATATCTGAGTATGTACATTTGGCAGACCAATAGGTTGATGACCTAACCAAGGTCTATACACCGGCGAGCTGGTGTGCATATAAGGGTATATGAGCAATATGATCTCTCAAAGGGATCATACAGGTTCACTTGTGAACTGGAAGACATGAGCTCACTCATGAGGTATTGGGACCGATAAAATTCCATGCATGGTCGTCGTGCTTTGGAAGCATGACATGAATTTGAAGGTATGATATATGCTTTGGGAAAGCATATGATCAATACCAAATCCCAATGACCAAGATTGAGAAACTTAATGATTAAACCCTGAAGAAGACAATATAAAATGATCTTGATCTTCGGGTTGATCATGGGTCTTCCAGTATGCAGGATGTACAGGTATTGGGAATACCTGAAGGGTGATGTGATCATAAACGATTGTATATCCATGACGCTTCCATTCCGAGGGAGTGATGAAACAGGTCTGGATTTTAGTGACTCCTTTCAGTAGAGAAGCAATCCGATCTTAGTCCAAGTGTCGGACATTGATCTGAATGAGATTCAGATTCAATGAGAAAATTGGATTTGCGGTCTTGATTTAATCAAGCATCTGTGGGAGGTTCATAAGATCTGGATTTGAGATAAGATCTCAATATCCAAGTCACTATACATGGAATAATACAATCACCCTATCCTTATCTCCAAGTATCTGCGGAGAAAGCATATTATTCTTGAAAGGGTTCAAGAATAATTCTTTTGATGAAATATCCAAGCAAGGACTTAATGATTAAATGAGATTTAATTATCAAGCTTAAATATGAATATGATTCATATTATGAAAATGATTATCTAAGATAATTAAATGGGATTTAATTATCAAGGATTAAGAGAATGTGGATAACACTATCCATGATATATGTGTGTTATAAATGTGATTTATAATATACATATATAAGAGAGAGAATTTATGTAAATAGCATTTGTTAATTAATAATGTGGATTAGATTCACATTTATTAATTAATTGGAAATGCATTTTACTAATTAGTTTGGGTTGTGAATATGATTCACATAATATTCAATGTCATGATTGAAATATTCACAAATTAATTTGGAATTAATTTGGTGAATATTTTTGTGATTAATTAAGAAATAATAAGATAAATAAAAGGGAGCCAAATAACCACCATGCATAGGTGGCGTCACCCATGAATTGTTCATGGGTGACGCCCCCTATTTTTGAGGGTGGTTGGTTGACTCCATTTTAATTATCACATTATCTCTTAATTAGTTAATGATAAATTAAATTGTGTTGATAATGTTGCAATATATTTTAATTAATCATGGCCATTGATATAGCATGGACCAAGCATGGCCTTTGGATCCATGTGTCCCATGGATTGAGATCCATTGGATCCCAAACTAGTATAAAAGGAGGGCTAGGGTAGCCTTCCAAGTTACAAGAACATAATCAAGAGTTGAAGAACTCTACTCTCTCCCTCTCTCTATCTCTCTCATTCTCGTGTGGGCTCTCCTTAATATTCAAGTGGCCGTCCACTTTGTGTATTAGGAAGGAGAGTATTTCGGCTTCGCTTGGATCTTCGTCAAAGGATTGCGGGAAGGACGCGACTCATCATCGTGCCCGCAAGTGCATTCTCCGTGGGTCGGACTTGAGACAGGAGGATCTCTACTTTGGGATCTCGCGATCACAACCACGCTTCAAGAGGTATTCCTAATACTTTGTGGTTTGATGAAACGATCCGAGAAGTGTTCTCGTGAGCATGTGGTTTCATCTTTAAAGTTAAAATTTTTAATTTCCGCTGCATCTAGCATCTAGTACGACTAGTTGCTCCGATTGCATATAATGTGATCGACACGCTTCCGTGATGCGCTTAAGGATTCTCAATATCCTTCAAGTGGTATCAGAGCCATAGGTCGAATAAGGTTTTGGATATGATCCATACACCTTAGACGATTTGGTTCTTGAAAGGGTTGCGAAATTTTTACTGCATTTCAATTTTCGCACCTCTATCTAATTGAATTCTTATGTACTGTTTAAAATGTTTAAACACGAAATTTTCAATTGAATTTTGTTCCCCATTAAATAAGGAAACCATAGGACTTGAGTTTACTAAATTTGGACTTTATTTGGTCAAGATATGGCTTTTTGAATATGACTATATTCACTGTTACGGGAACTGTGGATTTGAACGTGATTAATGAGATAATTACAGTTTTAATCCGCCTTGAAATGCGTGAATTATCACTTGAATTCTTTAATAAATCAAATAGGCAATCTTTGGAAACTGAGTTTGTATTTTTTGGATTTAAATTGATAAAGATAAGTTAATTTTAGTGATTGGGGGTCACTGCTGGAAATTAACAATTTTGATCTTGAACCTTGTGATATGTCATTCAATTATCATGATGAAAATTAATTGTTAATTTTCTGGAATAATTAGTGATAAATATTTGTGAAACATTTAAATAAATAATTATTTCATTGAATGACCTTTGCCTAAACCACAATGATAAGATATTAGATCTTGATCATTGGTTCATCAACAAACATTACTTTCATGAAAACTATAGTTTATCCTACAATAATTGTAGGACAACTTTTACATGAAAACCCCTTTTGCTTGAATAGGATTGGGGATTTGTCTAGCAAATCTCCTTATAATCAAAAATGTTTTGATTTATATTATATGGTATAATTTCGGTTGAAAGATCGATGAACATCTCACAGTACATGATGGTCTATCTGGTATTATCCTTTCCCGAGGCGGATGTGGTGCCTAGTCGGAGAGCATTGGGGTAACGGGTTGCAACGTATGTGGTCCGTCCCACTCTCGTCGGTACTGGCCATGACAGCGGGTAGGGACTGTATAATACCGGAGACAGACAATGTGTATTTTTCTAATTATTAAAATTCGAATAATACGTACTTTGAGTATATACCTACTATTCAAGTAAAAGACATGTTTGTTGATTGATGATTGGATTAATGATTAATTTAATATGATTAAATTAATTATATCCAATAAACACTCTATTTTGAATAGATGTGTATTTCCCTTGGAAGAATTAATTATGTGAATGTGATTCACGATAATTAATTATAAAATTTGAATATGAGGTGGAGGATCACATAAGTGACATCCATGGTCTCCCGTCAAGGCGAAGGGTTTCCGTCGCCAGGGATTGTATGTAGGAGACGCCTGTCCGAAGTGACAGCTCCTGTATGCAAGTGCATCTGGATCGGGCTCTTTGCTTCTCGAAAGAGTAAGGCCGTATGCGTAGTGACCCCAATATCGAGTCCTCATATTATTGGGGCGATATTGGATTGCGTATAGCGAGTATTAAGCCTATTGACGGTTGGTTCAATTAACAACGGGTCAACATCATCTTAGGGGTGGTGGGCTCGGGTGTTAAAGACCGACTTGGGAAATGCAAGTTGGACTTGCAAGGCGGAATGTGTTCCCGCTTCTCTTATTCGAGTCACAGGTTCTCATATTATTGGGATGTGATAAGGATAGAGAGGAGATCCCAGATCTTGCTTGAGATATAGCGGTAAGTATATCTCTTACTTTGAAAGAAAAATAAGGGAATAATCTTTCAAAGTCGACATGGCAGGACAAATTTGATTTAAAATGCCTTAATCAAATTATTCTTAAAATGAATATATAATTATTCTAATATAGTGCATTCTTAATTTCAGAAAATGAAGTCCATGAACCCACTTAGCAGGCTTCTAGAGGTCAACCAGTTGACCGGACCAAATTATTCGGATTGGATCCGAAATTTGGATCTTGTTCTCTCTGCAGAGCGTATCTCCTACGTGCTTAGCAAGGACAAGATAGCAAACCTTGTGACTGATGAAGATAAATCATATAATGATAAATATGATGAAGACCATAATCTGGCAAGGTGTTACATCCTTGGGTCATTATCCAATGTGCTTCAGAAGCAACATGTGGAAATGAACCATTGCCAAGAGATTATGCCGAATCTGAAGGAGATGTTCGGTGACATAAACCGCACATAGCGTTATAATGTGATGAAAGAGCTTATTCGTTGCAAGATGCAGGAAGGGACCTCTGTCAGAGAACATGTACTCAAAATGTTTGGGTACCTCTCTGAGCTGGAAACCCTGGGAGCCTACTTGGATTCTGAAATGCAAGCTGATTTCATTCTCCTGTCACTCCCTAAGTCTTTCAACAACTTTGTTGTGTCTTACCACATGAACAAAGGTGACTTCACAAACGCTGGGCTGTTAGCTGCATTGAAGTCTGCAGAAGACGTCATGAAAAAGGATGGCCCCTCTGCTAGTGCAATGGTTGTACAGGTGAGAGGAAAGCGCGGGCGGAAGCAAGGTTCTCAGAAGGGCCCAGCCTCGAAGAGAAAGAAGAAGAATCAAGGAGTTGGTTCATCTTCTAGCGCTTCCACACTGATGACATCGAAAAAGACCGATGTCCGTCACCACTGCAAGAAGCCGGGGCACTGGCGGCGTAACTGCCTGGATTACCTGAAGTCTACCGACAAAGGTAAAGCCCCAGCAGGTATGAAATCTACTTTCATCATTGAAACCAGCTTTCTCGTTGGACGAGAAGGAAGTTGGGTTATAGATTCTGGTGCTTCTGTTCACGTATGCAATTCATTGCATTTGTTTCAGGAAACTAGTAATCTGGAGCATGGGGAGATAGTTATCCAGATGGGATCTGATGCAAGTGTTGCAGCAATCGCCATCGGGACATGCAGACTGTCGTTATCTAGTGGTCGAGTCCTAGTACTTAAAGAGTGTCTTTATGTACCTGAGGTCAGGAGGAACTTGATATCTGTGTCTAAGCTTGTTAGATATGGGTACTCCTTCATGTTCTGTAATAAATTAGTCATTAATCAATATGATAAATTTGTTGCGGAAGGTGTTCTGACTTCTGGTGGACTCTATGAATTGTGCATTAATGAATGTGTCATAAATGTCACTACCACTGATAATAAAAACCCTAAGAGATCCAAAGAGAACGGAATTGTCTCCAATCTCACTCCTCCTGGAACTCCCCAACTTAATGGTGTTGCTGAAAGATGCAACAGGACCATCATGGACATGGTCCGTTCAATGATGAGTAAAGCACATTTACCTCTTAGTTTCTGGGGATATGCAGTAGAGACTGCAATATATATCCTAAACAAGATTCCTAGCAAGTCTATACCAAAGACTCCTCACGAGCTCTGGTATGGAACCAAACCTAGTGTCAATCACTTGAGGGTTTGGGGATGCTTGGTACATGCGAAGAACGTGGACGCAAGTAAGCTAGAATCTCGCACTCGTGAGTGCTACTTCATTGGGTATGTTAAAGATTGTATTGGATACCAGCTTTATGACCCTGAGACCCAAAAGGTTTTTGTCTCTAGGGATGTGAAATTTCTGGAGGATGATTTCCTTAAAGGTCAAGACAAGAATGAAGTAGAGGAACTCATTGAATCCCCTGAGGATTCTGAGATTCCTGAACCAGAAACTGAAGGAATAAATGAAGATGAAACACCCATACCTCTTCGAAGGAGTTCGAGGGTGGTTGCACCACCTGAAAGGTATGGATTCCATGTGTCAAGTGAGACTGACAATGATCCTTCTTCATATGATGAAGCACTTGCGGATCATGACATGGATAGATGGATGCTAGCAATGAAGTCAGAGATTGACTCCATGCATAAGAATGGTGTATGGACCCTAGAGGATCCACCTAGAGGGGTAAAACCCATTGGGTGTAAATGGATCTTCAAGAGAAAGAGGGGACCTGATGGGAAAGTAGAGACTTTCAAGGCACGGCTCGTAGCCAAGGGCTACACACAGAGAGAAGGCATCGACTACGATGAGACATTCTCTCCTGTGGCCATGCTTAAGTCCATCAGGACACTGCTGGCTATAGCTGCATCTCTTGACTATGACATCTGGCAGATGGACGTCAAGACGGCTTTCCTCAATGGATACCTCGAGGAGGATATCTATATGGAGTAGCCCCAGGGCTTCATAGCTGAGGACGGTAAAGTATGCAAGCTGAAGAAATCCATCTATGGGCTCAAACAAGCTTCTCGTAGCTGGAACATCAGATTTGACGAAACCATAAAGAGTTATGATTTTGTGCAAAACCCTGATGAACCTTGTGTGTACAAGAAGCTTAGTGGGAGTGCCATTGTTTTCATCGTGCTTTACGTAGATGATATCCTTATCATTGGAAATGATACAGGAATGATGACCAGTGTGAAGATTTGGCTATCCCATACCTTCGAGATGAAAGATCTTGGAGAAGCCTCTTACATCTTAGTCCTGAAGTTGTTCAGAAACCGAGAAAAGAGAATATTGGTATTATCACAACATGGATACATAAAGAAGATTCTTGAACGATTCCGTATGGATAGTTCGAAGAAAGGATTCCTCCCCATAGGACATGGTATCCATCTGTCCAAAGGGATGGCTCCTCAAAGTGTTGAGGAAAAGAAGGCCATGGCTGGATGCCCTTATGCATCAGCCGTAGGAAGCTTGATGTATGCCATGATGTGTACTAGGCCAGACATCTGCCATGCAGTGGGAGTGGTAAGTCGTTACCAATCCTACTATGGAGAAAAACATTGGAATGCAGTAAAGAAAATATTCAAATATCTAAGACGGACGCAAGATTACATCTTGGTCTATGGGGATGGTGATCTCCAAGTCTTGGGATATACAGATTCAGACTTCCAGTCAGATATTGATGATCGAAAGTCGACATCAGGGTTTGCATTCCTGTTGAACGGTGGTGCTGTGAGCTGAAGAAGCAAGAAGCAGGACACTACGGCAGATTCAACAACAGAAGCCAAATACATTGCCGCATCGGATGCTGCAAAGGAGGCGGTGTGGTTGCGCAAGTTCATCTTGGAGCTTGACGTAGTTTCCTCTGATACTCCCGTCCCGTTACTCTGTGATAACACTGGAGCCATTGCCCAAGCAAAGGAGCCCAGGTGCCATCAAAAGAGCAAGCACGTGGAAAGGAAATACCACATCATTCGGGAGATTCAAAAGCGTGGTGATATCATCATCACCAAGGTGGCCTCTTCCGACAACACTGTTGATCCTCTTACCAAACCTCTGACACAGAAGGTTTTTGACCAGCATGTAATGAGTATGGGTTTACGGATTGTACCTGAATGGTTCTGAGGGCTAGTGGGAGATTGTTAGACTTGTGAGCCCTGGGCGAACCATTCTTACAATAAATGTTATTGTAATATTTAAGTTTATCAATAAAAGTTATTGATGTTTCACTCCCTTTCTGAAATTATATGAATGAATGCACTATAAGGTCCCTCTATACAATTACGGTTATGTACCATGGCTAGCTTGATGATCATATAGCTGTTGATTCATTAAATGAATCATAGAGGCTGGTGTTTGGATGAATATCTAAAGAGTTAGATAGAGGACTCATCAAGCACCGTCAAATGATTGTCAAGTGGAGATCTCCAGCCTGAGTAGGAGATGGCAATCCTATCTCACATAGGTTGATATCTGACCGACCTCTTGATGCAGGTCCTCTGTATGGGAATAGTGATTCGGAGGTGTCAGATTAGTTAGGTCAATGGGTTGACCTAACGAGATCGAGATAACCTAAGTCCTATGTTGAATGCTGTCACAGCATAGGCACGCATCCTCTGACCGGAGACAGATATATTGCTATATATCTGAGTATGTACATTTGGCAGACCGATAGGTTGATGACCTAACCAAGGTCTATACACTGGCGAGCTGGTGTGCATATAAGGGTATATGAGCAATATGATCTCTCAAAGGGATCATACAGGTTCACTTGTGAACCGGAAGACATGAGCTCACTCATGAGGTATTAGGACCGATCAAATTCCATGCATGGTCGTCGTGCTTTGGAAGCATGACATGAATTTGAAGGTATGATATATGCTTTGGGAAAGCATATGATCAATACCAAATCCCAATGACCAAGATTGAGAAACTTAATGATTAAACCCTGAAGAAGACAGTATAAAATGATCTTGATCTTCGGGTTGATCATGGGTCTTCCAGTATGCAGGATGTACAGGTATTGGGAATACCTGAAGGGTGATGTGATTATAAACGATTGTATATCCATGACGCTTCCATTCCGAGGGAGTGATGAAACAGGTCTGGATTTTAGTGACTCCTTTCAGTAGAGAAGCAATCTGATCTTAGTCCAAGTGTTGGACATTGATCTGAATGAGATTCAGATTCAATGAGAAAATTGGATTTGCGGTCTTGATTTAATCAAGCATCTGTGGGAGGTTCGTAAGATCTGGATTTGAGATAAGATCTCAATATCCAAGTCACTATACATGGAATAATACAATCGCCCTGTCCTTATCTCCAAGTATCTGCGGAGAAAGCACATTATTCTTGAAAGGGTTCAAGAATAATTCTTTTGATGAAATATCCAAGCAAGGACTTAATGATTAAATGAGATTTAATTATCAAGCTTAAATATGAATATGATTCATATTATGAAAATGATTATCTAAGATAATTAAATGGGATTTAATTATCAAGGATTAAGAGAATGTGGATAACACTATCCATGATATATGTGTGTTATAAATGTGATTTATAATATACATATATAAGAAAGAGAATTTATGTAAATAGCATTTGTTAATTAATAATGTGGATTGGATTCACATTTATTAATTAATTGGAAATGCAATTTACTAATTAGTTTGGGTTGTGAATATGATTCACATAATATTCAATGTCATGATTGAAATATTCACAAATTAATTTGGAATTAATTTGGTGAATATTTTTGTGATTAATTAAGAAATAATAAGATAAATAAAAGGGAGCCAAATAACCACCATGCATAGGTGGCGTCACCCATGAATTGTTCATGGGTGACGCCCCATATTTTTGAGGGTGGTTGGTTGACTCCATTTTAATTATCACATTATCTCTTAATTAGTTAATGATAAATTAAATTGTGTTGATAATGTTGCAATATATTTTAATTAATCATGGCCATTGATTTAGCATGGACCAAGCATGGCCTTTGGATCCATGTGTCCCATGGATTGAGATCCATTGGATCCCAAACTAGTATAAAAGGAGGGCTAGGGTAGCCTTCCAAGTTACAAGAACATAATCAAGAGTTGAAGAACTCTACTCTCTCCCTCTCTCTCTCTCTCATTCTCGTGTGGGCTCTCCTTAATATTCAAGTGGCCGTCCACTTTGTGTATTAGGAAGGAGAGCATTTCGGCTTCGTTTGGATCTTCGTCAAAGGATTGCGGGAAGGACGAGACATCATCGTGCCCGCAAGTGCATTCTCCGTGGGTCGGACTTGAGACAGGAGGATCTCTACTTTGGGATCTCGCGATCACAACCACACTTCAGGAGGTATTCCTAATACTTTTTGGTTTGATGAAACGATCCGAGAAGTGTTCTCGTGATCCTGTGGTTTCATCTTTAAAGTTAAAATTTTTAATTTCCGCTGCATCTAGCATCTAGTACGACTAGTTGCTCCGATTGCATATAATGCGATCGACACGCTTCCGTGATGCGCTTAAGGATTCTCAATATCCTTCACCCTCCTTTTATACTAGTTTAGGATCCAATGGATCTCAATCCATGGGACACATGGATCCAAGGGCTATGCTTGGTCCATGCTAAATCAATGGCTATGATTGTTGTTGGTTAAAACCAACAACATTAATTTAAATTAAAAAATGTTGCAACATTATCAACATAATTTAATTTAACATTAACTAATTAAGAGATAATGTGATAAATAAAAATGGAGTCAACCAACCTCCCTAAAATTGGGGGGCGTCACCCATGAACAATTCATGGGTGACCCCACCTATGGAGGGTGGTTTATTTTGCTCCATTTTATTTATCTTATTATTCCTTAATTAATCACAATAAATATTCACCAAATTAATTCCAAATTAATTTGTGAATATTTCAATCTTGCCATTGAATATTATGTGAATCATATTCTCAACCCAAACTAATTAATAAATTGCATTTCCAATTAATTAATAAATGTGAATCCAATCCACATTATTAATTAACAAATGCTATTTACATAAATTCTCTCTCTTATATATGTATATTATAAATCATATTTATAACACACATATATCATGGATAGTGTTATCCACATTCTCTTAATCCTTGATAATTAAATCCCATTTAATTATCTTAGATAATCATTTTCACAATATGAATCATATTCATATTTAAGCTTGATAATTAAATCTCATTTAATCATCAAGTCCTTGCTTGGATATTTCATCAAAAGAATTATTCTTGAACCCTTTCAAGAATAATGTGCTTTCTCCGCAGATACTTGAAGATAAGTACAGGGCGATTGTATTATTCCACGTATAGTGACTTGGATATTGAGATCTTATCTCAAATCCAGATCTTATGAACCTCTCACAGATGCTTGATTAAATCAAGACCGCAAATCCAATCTTATTGAATCTGAATCTCATTCAGACCAATGTCCAACACTTGGACTAAGATCGGATCGCTTCTCTACTGAAAGGAGTCACTAAAATCCAGACCTGTTTCATCACTCCCTCGGAATGGAAGCGTCATGGATATGCAATCGTTTATGATCACATCACCCTTCAGGTATTCCCAATACCTGTACATCCTGCATACTGGAAGACCCATGGTCAACCCGAAGATCAAGATCTAATTTACATTGTCTTCTTCAGGGTTTGATCACCAAGTTTCTCATTTGATCATTGGGATTTGGTATTGATCATATACTTTCCAAAAGCATATATCATACCTAGGTCTTGATCATATACTTTCCAAAAGTATATATCAAACCTACAAATTCAGTCAAGCTTCCAAAGCGAGACGACCGTGCACGGAATTTGATTCTTTCCAATATCTCATGAGTGAGCTCATGTCTTCCGGTTCAGTAGTGAACCTGTATGATCCCTTTGAGAGATCGTATTACTCATATGCCCTTACATGCACACCAGCGCGCCGGTGTATAGACCTTGGTTAGGTCATTAACCTATTGGTCTGCCAAATGTACATACTCAGACATATAGCAATACATCTGTCTCCGGTCAGAGGATGCGTGCTGATGAAACTCGATTTCATCATCTTTATTTTCTATTATTAACCCCCTTGCTTAAATAGATGTCAATAAAACCCAGTTAATGTCCTGTAATTAACAGAGTCCTAAATAAATTAAAAACCACAAAAAAATGGCAAAATAAAAATCCTTGGTATTTTTAGACTTAAAAATACCTTCACAAATATTTCGGGTCTTTGTTTGACTTCATCTCCAGTTTTGGTCAACATGAAACTTGTAGATCTCACCAAGATCTACAACTTTCATGTTTTGAGTTTTCTCAAAATCGGCCACTAAAACCCTCAAAACTCAAAAATACCCTCGGAATAATTTGATTGGGCCACGTGGCCCATTCTGGGGGCGCCACGTGGCCCGGCTCTTCTTGTCTTATCCGCCTGTGATTTGGACTGTCAGATCTCCTCCTGAGATCCAACTGTCCAAAACCTTCCACGCGCTCCTAATTTTTCAGCCATTCGATCATTTCACCTTCAATCTACACCGCATGTGAGCGCCCTCACCAGAGCATGCCACGTGGCGCGATGTGCGCCCTTCGATTGCGCTCTAGATCTCTCATCTGAGCCGCTTAAACTGCCCTCTCTTCCTAACCGCCCGATCAACTCCTGCGCTCCATCATCATCGCATGCTTGCACCTCACCAGGAGCGCGCCACGTGGCGCTTTGAAGACCATCTGATCACGCCTAAATTCTCTAATCTGCGCCGCTAGATTGTCTTTTATTTTCAGCCATCTGATCAAACCTTCTTCGCATCTGCTCCCTCCGTTCGCGCCCCTCTCTCAAACCGACACGTGGCGTGAGTGCATCCCTTCGATCGCTCCGCTCCCGATCTTATCTCAATCGTCGCTTCGCACCCTTCTCTCAACCGTTGGATCGCAAGATCCAACGGCCGAGGCCTCGTCTTTCTCCTCCCTCAAGCTCCGCACGGGCGTCCCGCCTCGCAGACCTCCTCCACCCCTCTAATTTTAGCCATAGCCCTGGTCATCCTCGCTGTACCCTAACCACCCCACAACCGAGCCAATCCTCCCACGATCCTCGCGTGCACGTCCTCCATCCACCACCCTCCTCCAGTCGCTCCATAATCACCTCGCAATCCTCAGCTCCAAGCACCTGGACCATCACCCCCTTCCTTTAAATACACCTCCCCATCCCTCCTTCACCCCCGTCCATCGACCAAGGGGGAGAGGCCTAGCCCTCCAGCTCCTCCCTGTGACAGGGGGAGGAGCTCGGATTGAGCGACAATGGCCTTCTTCCCCGATGAGACCCACCGCCGATCACAGCGGTGCGGCGGAGGCGCCAGCCCCGCTCGAGCTCCGAGGAGTAGCCGATCTCGACGTGCGACGACCCGGGCATCTTCTCCGATGCCCAGCCCAGGCTCCCGCTCCGCCCAACCTCCGATAGGTTTTCTTCCTCTTCCTCTGCATTTCTTCTTGATTTTTCTTAATTAATTAGGCCTCGCCACTCTTCCTCGCCCTTCACCGATCACCTGTTTAGATCCATCGCGTATCCTTCAACTTCACCAGCCATTCCGATCACCCCCTTCCTCCGTCGCGACCTCCTTCACCCCAAGCTTCCTCCTCCGCCGGAGGCGGAGGAGGACCCACTAAGGGCCTCGCCTTCTGCGCTCCACAAGAGCCCTCCGTCCACTTCATCTCGCACGCACACACGCCTTAACCCCCTTGCAGGTCACCCAGTACCATTGGCCAGACCTTGGGCGGAGCCAGGTTCTAGAGCTCCGCCTCCGGCAATCAGGCGTCGACGGCAAACTCCAGATGCGTCTGCAGCTTCTCCGACCTCGGAGCTTCATCGCCAGATCTTCAGAGCCAGCCCCCGAGCTTCACCGAAAGCGGCGAGGCACGGTGGAGCTCCAGACCTCACGCCGGAGCTCCGATAGCGCCGCCAGCCATCGAGGAGGAAGGAGGAGCAGCCACCGTTGGATCTAGCCCCACGGCGGAGATCCAACGGTCCTGGAGCGACCACGTCGACCATCCCGGAGCGCGGAGGCTCGGTGGGACCGAGCCTCGCCCGAGGTGCCCTCGAGCCACCACGTGGCCCGAGCCACCTGCTACGGCCACCCGAAGCAGCGCCGATCCTCGCCTCCATCCGAGCATGAGATCACGTGCTTCACGCACGTGGCTGTGGGATTTTTGCATCGGCGCCCTCGTACCTTCCACAAATTGCATCCAGGTCCTGATACACGTGGCACACCTAGAGACCACGCCGAGCCTGATCGCCACCAAGCCTGGAGGCTCGGATATCCCGAGCCAACCCGAAGCAGCAGCGAGCCTCTGCCAAGCCCGAGCCGCACTCCGAGCCTGGATAGCACGTGCAGGGCACGTGCTTTCTGGGTTATTTGCAGATGCGCCCACAACGTTCGTCAAAACGGCAAACAGGTCCTGAGCACGTGCAGCGCCTGCGCGCCTGGGGCTATTTGCACTCATACCCTTGCGGGTTTCAATAATTGCAAATATGCCCCCGCGCGTATGGTTTATTTACAGGGAAGGCCCCACACTTATTTTTATTGCATTTTAGTCCTTCCCAGGGACTGATTTGTAGATATCTTTTTATGTTTTCTTTCATTTATGCCCTTGCCTTTAATCTTGCTTATCTTGAGCCTCGTATATCCGATTGAGGTGATTTCAGTTTCATTTCGAAGCTCTTTTTAGCATCTTTATTCTGGCATGCTTAGATTCTCACTTTGACACTTCGATTTGTACTGCTCCATATTGGTCAACTAAGTGTCCTGATTTCCTTGTTTCTCATGCATGCTTGCTACATAAATGAAAATTGCTTCATTATCTGATTCTGTTCAACTCGTACATTTTATGGCTTTAGTAATGATCATTTCGGGCATAATATTTGCATTGCATTTCCTAGCATTTATCTGCATAGTTAAAAATTGAAAAAAAATGCATGTTTGACTTTAATGCAGCATTGTGTCTATGCATAATTTGACCTATACTCAACACTTAGTTAAATAAATAGAAATCCGATTAATACGAGAGAAGCGCGTGTCCCTGAGTTCGACCTTGGTTTCTTGCCAAGTAAAATAAAAATTAATGACCATGGCATTCTTATTTGACATGTATCAATGAGATGGTCTCTTTGATGAGCCCGATTTGGCCCGACTGCTACGACATTTATCAAGTGTTAAAAACACTTTATTAAAGGGCCGATTTTGCGGTTCGTCAAAATGGCGTCGTTGCCGGGGACACGGCTCATTTTTTGTATTTTTCTGGATTTTTGTTTATTTAATTTAGTGTTCATTTTATAGGTCAATTTGTCAATTCATTTTGCATTGAAAATTTTCTTCTCTATCGATCTCTAACTATTGCTTTTGTGCAGGGCACTTGATGGTTCAAGGAGGTGAGGAGCAGGATGCTTCCCGCTGAGAGGAGCCGCAGAAGTACACTTGGAGTACGTCGAGAAGAAAGAAAAAGAAAAAAAATGTCTTGCATTTTTATTTCCATGTAATAATTCGTCGTTTACAACGGTCTTCGATTGAAGACTCGCGGTTGTAATCGAACGATTGTGGTTGTGTGGGGATCGTCCCCACTTGAGTGTCGACCTAGGATAGGCACGCGGCTCTCCGAGCTCATTTTATCTTTCATATTGTTATGTGCTTGATCGTAGGTAGGACACACTAAATGATATACGCACATAATCTCGCATCACTTAGCTAAAATTAATAAAAAATCAATCATCGCTAATAGATGCATGATTAGGTGCGGCTTTTTCGACTTGCATGTATGTTGGATTTGGTTTTCAAAACAGCCCCCAGTTTTCACGTGTTTTTGTCAAATCACTACATGATTTCTCTCTTAGCCTAGATCGCGGTTTCTTCGAATCCATGTTTTCTCGGCTTTCATTTCCTAGCTTGATCACCTAGGATTAATGGAAAATGGAATGAACGGTAGACGATGACTTCTTGATTTTGTGCTAACCATAATTCAGTGATAACCTAAAATAAAATTGGGACTGTTAATTGCAAGTAAACCAAAAATGGAGTAAAATTCGGTTTTGGGAGAGCAATACCTTCGCTTACGCAATGATTTTCACTTCAATTCTTTTCTTTGCGTAAAAATCAAATGTTTTATCACCAATAAAATAGACAAGATAATAAACCAACTTTGGTTGGTTTCATGTGTGAGTTGGTGAAACTAAGGGTTTGCTTGCTTGATTGAGCCTTGTATGATGCGACACGCACCCCAAAACCAAAGACACTCCATTTCATCTCCGAAGATTCACCCGCTCACTTGTATATCCATCCTTCTTCTTCGTTCACCTTGGGTCTCTTCCAACATCAATTTCTATCTATATACTTAGGCTAATCTCAGCCTAAGTATAGTGGGGACCCAAGTCCCTGTGATTTCTCTACTCATCTTTTCTTGCCTTTATACTTAGGTTATTTCTAACCTAAGTATAGGGAGAGCCCCCTCTTAGTTCCCGCATATTCCTATATAATTAAATGGACCTATGGACTCGTAACATCTAGTGCTATGAGGACATAGCAAAGTTTAAGGATAGGGGGTATACCGTATATACAATTTACTTACTTTAGCTAATATCTGGAAAATTTGAAAAATTTAAAACTTTTTGGCTAAAGTAAAATTCTTTGGACTAAGAGAACTCAAATGATTTCATGGCTTTTCTACACTATGTTACACTATTTTGATAAAAATATTTTCGAGAATGATTTGAAACATGAGTTTTTCTTGTTTTGAAAAATCTTTTTGAAAAATGTTTTGAAAATCTTTCATTTGTGTGACATGATTTTGAAAATCTTTTATCAAGGAAAGTTGAGTCTAACCTGTGTTTTAAACTTTAAATTAAGTCCACAAAAATGAGAAACATCCAAAAATCCTTTAGGAGCCATTAGTGACTACTAAGCCCTATTAAATAGCCGTGTTCAGTGAGGGTTCGCCCTTAGCAAAGTGGATGGTTTAAAGGACATCGCGTAAGGCTCCGTCCTTAAGCAACGGGCTCTGGCCTGTACTTACATCCATACTGGCTGAATGCAGATGCAACTATTTAATTGAGATTAGGCTGTCCTCATATCTCTTGAAGTAAAAAAAATGTTTTTGAATGAAGGAGTTGGATTAAACCTCTACACTTACACTTTCACCGAGGATCTGAAATGTTCAAGGAAGCTTGATTTTTGAGGTCTTTGAGATTTGCGGTTAACCAGCCTTAGCCATCAGGGTCATAGACTTAATCATCTACATTCCCCTAGGTTTCTAGATTTGCATGCTATATTCCATGCTTAATCTCAGACAAAGAGAATATGATCAGCACATCACATGCACGATTGTGGTTTTGATTGAGATGAGTTGATTTTTTTTCACTCGAGGAATTGGGATGAGAGATTCGAGTCTGGATTTGATCTAATGATTCTCTAGGATGGGATAAAATCTTTGAAGGCTTCAGGAAACCTGAGTGTCAGCAATTTAGCCAGTTTGAGAACTTGGTTCTTATACTAATCTCTTGTTATTGACCTAAGTGCCTGGGTGTGATATAAATAAAAAAATTGTTGATCAGTGTGCGCCAACTCTTGGTAAAACCAGTGGAGCTAGCCAAAAATTATACAAGTCAAAGAATTTCAAAGAAAAGCTCTCATTCCACAAAGTCAAAATATCAAAGAGCTTCCACCAAAGGCGAGCGCTCCCAAACTTTTCAAAGTGTCCACTTGGACCACCGCTATTAGGACCAGGAGTCGGGTTTGCACCAAAAAGGGCTCTGCATCGTAAATGCTACAAGTCTGGGTGTCGAAGGCACGATAGGTACTCAAAAAAAGACATACCCCGGTGTACTCCCAGGAAAACAAGTGCAGACGGCTCCAACTTCTCTTGACGGACGCACTGATCAACACCAAAAAAAAGTGTTGCGTAAAAAGGCACTAGAGAGAATCCTTGTTCCAATGAGAGGGAGAGAAGAATTGACACAATCCCATGCCCTCCATATCTGGCCTGCCATCTACATTTTCTAAGTCTGACAACTAAAGAGATGGTGGACTGAATGCAAGATCTGATTTATTCCCTAGTGCTGAGGATTGGGTCCTTAGGAGATTTTCTCGGACCAAGCTTTTGGGTGACGAATTGACTCTACTCTCGAAATTGTAGTCAACACTAAACTTCATATCCTTTAGCCTATACATCAGAGAGAGTCTAGAGAAGTAGAGGAATTGGAAGCCTCTTGATTAAGGCTGGGTTGAACTTTAGAATTTTGGATCTCTAAAGTCGAGTCGACTTGATCAGATTGGATCCTGTATTCACATGCACAAGGGGGTTAATCCAACTTAGTCATTCTTTCTGATGCTCGAGGACGAGCATGGTTTAAGTATAGGGGGTTGATGAAACTCGATTTCATCATCTTTATTTTCTATTATTAACCCCCTTGCTTAAATAGATGTCAATAAAACCCAGCTAATGTCCTGTAATTAACAGAGTCCTAAATAAATTAAAAACCACAAAAAAATGGCAAAATAAAAATCCTTGGTATTTTTAGACTTAAAAATACCTTCACAAATATTTCGGGTCTTTGTTTGACTTCATCTCCAGTTTTGGTCAACATGAAACTTCTAGATCTCACCAAGATCTACAACTTTCATGTTTTGAGTTTTCTCAAAATCGGCCACTAAAACCCTCAAAACTCAAAAATACCCTCGGAATAATTTGATTGGGCCACGTGGCCCATTCTGGGGGCGCCACGTGGCCCGGCTCTTCTTGTCTTATCCGCCTGTGATTTGGACCGTCAGATCTCCTCCTGAGATCCAACGGTCCAAAACCTTCAACGCGCTCCTAATTTTTCAGCCATTCGATCATTTCACCTTCAATCTACACCGCATGTGAGCGCCCTCACCAGAGCATGCCACGTGGCGCGATGTGCACCCTTCGATTGCGCTCTAGATCTCTCATCTGAGCCTCTTAAACTGCCCTCTCTTCCTAACCGCCCGATCAACTCCTGCGCTCCATCATCACTGCATGCTTGCACCTCACCAGGAGCGCGCCACGTGGCGCTTTGAAGACCATCTGATCACGCCTAAATTCTCTAATCTGCGCCGCTAGATTGTCTTTTATTTTCAGCCATCTGATCAAACCTCCTTCGCATCTGCTCCCTCCGTTCGCGCCCCTCTCTCAAACCGACACGTGGCGTGAGCGCATCCCTTCGATCGCTCCGCTCCCGATCTTATCTAAATCGTCGCTCCGCACCCTTCTCTCAACCGTTGGATCGCAAGATCCAACGGCTGAGGCCTCGTCTTCCTCCTCCCGCAAGCTCCGCCCGGGCGTCCCGCCTCGCAGACCTCCTCCACCCCTCTAATTTTAGCCATAGCCCTGGTCATCCTCGTTGTACCCTAACCACCCCACGGCCGAGCCAATCCTCCCACGATCCTCGCGTGCACGTCCTCCATCAACCACCCTCCTCCAGTCGCTCCATAATCCCCTCGCAATCCTCAGCTCCAAGCACCTGGACCATCACCCCCTTCCTTTAAATACACCTCCTCATCCCTCCTTCACCCTCGTCCATCGACCAAGGGGGAGAGGCCTAGCCCTCCAGCTCCTCCCTGTGACAGGGGGAGGAGCTCGGATTGAGCGACAATGGCCTTCTTCCCCGATGAGACCCACCGCCGATCACAGCGGTGCTGCGGAGGCGCCAGCCCCGCTCGAGCTCCGAGGAGTAGCCGATCTCGACGTGCGACGACCCGGGCATCTTCTCCGATGCCCAGCCCAGGCTCTTGCTCCGCCCAACCTCCGGTAGGTTTTCTTCCTCTTCCTCTACATTTCTTCTTGATTTTTCTTTATTAATTAGGCCTCGCCACTCTTCCTCGCCCTTCACCGATCACCTGTTTAGATCCATCGCGTATCCTTCAACTTCGCCAGCCATTCCGATCACCCCCTTCCTCCGTCGCGACCTCCTTCACCCCAAGCTTCCTCCTCCGCTGGAGGCGGAGGAGGACCCACTAAGGGCCTCGCCTTCTGCGCTCCACAAGAGCCCTCCGTCCACTTCATCTCGCACGCACACACGCCTTAACCCCCTTGCAGGTCACCCAGCACCAATGGCCGGACCTTGGGCGGAGCCAGGTTCTAGAGCTCCGCCTCCGGCAATCAGGCGTCGACGACAAACTCCAGATGCGTCTGCAGCTTCTCCGACCTCGGAGCTTCATCGCCAGATCTTCAAAGCCAGCCCCCGAGCTTCACCGAACGCGGCGAGGCACGACGGAGCTCCAGGCCTCACGCCGGAGCTCCGATAGCGCCGCCAGCCATCGAGGAGGAAGGAGGAGCAGCCACCGTTGGATCTAGCCCCACGGCGGAGATCCAACGGTCCTGGAGCGACCACGTCGACCATCCCGGAGCGCGGAGGCTCGGTGGGACTGAGCCTCGCCCAAGGCGCCCTCGAGCCACCACGTGGCCCGAGCCACCTGCTACGGCCACCCGAAGCAGCGCCGATCCTCGCCCCCATCCGAGAATGAGATCACGTGCTTCACGCACGTGGCTGTGGGCTTTTTGCATCGGTGCCCTTGCACCTTCCACAAATTGCATCCAGGTCCTGATACATGTGGCATACCCAGAGACCACGCCGAGCCTGATCGCCACCAAGCCTGGAGGCTCGGATATCCCGAGCCAACCCGAAGCAGCAGCGAGCCTCTGCCAAGCCCGAGCCGCACTCCGAGCCTGGATAGCACGTGCAGGGCACGTGCTTTCTGGGTTATTTGCAGATGCGCCCACAACGTTCATCAAAATGGCAAACAGGTCCTGAGCACGTGCAGCACTTGCGCGCCTGGGGCTATTTGCACTCATACCCTTGCGGGTTTCAATAATTGCAAATATGCCCCCGCGCGTATGGTTTATTTACAGGGAAGGCCCCACACTTATTTTTATTGCATTTTAGTCCTTCCCAGGGATTGATTTGTAGATATCTTTTTATGTTTTCTTTCATTTATGCCCTTGCCTTTAATCTTGCTTATCTTGAGCCTCGTATATCCGATTGAGGTGATTTCAGTTTCATTTCGAAGCTCTTTTTAGCATCTTTATTCTGGCATGCTTAGATTCTCACTTTGACACTTCGATTTGTACTGCTTCATATTGGTCAACTAAGTGTCCTAATTTCCTTGTTTCTCATGCATGCTTGCTACATAAATGAAAATTGCTTCATTATCTGATTATGTTCAACTCGTACATTTTATGGCTTTAGTAATGATCATTTCGGGCATAATATTTGCATTGCATTTCCTAGCATTTATCTGCATAGTTAAAAATTGAAAAAAAAATGCCTGTTTGACTTTAATGCAGCATTATGTCTATGCATAATTTGACCTATACTCAACACTTAGTTAAATAAATAGAAATCCGATTAATACGAGAGAAGCGCGTGTCCCTGAGTTCGACCTTGGTTTCTTGCCAAGTAAAATAAAAATTAATGACCATGGCATTCTTATTTGACATGTATCAATGAGATGGTCTCTTTGATGAGCCCGATTTGGCCCGACTGCTACGACATTTATCAAGTGTTAAAAACACTTTATTAAAGGGCCGATTTTGCGGTTCGTCACGTGCCTATGCTGTGACAGCATTCAACATAGGACTTTGGTTATCTCGATCTCGTTAAGTCAACTCTTTGACCTAACTAATCTGACACCTCCGAATCTCTATTCCTATGCAGAGGACCTGCATCAAGAGGTCGGTCAGATATCAGCCTATGTGAGAAAAGGATTGCCATCTCCTACTCAGGCTGGAGATCACATCTTAACAATCATTTGACGGTGCTTGATGAGTCCTCAATCAACCCTTTAGATATTCATCCAAGCACCAGCCTCTATGATTCAATAATTAAATCAACAGCTGTATGATCATTAAGATAGCCAAGGTACATAACCCTAATTGTACTAAGGGACCTATTATGCAAATTATTTATTCTTCATTTCAGATCAGGGAATGATATGTGCAATAACATTTATTGCATAATGGCTCGTCGTGGGCTCACATGTCCAACAATCTCTCACTAGCCCAAAGAGCCATTAATGGGCTAATCATTTAAACCCACACTCATGTGACAATCATAAGCTATTTAGAAATAGCTAGGTAAGCTGATCAGTCACTCTGTTCCCGCGAGACTACGCCAAGTCCTTTTACGGCACTTGCATATCCCTAGGTAACAGTGCTCGCATCCAATACGAATGTTGCATCTAATGCAACCAATACTCAATCTTGACAAAGAAATTATAGTGTCCTTGACACTATTGCTCAGTAATTGTTATAACCAGTATATCCATAATTCTTATCAGAATACCCTTAGTCCGGGAGATCACTATCTCTCAAGGTATCCACAGTTAAGACCTTTTAGATCTCTATCTATAAAGTCTTAACTTCTTAAAAATAAGACATAGAGATCACCATCTCTAAAGCCTTATCATCTTTGAAGATATTGTTATTACTGCAATCAAGTGTTTTATCTTCATAATAGGATTAGTAACAGTTTACTACTCCCACTGCATGGCAGATATCTGGCTTTTATACACATTTAGTATACATTTAGCTTCTCGTAACTGATGCAGAGGTGCAAACAGTTCTAGCATTCACTTCCTCAACTCTTTGATGTGCTATCCCTTTAGATAGGTCAGTACCAAATCTCAAGGGAAGGAAGCCTTTCTTGGAATTTCCAAGAATGGAATATGTCCAAGGTGTACTACAAATGTGACAGTCCCAATACCCTCTCTTCTTTGCTTCTGAACAACTTCAGAACTAAGATCTAAGAGGTATTCTTGAGATCATATCTCAAGGTATGGAATAGCCAGTCTATAAAACACTTATTCTCATCCTTATATCATTCCAAATGATTAGGATATTATCTACATTTAGCACGATGAACACAATGGCACTCCCACTAAGCTTCACATGGTACATCAAGATTCTATTTGAAATCATAACATTTATAATTTCATCAAATCTTATGTTCCAACTACAAGAAGCTTATTTGAGTCCATAGATGGAGTTCTTTAGCTTGCATACCTTACTTTCCCCAAACATGAAGCCCTGGGGCTACTTCATGTGAATATCCTCAGAGAGGTATTCTTTATAGGAATGCAATCTTGAATTACATCCTAAAGATGCAATAGTCAAGTTGTGTAACTAAGGTTAGTAATATTCTGATGATTTTAAGAATGGTTACCGAAGAGCAAGTCTCATTGCAAGCAATGTCTTCTCTTCCGGTGTGTAGCTTATGGCTACGAACCGAGCTTTGAAGGTCTCTACCTTCTCATCAGGTTCCCTCTTCTCTTGAAGATCCATTTACACCTTAATGGGTCTAACCCTTATAGGCGGATCCTCGAGGGTCCATATACATCACTTGTATATGAAGTCTACTTTAGATTTTATTGCTAATATCCATCATTCCATGTCATGATCCTTAGGAGCTTCATCACATGAAGTCCGATCATTGTCAGACTTGGCTGATACATGGAATACATCCTCAAACTCATTTGAAGAGGTATTAATGTTTCATCTTTAATTGTCCTTTTAGTTTCGGATTTCAGGAGCCTCATTATCTTCTCAAGATTAAATGAGTTCCTTCACTTCATTTTCATCTTGATTCTCAAGAGAATCTCAATTTACTAAGAATTACATTCTCAGAGATGAGATCTTTTAAGAATCTCAAGGTCATAAAGTAGGTATCCAATACCATCCTTTATTTTCCTAATGAAGTAGCACTCCCAAATGCTAGATTCCAGCTTACATCCATGGAACCTTCTTAAGGATATATATTGTAGTCTCTACTACACATATATACCAGGAAACTAAGAGGATAATTATGCTAAAATTCATCATTGATCAAATCATGTCACACATGATCCAATTGTATCTCCCTACAACTCTATTGAGTTCAGGTTTATCAGGAGGAGTGAGATAGAAATGATATTCATATCTCCATAAGGTATTCTTTGAATTTTATCTAATAGGTACAAGCTACCTAGGTTAGATCAAATTCATTTCATCTTTCTTCAAACTTTGGTTCTAAACCAAAATTGTGAAATCTTTGAACATTTCAATGGTTTCTCAGGTGAAGAGAAGAAATCTCATATCATACATAATCATCAATAGATATCACATATCCATAATGTTTACTATGATATAGATGATCTACATACATCAATATGTATGAGATCTTGAATACCTCGACATCTAACACCATTCCCAGAGAAGGGTGTATTGGACATTTTACTTTGAATACAATATTCACAAGTATGTAAGATTTGAAATTTTAGACATTCTAAAGTTTCATATCTTACTAGTCTATTGATCAAATCAATAGACAAATGTCCAAGGCTTGATGCCAGATCATTGTCAAATGATCTTCATTCTCCTATTGATCTTATAAGGTTTGATTTTCAGTATTAGAAATCTTAATGAACCATTCATTAATATTCTAATTTTGTGGAGTCCACTAGATGTTAGATTACTATCTGAAATATTTCCATCATAACTCTTTATGATAGTTCTATCTCAGAATTCATGTTTATTTCCAACATTTAGAAACAAACAATGAGGGTATTCTAATATCTAGGTCATAGAGACATTCTCTAAGACTAAGGGCTCTCCCACTGAGAATATAAAGTCTATCTATCCAACAGAGATTGCTGCAACAATTACACCAATATCCATGTAGATGACTACTAAACCTTAAGATCAAATTTCTAATCTTCTAATATATATATGCAACCAATTGCAAATGTCATTAGAAGATTGGGATACAATTGTCAGACTTTAACTTATGAAATAATAAAGTCAGAGTCAATGATTATATGTAGATTATTCTGATGCTCTATCTGAGTCCTTCACTAAGGATTTTAGACAGACTTGATAGTCATACTATCAACACATCAACATATTGCAGTATTGGCATTCATCCAACTCTTTGGATGTCATATGGAAGTCACAGAAGTAGGTCAACTCTTTGACTTTCCTTCTTACTCGGGTCCGACCCATGCTTCCACTGCACTCTCTTAATCTATAAACAACCATTGCTTAAGACTAAGGATCTCTTATGTTAAATTCAAAAGAATTCAATGTAAGAGCATTTCAACATTTATACATGCTTCATTAAATTCATACAATATGAATATCATAAAGCTTCATGAATAACTTGAGTATAGATAGTAGAATGATGACACTCATCATATCTACATTCATCTTAACTCTTGGAGACTTAGGTTCAGGTAGGTATTCAAACATTTTGAATACATCATCTCTTTCGAGCCGCCATTCTGCATAATGCAGAGAACCGTGTCATTATGATTAAATGTCTAGAGCACATTTGTATGCCAAAATATCTTCTTTTATTTTGTAAGGATTATTTAACAATTACGATCACCATCGACATGTCACTTCCAAAGTACACTTCGATGAAAGATCAAGACTATAGAGACATACAAACCCTAAGGTGATGTCTTATTGTCTTATTTAATTGTCATTCCTCATTATATTGAGGAATCTTGCATATTGTAACGACATACATTATGTGTCCAATTGCAAGTACAATATCTGGATCATGAGTCCAATCCAAGATATTTTACTGGTTATTATTGAGTATAATATTGAGTGGGTTTAATGAAGGATTATCTGAAATAAGAAATTTGCATGTGTATATATATACATATTTTACTTTGATTTAGGAATTTTTATATCAAAGTTGTCTTGCCTTGTCAACATTGAAAGTTCATTCCCTTAATCACTTTCAATGTAAGAGATATTCTTACCATTATATCTCTAGCAAGATCTGGGATCTCCTTTCCTATCTTTGTTGCATCCCAATAATATGAGAACCTACAACTCGGATAAAAAGAAGCGGAAACACATTCCGCCTTGCAAGTCCAACTTGCATCTCCCAATTCGGTCTTTAACACCCGGGCCCACCACCCCTAAGGCAATGTTTACCCGTCATTAATTGAACCAACCGTCAATAGGCTTAATACTCGCTATACGCAATCCAATATCGCCCCAATAATATGAGGACCCGATATTGGGGTCACTACGTATACGGCCTTACTCTTTCGAGAAGCAAAGAACCCGATCCAATTAAATCATATATAGGATCTGTCACTTCGGACAGGCGTCTCCTATATACAACAACTGGTGACGGAATCCTTTGCCTTGACGAGAGACCATGGATGTCACTTATGTGATCCTCCACCTCATATTCAAATTGTAATTAATTATCGTGAATCATATTCACATAATTAATTCTTCCAAGGGAAATACACATCTATTCATAATAAAGTGTTTATTGGATATAATTAATTTAATCACATTAAATTAATCATCAATCCAATCATCAATCAACAAACATGTCTTTTACTTGAATAGTAGGTATTTTCTCAAAGTACGTATTATTCGAATTTTAATAATTAGAAAAATACACATTGTCTGTCTCCGGTATTATACAGTACCTACCCGCTGTCATGGCCAGTACCGACGAGAGTGGGACGGGCCACATACGTTGCAACTCGCTACCCCAATGCTCTCCGACTAGGCACCACATCCGCCTCGGGAAAGGATAATACCAGATAGACCATCATGTACTTTGAGATGTTCATCGGTTTTTCAACCGAAATTATATCATATAATATAAATCAAAACATTTTTGATTATAAGGAGATTTGCTAGACAAATCCCCAATCCTATTCAAGCAAAAGGGTTTTTCATGTAAAAGTTGTCCTACAACTATTGTAGGATAAACTATAGTTTTCATGAAGGCAATGTTTGTTGATGAACCAATGATCAAGATCTAATATCTCATCATTGTGGTTTAGGCAAGTGTCATTCAATGAAATAATTATTTCTTTAAATATTTCACAAATATTTATCACTAATTATTCCAGAAAATTAACAATTAATTTTCATCATGATAATTGAATGACATATCACAAGGTTCAAGATCAAGAAATTGTTAATTTCCAGCAGTGACCCCCAATCACTAAAATTAACTTATCTTGATCAACTTAAATCCAAAAAATGTAAACTCAGTTTCCAAAGATTGCCTATTTGATTTATTAAAGAACCCAAGTGATAATTCATGCATTTCGAGGCGGGTTAAAACCGTAATTATTTCATTAATCACGTTTAAATCCGCAGTTCCCGCAACAGTGAATATATGCATATTCAAAAAGCCATATCTTGAGCAAATGAAGTCCAAATTTAGTAAACTCAAGTCCTATGGTTTCCTTGTTTAATGGGAAACAAAATCCAATTGAAAATTTCGTGTCTAAGCGATTTAAACAGAGCCGAAAAATTCAATTTTACAGAGGTGCGAAAATTGAAATGCAGTAAAAATTTCGCAACCCTTTCAAGAACCAAATCGTTTAAGGTGTACGGATCATATCCAAAACCTTATTCAACCTGGCTCTGATACCACTTGAAGGATATTGAGAATCCTCAAGCGCATCACGGAAGCGTGTCGATCGCATCGTATGCAATCGGGGCAACTAGTCGTATTAGATGCTAGATGCAGTGGAAATTAAAATTTTTAACTTTAAAGATGAAACCACATGATCACCAGAACACTTCTCGGATCGTTTCATCAAACCACAAAGTATAAGGAATACCTCTTGAAGCGTGGTTGTGATCGCGAGATCCCAAAGTAGAGATCCTCCTATCTTAAGTCCGACCCACGGAGAATACGCTTGCGGGCACGATGATGAGTCGTGTCCTTCCCGCAATCCTTTGACGAAGATCCAAGGCACAACAAAAATGATCTCCTTCCTAATACACAGAGTGGACGGCCACTTAAATATTAGGGAGACCCCACGAGAATGAGAGAGAGAGAGAGTAGAGTTCTTCAACTCAAGAATGTTGTCACTTGGAAAGGCTACCCTAGCCCTCCTTTTATACTAGTTTAGGATCCAATGGATCTCAATCCATGGGACACATGGATCCAAGGGCTATGCTTGGTCCATGCTAAATCAATGGCTATGATTGTTGTTGGTTAAAATCAACAACATTAATTTAAATTAAAAAATGTTGCAACATTATCAACATAATTTAATTTAACATTAACTAATTAAGAGATAATGTGATAAATAAAAATGGAGTCAACCAACCTCCCTAAAATTGGGGGGCGTCACCCATGAACAATTCATGGGTGACACCACCTATGGAGGGTGGTTTATTTTGCTCCATTTTATTTATCTTATTATTCCTTAATTAATCACAATAAATATTCACCAAATTAATTCCAAATTAATTTGTGAATATTTCAATCTTGCCATTGAATATTATGTGAATCATATTCACAACCCAAACTAATTAGTAAATTGCATTTCCAATTAATTAATAAATGTGAATCCAATCCATATTATTAATTAACAAATGCTATTTACATAAATTCTCTCTCTTATATATGTATATTATAAATCATATTTATAACACACATATATCATGGATAGTGTTATCCACATTCTCTTAATCCTTGATAATTAAATCCCATTTAATTATCTTAGATAATCATTTTCACAATATGAATCATATTCATATTTAAGCTTGATAATTAAATCTCATTTAATCATCAAGTCCTTGCTTGGATATTTCATCAAAAGAATTATTCTTGAACCCTTTCAAGAATAATGTACTTTCTCCGCAGATACTTGGAGATAAGGACAGGGCGATTGTATTATTCCACGTATAGTGACTCGGATATTGAGATCTTATCTCAAATCCAGATCTTACGAACCTCCCACAGATGCTTGATTAAATCAAGACCGCAAATCCAATCTTCTCATTGAATCTGAATCTCATTCAGACCAATGTCCAACACTTGGACTAAGATCGGATCGCTTCTCTACTGAAAGGAGTCTCTAAAATCCAGACCTGTTTCATCACTCCCTCGGAATGGAAGCGTCATGGATATGCAATCGTTTATGATCACATCACCCTTCAGGTATTCCCAATACCTGTACATCCTGCATACTGGAAGATCCATGGTCAACCTGAAGATCAAGATCTATTTTACACTGTCTTCTTCAGGGTTTGATCACCAAGTTTCTCATTTGATCATTGGGATTTGGTATTGATCATATACTTTCCAAAAGCATATATCATACCTAGGTCTTGATCATATACTTTCCAAAAGTATATATCAAACCTACAAATTCAGTCAAGCTTCCAAAGCGAGACGACCGTGCACGGAATTTGATTCTTCCCAATATCTCATGAGTGAGCTCATGTCTTCCGGTTCAGTAGTGAACCTGTATGATCCCTTTGAGAGATCGTATTACTCATATGCCCTTACATGCACACCAGCGCGCCGGTGTATAGACCTTGGTTAGGTCATCAACCTATTGGTCTGCCAAATGTACATACTCAGACATATAGCAATACATCTGTCTCCGGTCAGAGGATGCGTGCCTATGCTGTGACAGCATTCAACATAGGACTTTGGTTATCTCGATCTCGTTAAGTCAACTCTTTGACCTAACTAATCTGACACCTCCGAATCTCTATTCCTATGCAGAGGACCTGCATCAAGAGGTCAGTCAGATATCAGCCTATGTGAGAAAAGGATTGCCATCTCCTACTCAGGCTGGAGATCACATCTTAACAATCATTTGACGGTGCTTGATGAGTCCTCAATCTAACCCTTTAGATATTCATCCAAGCACCAGCCTCTATGATTCAATAATTGAATCAACATCTGTATGATCATTAAGATAGCCATGGTACATAACCCTAATTGTACTAAGGGACCTATTATGCAAATTATTTATTCTTCATTTCAGATCAGGGAATGATATGTGCAATAACATTTATTGCATAATGGCTCGCCGTGGGCTCACATGTCCAACAATTTTCGACGTAAGTATAGGGGTAGAACTGAGTCAGTTCTAGCATGTCCCTTTATATTTTAGCATGAGCAATGGCTTCATATCACTTAATACTACGAGGACATAACACATGCTAAGTATACATAGTATATCATGTATATTTCATATATCATTTATCCATAGCTCATACTTTTAAATTTTCAAACTTTTTGGGAATAAGGTATAATTTCTTTTGAATTGATTTGAGTAAAAATATTTGTAAATGATTTGAAAATTTTCTAACTATGTGACATTATTTTTTAACAATGTGTTATGATGTTTTGAAAATGGGGATTTGACTTATTTTGATATTCATTTGTAAAATGTTTTAAAAATTTATATTATGTGACATGGTTTATAAAATATTTTCAAAAATATCTTCAAAAAGGAGGGTGAAAATGAGACTAACATGTGCTTGTAAATAATTTTAACTTTATTCAAAAACTAAAAAATTCAAAAATTCAAAAATTACAAAAAATACTAACATAATAAGTTGGATATATCACTAACACTTATCACTGGCACTCAAAACATGAGGAATAAAGAAACTTTGGTTTATGAGGTCTTAGGATTCTGAGTTAACTAGCCTTAGTCATTAGGGTTTGAAACTTAGTTATCCACACTTCCCTATTTTGAAGGATATGTGTGCTATATTGTATACTCCATCTCTACCTTAAAGAATATGACCGGTACCTCGCACACACAATTCCATTGATGATGAGATGAGCTGAGGTTTCACTTGCAGAAATGGGATTTGAGATTTGAGTCTAGACCTGATTTAATGATACTCGAGGATGCGATAAAATCGATGAAGGATTCATGAAACTTGAGTGCCAGCACCTTAAGCCAGTATGAGAACATGGTTCTTGTACTATCTCTTGATATTTACCTAAGTTTCAAGATGTCAAACATAAAAATATTGATCAGTGTGCGCCAACTTGGTAAAAGTAGTGGAGCTAGCCAAAAAAAGAAAGAAAGAGAAAGAAAAGCTCTTATACTTCAAAGTCAAATACAAATATCTTCCACAAAAGGCGAGCGCTCCCAAACTTTCAAAGTGTCCACTTGGACCAACATTTTATGTCTTGTATGAGTCGATCGAGCACCCAAAAGGGGCTCTGCATCGTATAGTGATACACGTATGGGAGTCAAAGGTATATTAGATGCCCAAAGAGACACACTCTGGTACATTCATAGGAAAACAAGTACAGATGAATCAACACTCTCTTAACAAACACACTGATCAAACACCAAAAATATATGTGTGCCGAGTTAATAACACACTTGAGAGGATCCTTGTTCCAATGAGAGAGAGAGAAGAAAAGACACAAACAAACACATTCCATCATTTATCCTTTCACCTTCACTTTCAAGCCTGACAAAAAAAGAGATGGTGGATTGAATGTAATAAATGATTTTTTCCTTAGTGTTGAGGATAGGGTCTTGAGGAGAGTATCTTGGAATAGAACTTTGAGTTACATTTTGACTCGAGTCTCATAAATGAAACTCATACTCAATGTCATATCCTAATGCTTTATGTATACAAAGAGAGTGTTAACTAGGGAAGTTGGATTCCTTTTGACTAGAGCTTGGTTCAACTAAGAATTTTAAGATCGCTAAAACTAAAGCTTCTTAATGAATTAAGTCTTGAATATTCACATGCATAATCAAGGATTAATCTAAATTATTCCATCCTTTATTTGCTCGAGGACGAGCAAGGTTTAAGTATGGGGGTGATAATTCCATAATTTATCATCATATTTCTCATTTATTATCCCTCTTACTTAAGCTATTCAATAAAAATGTAATCTTAATTAACATTAATTAACATATGACCTATGTATATAATTATCCATGTAACCTTTTTTATGTATTTTACTAATCATTAAAAATCCCTTAAAAATAAGATAAATATTGTACTTATTTATTTGATATTAAATATAAATTAAAAATACAAAAAAATCTTAAAGGAAATTTAAAACAAGTATTTTTTATTCTTAAAATACTTACAAAACTATTAGTATGTATATATGACATATTTTGACTTTGTGTTTAACATTAAACTTGTAGATCTTAGAAAAGATTATATCTTTCATGTTCAACACTTTTTCATTTGACACATACAAATATTTTTTCTATTTTCTTTATTTTCTATTTTTTTTCTATTGGACCACATGGCTCTCTCTGGAGCAACCACGTGGCCTGCTCCTTTGTCCCCGACTGCTTCCTCTTCTTTTCATCTGAACCACCTTATAGCCCTGATATTGGCCATCCATTTCTTGCCTATTTCTGGCTTCTTGATCTTCTTTATGAGGCGCACCAGAGCCGCATGTGCTTTCCTCTTCCTCAACCCTTTCATGCGCCTCATACAACGGTTGAGGCACCTTCTTCTTCCTCACAACTTCTCTCTCTCTCCCCTACAATCCCTCCTTCCTAATGTTTGATATTCCCCTAATTTCCCCAACCCCGTCATTTATCCGTTCTACTTCATTTGACCTTGCCTACATGGACCGCATCTCCCTCCGTGACCGTTTCCTCACACACTCCCCCCACATTCGCGCGATGTGAAGACTGTAAAAACCTCCACAGAGACCTCCTGTAACCGACGTTCCCCTCTTCAAATCTTCCCTCTCCTGTCACTTCTCCTCATGTCCATCCTTAGAGTGAGGTAGCCCCTATCAGTCTTCCCCTCCCCATGACAAAGGGAGGTAGAATTGACTCATGACCAGTGGTGGTTCACATATGGTGAGATCCATGATCGATGGGCCATGTTTACAACCCTAACCCAGTTATTTGAGCTTACCTACATGGTTGGTAGGATCAAGAGAAGACCCGAGGTCAGTTAGACCTCAAGCCCAAGCCACCATCGTCGCTACAAGCCATCTTCAGTCCTCTAGGTAAGTAGTTCTTGCTTTTATAGTGTTTTCTCCTATTTTATTAGACATGTATAGTCAAATCCACTCTATTCCAACCATCAATTGGCCTTCATCGTGCATCAGTGATGCATGAAGGTTTCTCTCGCTCTCTTCCCTTATCCATCACATGATCTGCTCCACCCCTTTCTTCTTCGACTTGTCAGAGAAGAACCCACTACGAGCCACCATTTCCTCTGTCCACGACTTCCATTCCACCCCACTCCCTTCATGCAAACACTACTTCATTTATCACTGACCATTTTCCAGGTTTTGCTCTTCATTGATCGGACTTCGAGCGACACTTCAATCTAAAGCTCCACCTCCATTGAGCATGCTTCACCACCATACTCTAAAGGTCTCCATCATCCTCCATGGCCCGAGCTTCGTTGCCAACCTTCTAGGATGCTTGCCATAGCTTCAGCGACTGTGGGAGGAGGATGATCTCGGGTGACATCATCGGATCTCCACCAGGTCTGCCGCATAATGAAGGAGGAGGATGACTTATGAGCTACAGGTGTCGTTGGATGGTACCCTCCCGGTGCCTATCCAATGGCTCAGATCATGCCATGTCGCTCGCTCGAAGAGCGCTAGGCTTGGTGAGATCGAGCCTCACCTGAGGCACCTACATTTGCACAAAAACGCCTGAGCCTCTTCCTACATGCTCCTCACATGTCAGCCCAGGATAATTACAACTATGTTCATAGCCTCGTCTAAAATTGCATACAGGTCATGTGCATGTGTTCCTCACGTGGCATACCAAGATAAATTGCATTGGAACCCTTTTGGGTCTTGAATGTTCCAAACTAGTCCTTGCATGCTTGGAATATTCAAGGAAGGTTCATCAGTTCTTCATATTTGCGTTTATACCCCTAATAGAACACATATGTGATATTTCTTATATATATTTCATGTTTTTATTTCCATTTATGTCCTTGGACTAAAATGCTTATATGAATCATGGAATTGACTATATCTTTATTACTTAATTAATAAATTGATTTAGGGGCATATTCATGTGTTTGCATTGGAATTACATGTCATGTCATTTTGTTGCATTCTATTTATCTTAATTTAACTTGCATGAAAATCAACCAAAAAGGCATTATTTTCATGAATCATGTTACACATCGTATTTGTTTGTGCATTGTTGACCAAGAAATAATTATTTACTTAAGTTTGGTATTAATATCTTACTAATCAATTAGGCATCTTGTGTCCTTGAATTCAACCTTGGACTTCCCAGGTAAATAAATCAATTAGACCAAGATCCTCCTTATGGACATATTCATGGTTCGGTCTCTAATAGATCACTGATCAACCGTGCTACAACTAGACCGAATTAACTTAGCTAATATTAGACATCAGACTAAACATCACTTTCTAAAGAGATGCACTTAGAACGCAAATTATTTATCAAAAAATCAACTTGTTTTTCACTTGCTTATAGAATTACCTGTCTAGGAGTAGTTCTCTTGCATGCATTCATTTAGTATAAAAGTATTTCAATTTTGATATTGCATCTCACACGTAGAGTATTGGGAATCATTGTAAGTCCTCTAACTCAGAATGCATTATTAAGTTTTTTCGTTGCATCGAATTTTTTGTTTTCCTTTCCCTTGTTTCAAAACTTAGGAAATTAAAGGAATCAGGACTGCTTGGCAGGCATGTATTGTGGCTGGACTAATTTCAAGTGACAACAAAATCTAAAATCAGGACTGTAATGTTAATTGGACTAAAAATAAAATAAAATTGACATCATTGCATTGTAGATGTGGGAACCTTTATAATAAGATCCAAACTTGTTGTGAAAATCGCTCTTATAAAATACCCAAAAAATATGAATGAGTAGTCCATCACGTAACTCATCGAAACATTTCCAACTAGTCCAAAAACACAAAAAACAGAGTTCTAGAGCTCGAGTTACATTCATTTTAGGAGTTGAGGTTCGGATCAAATTAAGATCTGAACTAAGATCCATATTAGAATTTTAACCCACTTACAATCCACCAAAAGTCACCATTCTCTTTCAAAAATTCCAATCTCAAGAGTAGCCCCATCCTCCACCCTACCCCTCTCCGGAGCATCACCAGAGCTCGCCGGAGTGCATCAGATCGGTGATCTGAAGCCATGACCGCGTAGAGAATATCATGGCCATCCCCATTTGTGGGTTTACGTCGCCAATGGAGTGCCGAACACACCACTTCTCCACGGGTGGAGATTCTGAGGTTGCGATTTTTTGTTGTCGGTTTGCACACGATTTTGATCGCATATGTTTTGCACATTTGCAGGGCCAGTGGGTTCTTGTGTCATTTGATTGCTATCCTGCATTCACGTTATGATGGGTGGAATCCCATTTTAGAAGATGGATAATCGAAATATATGTGGCGTTAGTCGAACTAATATAGAAGCACTCTTGTGCATTGCAACTAGTGAGCATTTATTGTTAAAAGGATTATAACATATAATGTATCCACTCGACTACGTCCACATGCAACCTTTCATTTTTCTTTATCATGACTGATACTGAAAACTACTCTATGTGTATTGGACTAAATGAGGAATTAAATACCTTGCCATAAATTCAAAGAAAAATATTGAAGCATAGGAGCTGTAGATAGTCCTTGAAGAGCAAAGTTGAATTAATGTGGAGGGTGATTACATGTGGATCAAATCCGTCTCTTTTAGGATGGAAAAAGGGACATGTTAAGTCCAAATAGGATCTCATATGGACCAACCATTTCAGCCCTTGATATTGATCCTCCATCAAAAAAAAAGGAATGAGGTTTCACTAATTGCAGGAAATTCAGCTACACAGGACCTCTAATTGCTGAAAATTTAGCTTCACAGAATCTCTGATTGTTGGATATTTTAGTTGCACATAACCTCTAATGGCAGAAATACTTCAGCTGCACTTCTATCGTTATTGATGATGACCGTAATCGAAATTTTCATATAGAGACAAAGACTTAGAAGGACAGAGGATGAAACATTTCCGACACTGACTTTCAAACCTAAGATGTTCATTTATGAATCATTAAAGTCTACTAGAGACTTGATCAAGCTTATAAAATTAGGATAAGGAGGATTTGGTTTTGTTTTCAAGAGTGCTTATTGGGTAGAAAGGATGACTTCTTGTCTCAATATAAAAAACCAACTTAAAAAGATTAGCTCTTTATACCATATGCTCATAAATATCATGATGGAATTTTCATTGGATAATGGGTTAATGGGCATGGCAACTTGGTGCGGTACCTGATTAAAGTACCGAGAGAATAAGCTTTTAGCAAATCTATGTATTAAATTCCAATGGAATAAGATCAAACTTCAAAACTTTAATAATTCCTTCTATACATTAGAATTAGACACAACTTCCATATAGGAGTATACCGCTAATAAGGCACATAACTGTAATAGATATGTATGGTCAAGAACCTTTGGTATTTGTACAAACATTCTCCTATATTTATCATCACAGTAGTGTTAGACATAGAGACTAATGTGCACTGGACAAAGAATGACAACAAAAATAGTGATGGAAAGATTGATTGTTGATGGAAATACCTTAAAGGTAGTAGTTGAAGTTTCTTTAAAGGCACATCAAAATTCATTAGATTTACAAACATCGTGTTCTACTACATAAGGATAAAAGATTTTATGAGTTACCGCCCATGGAGGAACTATACTTTCAGAATAACTTTTTGGATGGCTCCTCACGAGTCAATTGAAGACAATGAACTAAATAGATATTGTTATGATATGCATTGTGTTGTAAAATTTAGATTGGATCATAACTATTATATAATGATCTTCAATCAAGCTAGTTAAAATATCAACGTCACTAACACTGATCTATTCTGGGGTTTATCATCCTATGGATGAAAATATCACAATGATTGGGTAGATGGAGTATGCATCACAAGGGATTGGCCATGCATCCTTGGGGCCCTAGGTAGAAGACTAGATGGTCACGATTCCAACCTCTACTATGTAGCTGAGATGGTTGGATGACATGTTGCTTGGTAAACTGAGGTGCAAATCTGGTCGTGTTCAGCCTCAATACTTGTGTGCCTTCACCCAGTACTTGGAGAGCATTTTCAGTAGTCATGGTTGGTAGTCTAGTGTTTCGCTTGTTCACTTAGAGTTAACACTCGTGTACTGGATAGTGACATTAATGAGTATTCCAAGTAGGAGCGCTAAGAGGGGAATTTCAAAAAATGTGGTTTTTTATCTTTTAATTTTTATTTTTTTTATTTTCTGATTTTCAAAATTTTAGTGATTTTAATTTTGCATTTTTTAAATAAGGAACAATATGCATAAGGTAAGAAATATACACGCCACAGTATTTTGTATTTTCAATTATATAAAAAATACTCAGAAAAATCCAAAAAAATAATTTGGGTTTTAAAGACTTTAATATATTTTCAAGAGTTTTTGTAGAATTTTCAGATGTTTTTGTATATTTCTAAAAATCAAATAGTGGCAAAAATGATAAACAGTGCACAACCTAGAGTAATTTACAAATTAAAAATATTTGAATTGTCCAAAACTCCTAGAAACTATTTTTACTCTAAAATATAAACAAATATCTACAAGTAGAAAGTGAAATCATAATTTTTGGATTTTTATGGAATTTTTAAAGATTTTATAAAATCTTTATTATTTTACATTTTTTTAAATTTTATAAATAATTAATGTGCAAAATTTGGATAGAAATTAAAAGATAATAAAATAAAATTAATCTAATTTTTTGGAATTTTTAGAGCAATATTCGATTTTTTAGGAATTCAGAATTTCGGGAAGAGTAAATGACACTATTTTTTATTTTTTAATAATATTAAATGAAAGTAAAATGCAATGAAATTTATATACAATGAAAAAAATACAGGAGAAATATACACAAAATTTTGTAGAATTTTTAGAGCAATGGAAATATTATTTCAAAAAAAAGAACGTACAAAATAAATAGTCTGGAAAGGGGACTAAACTGCCATAATTCGAAGTTTTAGAAAGAAAAGTTAACAAGAACTAAAAAAGAAGGAAAAGTGCAATTTACCCACAAGTTGCGTGCAGAACACGTAATCTGTACTAGAACAGGAGCTCGTTTGCAATTTCAGAAATGACAGGGGCTAAACTATAATTTTTTCAATTTTTAAATTTAAAACCCCTACCTAGGGTTTATTGTTCCTGCTTGGTTCGTTCTTCACCAAAAGCACCAAAGGGGGGCGCCTCCTCTTGCCTTCACGCCCAAGCTAGGAGGGCACGCAAATCGAGGATGGCCGAGGTCAGTGGAAGTCGGAGCTGCGGTCTTCGGTGGTCACAGTCGGTGTCGACGTGTGGTGGCGAGCGTTGAGGGTTGGTGGCGTGGGAGGCTAACGAGCGGATGGCGAGCGTTGAGGGTTGGTGGCACGACCTCCCTACGGCGGAGTTCGCGCGGGTCCGTGATCGGTGGTGGTGCGGGACATAGGGAAGGTCAGGAGGTTTAGGCGGGGCGACACACACCCCGGCGATGGTGTCGGGGGGGCTCTAAGCGGTGGTAGGAAATCGACGAAGTCGAGGATGGCGGTTGCGTCGTCGGTTGTTCACAAAGGGGCACGACCGATGAAGTTGCAGAGGCGGGGCGACACACGCCCCAGCGGTGGTCGTCGGGGCGGAGCTCGGATGGCATGCAAACTGGTAGAGGAGTTGATGGCGGCAGGCGCCGCCTGTGGGCTGTAGGGACGGCGCCTGCCGCTACTTTTTGTTTTTTTTTTAAAAAAAATTTAAAAAATTTTATTGTAAATGTAAAGACAGAAACAAAATAAATAAAAAACCTTTTTTTAAATTATTTTAGAACAGAAACTGCAAATATTTTTATTTATTTATATTTATTCTTATTTTTGTTGTTATTTTTTATTTTATCTGGCAAAACAAATGTTAGAAAGAAAAGAACAAATATTTTTTATTTTTTATTTATAAACAACTAGGATGCGAGCATGATGACTCGACCCCAAAAATCAAAAGGAAGATGTGAACGAGTGTAGTTCCGAGGAGAATGGTGGATGGAACCAGATCTTTGACAATCGTGCGTGGTCGGAGGTGAGAGATCATGTGAGGTAGAAAAGAATGCGTAGAGATCGAGAAAGTGAGATGAAATATCGGATCAGGCGAAGCAAATCACGATGGTGGATTCTAAGATCTAAATAAAAAAATTACGATGAAATTAAAATGCGAAAAAAAATTAAATTAAGGTTAATCTAGATGAAAAATAAGAAGAAAATGATGGATCTCATCTTAGGAGCGGAAAAGTCCTTAATCGCCTCGATGAAGGCTGACTCGTTGTCACTGGACGGCTCAGAGTCTAGGCACCCTTGTGTACATGAAGACTCTCGGCGATCGGGCTTCTCTCATCAAAGATTGATCTAATTGAAAAGATGGAGAATGAGCCATAGAAAAGGTAGGAATTGAAATTTGAATTTTTGAATTTTAAGATGAATATAAGAGATAAGAGAGGAAAAATTGAAATGAGATAAAGTAAAAATATAAGTGTTAAAGTTATTTGTAAAATTAACTAACGTTTTTGTATTTTCGTCACTTTATTAATTTGAAAATTTAATGTTAATTTTTTTGTTTTTTGATAGTTATTTAAGAATATTAACTATATACATAAACTATATACATATACTACATTATTTATATGGTTAAATAAGGAAATTAGTTTTTTTACTTTTTATTTTATTATTTTTATTTCAAGTAATAGTAAAAATATTTATAAAATATTTTAAAATATAATATGTATAAATAAATGGTGAAATTGCATAGACCACCTCAGAAAATCCTCTTTTTAACCGTAACTCCAAAAATTATGAAATCACAACCATTTCAAAGATAATTTAATTTAGATTACAATGGAAATGAGTTTGGTTCAATCTGAATTCATATGGAACCGGAATTGATCTTTGAATTATTTCTTAATGGCTTTTTTGGAATGCGGTTACTTTTGTTATATACATGATTTTATTTTGCAATTATTTTTATGATCTAGGGAACACTTTTATTTACAACTTTTGTTTTGAAAAATATTTTTTAGAGATAATTTATATACAAATAAAATAGTGTTAGTTTTATATAGATATAAACAAAATAAGTGAGAAGTATTTACAACACACATATACACACATATTTTTTGGATTTTTTGATTAAGGACTCTATCCCCCCCTACTTTTTTCCTGGTCGATCAGGTCAAGTCTTGACCTTCTCTCGGGGTTTGGGTTAGCCTATATCTACTACATATATACCGTCTTCTTTTCTTCATTTTTTTTCTTTTTTCTTTCTTTATTTATTTTAGGTTAAAATAATATACAAATATACAATATTTACACACAGATGCAAATTAGTAAGAACATGGAGTTATTATTATATACGTGTGTTTTATAAGGGATTTTAAGCTAAAATAAATGAATAAAGATGATGAATCGCATTTGGAGCTCTATCAGACCTTTGGATTATTAGTGTGTCGGAACCTTAATAGGAGATGGATTTAAAACCTAATAGCCTCTAAGTTCCACAAAACAACTATTCAGGTCACCTCAACAGTCAGGTCAAAACAGTTCTACATACACAAATTCTTGTGACTATGAATCTTTACTTGTATGGTGTAAGTGAGATATAGCTCCCCATCTCAAAAGTAGAAAAGAAACAACCTCCCTCAATAAGGTAACTCTAGTTCCCGAGTCTTGCAACTCTTTCCTCGAGGAGCGGAGATATTCCCTTCTATGTTCAAGTACAACCATCTCAAGAAGAGGGGATGGAGAAAATAATGGACGGTAACCAGTATAGCTACCTATCCTTGGATGCATGACCAGTATAGCCAAGTCATCCACTGCAAGCTTTCAAAAAATTGACTGTGAAGCTCTTATTATATATATATATATGTATATGTATATCCTTTTTTATCCTTGTATATACACTCTGGTAGGTATTTTACTTTTCAATCAGGCATGTCCTTTTTTGGAGATTTTGCATTTTTCTTCTTCTTTTTTTGAAAGTATATACAAGGTGCAACATGTACATAAAGAGTTTTTCCTATTGAGCTAGTAGACTATCCCTCTTTTGAAGCATTATTGCAACCCCACAACATCCTGCCTTTAGACCTCAACATCACTAGACCAGGTTGAGACGCACTTCCTTCCCTAGAGGAAGATGAGAGGTTCTTCCTAGATATACTACCCTCGTATGCTACCCCCAAGCCAAAAGATTCTACCTCCTCACTATCTCATCCATGAAGAGTTACGTGTAGAGTGCTTGTCCAAGATAAGCCATGGTCTGAAAAATCATACGTATGTTGTTAAATATTCTACTTAGACTACTCAAGATAACATGTGAGCATAGTCTTATGGACTCAAAGAATTAAGTCACTAGTACCTAAAAAGTATTAACTCATTTTTATAAGGTTCCTTTGAAATTAAGTGGATTAAGGTCCAACTAAGCTTCATTCCTCAATTTTATTCCAGACTTAGTCTAAATGTCAATACTATCATGAAAAATGCACATGCAAATGCAAGAAAATATGAACAATGCAAAGAAAGTTTTTTTTGAAAAAAATTGATGCACATGTGAAAAGAACATTTTTTTGAAACAATTTTCTAATTTTGAACTTTTTATAGATTTTTGGAGAAAAATGCAGATGTGAAAGGAGAGTTTTTTTAATTATGAAAAATTTTATAAACTTTTGGTTTTATAATTTTTAGGGATTTTTTAAAGGGAAAAGGGTTAGTAAAATATATACAAGCATATATTAGAAGGATTTTTTTATTTTGTTGTTGTTGTTGTTCTTGTTTTTTTGCACATGTTGATTTTACAAAATTATATACATATCCCCAAAACAATTATCTTAAAAGTACGAGTTATGTCTAAAGTATATATACAATATATACGACAACCCCCTATACTTAGCTTGAACTATATCCTCATAGTGATCAGAGAGCGACAAAGGAAGACATAACTCGTGCTAAGTATAGAAAAGTGAAAAGAATCTCATGCTACAATGACTCAAATTAAAGATAAAAAGAAGAGAAGTCGGTGATCCTCTCTATACTTAAGATCAAGTAATCCTAAGTATAGTAAACTGTACAAAAGGGAAAACCGGTGAAGAGAATGTACAAACTCAATGGAAAAACACAAAAAACACAATATGAACAACATCACTCCCCCTATACTCAGGGTAGAGTATCCGCAAGTATAGGCAATACTAAGAATGATGAACATGATGAATATGAACAACACAAATCCTTCACCCCCTATACTTAGGATAAAAGACATCCTAAGTATAGCATATACACACACACACAGAAAATGGGTGAACGATAAAACGGGAGAAGAAAGATTGAAACGAAAGGATATACAATAGGTAGTCAGCTCATGTATCGGACGCAGAAGATGGAATCAAAAGATCATCGTCTAATACCAAAGATATAGAATTCACAACAGACAGGAATTCATCATGATCTAGATATGACTTCAGCAACTATCCGTTCACAACAAATGGCTGTGCATCAGATGACAACCCAGATATGATAATACTTCCATTGTCACACACATCTCTCACGATGAACGGTCCTAACCATTTGCTTTTTAATTTTCCTGGAAACAGCTTCAACTTAGCATCAAATAATCAAATTTTCTGATCAGGAGAACAAATCTTTCTTCGAATGTGTTTATCATGCCAACGCTTGACTTTTTCCTTATACATGAGTGAGTTATCATATGCAAAGTCTCAAAATTCCAATAATTTATTCAGATCTAACTTCATGTTCTTTTCTGCCTTCTCATAATCAAGATTGCATACACGGAGTGCCCATAAAGATTTGTGAAATAATTCCACTGGCAGGTGGTAAGGCTTTCCATACACCAATTTGTAGGGAGACATACCTAAAGAGACTTGTACGCCGTCTGATAAGCCCATAGTTTTGAATCAAACATCTGGGACCAGTTCTTCCTATCTAGACGTACAAGTTTTTGCAATATCATCTTTATCTCCCTATTTGAAATTTCTGCCAAACCATTAGTCTGAGGGTTGTAAGAAGATGAAACTCTGTGCTCAATGGCGTACTCCTTCACAAGCTTCTTTACATATCTATTAATGAAATGGCTTCCCACATCTGAAATCAGTATTTTGGGAATCCTAAACTGTACAATAATGTGGTCCTTGAGAAAGGAACACACTGCACGACTATCTGTGGCTCGGGTGAGAATAGCCTCCACCCATCGACCAACATAATCCACGGCGAGCATGATGTACTGAAATCCCTGACTGATAGGAAATGGGCCCATGAAGTCTATACCCTAAGAATAAAAAAACATCAAAAATTTGTATGTATCTTAGGGGCATGGTATCTTTGAAACCAACGATTCCTCCCATTTTCTGACAATCTGTACAACCTCGAATATACTCTGTCGCATCCTTAAACAATGTGGGCCACCATAGGCTACTCTATAAAACCTTTGCTACCGTGAGTTTAGTGTTTTCCTCCTGAGGAATGTACCTTCTCCAGATACAATCCGCACCCTCGCGAGATAAGTACGGATCCTCCCACTGGTAATAATGAATCTCTGACATAAATATGTCTACCTTGTACTTAGACCAATCTTGTGGAACTTTCTTGGGGACAAGATAGTTCACAATATCAACATACCATGGGAGTGAGTCCACAGACAAAATGGCCTCATCTGGAAAGGTTTCGGAAATAGGAATCATGCTCTGCTTAGAGGTCTCTGCATCCGTGATATGAGAAAGGTGATCTACCACAGCATTTTTCACTCCAGGTTTATCTCAAATCTCTAAATCAAATTCTTGAAGAAGAAGGATCCATCTGATAAGGCGTGGTTTGGCATCCTTCTTTGCCTGCAAGTATCGTATGGCAGTGTGATCCAACGTGGGAACCGATGAGGTAAGTCTAAACTTCTCTAGTACAAACACAACTGCTAATATGTCTTTCTCTGTAAATATATAATTTTGTCGTGCTTCATCCAGAGTCTTGCTAGCATAGTGTATAGAAAATGGTATCCCATCCCTTCTCTGTCCTAAAATAGCTCCAACTACAAAATTTGAGGCATCTGTTATGATCTCGGAAGGAAGAGACCAATTAGGCAGCTGCAAGATAGGAGCACTAGTAACCATCTCTTTCATCTGATTGAATGCAAGGAGGACTTTCTCATTGACATCAAAAGCAGTCTCCTTACACAGAAGCTCAGTCAAAGGTCTGGCGATTTTACTGAAGTCCTTTATGAATCGCCTATAGAATCCTACGTGTCCCCAGAAATGACCTCAACTGCTTCAAAATCTGATGCCTTATTACTCAACACATTTATATTTTTGGTTTGTTGATCGACGTGTCTGTCAAGAGAGTTAGAGTCGTATACACTTATTTTCCTGGGAGTACACTGGGGTGTGTCTCTTTTGAGTATCTAAGATACCTTCAACACCCAGACTTATAGAACTATATGATGCAGAGCCCTTATTGGATGCTATCATGCCTCGTTGGTCCTAGTAGCTTTTGTCCAAGTGGACACTTTGAAATGGTTGGGAGCGCTTGTTGTTGATGCAAACGCTTTGAATTTGAATTGAGAGATCTTTTCTTTCAACATTTATGTTCTTTTCTTTTTGGTAGGCTAGCACCACTACTATTACCAAGAGTTGGCGCACATTGATCAAAAATTTCATTATGTTTCATCACACCCTGGCACATAGGTAAATATCAAACGATAGCACATGAACTTGTCCGCATACTGGCTAGGGTTTGCTGACACTCAGGTTTCTTGAAGCCTTCATTGTCTTTATCCCATCCTCAATTATCATTAAATATGGTCTAAACTCAAATCTCCAATCCCAGTCCCTCAAGTGATAACTCATCTCATTAATCATGCAGTTGCGAAAGTGTTGTGATGATCATATTTTTTAGAAAATAGAGATGAAGAATGCAATATAGGACTCAAATCATTCAAATTTGGGAAGTGTGGATCATTACGTTTCAAAATCCTAAAGACTAAGGTTGATTAGCTAAGACTCTCAAGATCTCAAAAATCAAGTGTCCTCAAATCCTTAATCCTTAAGTAATAGTGCATGTGTCAGGAATACACCAACTCCAAAGTTAGCGATTTTTTGTGATTTTTTATTTTAAATTTTTATTGTTTTCTTAAATCTCAAGAGAAATAATGACTAGCCCAAGCTCATATGATAGTTGCATCTATTTCTAGAGAATATGGTTGTAAGTATGGACCATTAAATGACTACTCGTATTACTTTAAGATAATGCTATTCACATTGCCTTTTAACCACCCACTCATCTAAAGGAGAGTGAATTTCCCTAACTGAGAAATGACTTCTCATTTTTAAGCTCAGTACTCAGAATCGTTAATCAAGAAAAGTTTTGATTTTTTAGATTTTTATAGGATTTTTGAAAAAAGGTTAATAAGAATTACAAAAAAAACAAATTAGTCCCTCATTTTTGAAAATATTTTTAAAAAGATTTTTAAAACCATGTGACATGATATAAATATTTTCAAAACATTTTTCAAATGATTTTCAAAATTAGTAAAATTCTATTTTTCAAATCAATGTCATATATTTTTCAAAATAGTGTAAACAATTAGAAAAAATTTCAAAGTATTTTACAAACATTTTTACGAAATAGGTTCAAAAATACTTATAACCTAGACCTAAAAAGTTTTGAAAAATTTCAACATATGATATAAGGCAAAAGTATATATACAATATATACGATATACCACCCTATACTTAACTTTTACTATGTCCTCATAGCACAAAAATGATATGAAGTCATAGTTCAGGTTAAATACAAGGTGATATTGTAGAACTAACTCGGATGATCCCCCTATACTTAGGTCAAAAATTACCTAAGTATAAGGAGAAGAAGAGAGAGGAAGGAATGACTCGGGTCCCTCTATACTTAGACTGAGAGAAATTGAAGTATTGGGTATGCAATGAGGATCAAGAGACCCGTGGTGAATAATCAGTGATTGTACAAGGTTCCTCTTATACTTAGGCTGAAGAGTAGTTTAAGTATTTAAATGTGAAATTGGTGGTGCATGAGGACAAAACCTGTTGACTTGGCCAAGGAGCCGGTCAATTCAAGGGCTGAGGTGGCTCTAGTAGGGGGCTGACACTTAGCATGATCATTGACCGAGACTGTTCACCATGCAATAAATACAAAGATAAATAGAATAAAAATACTAAATGAACTTAAATGCAAAAAACGCTCAAAACAAAAAATGTAGACCAAAATGTGATCTATAATGTTCACGAAGTACTCGAATGCTGGTGACACCTACTATGGAAGATACGTTTTTTGGTGATATTTTATGAATACAAAATATCATTTTCATATATTTGTAATTTTTATTTGATTTTTGAGATAAATAAATGCATGCAAAAATCAAATATGGTGTGGAATAATTCAATGGACTCAAATTTTATTTTTTTTTTGAGTTTGCAAAATGTTAGAAAATTAGGGAAGGGGATTATATACACGCGGGTTAGGTCAATACGCTCAAGTTAGAATTTGTTTTTATTACATTTCTGATTTTGTGATTTTTTTATGTAATCAGTTACAACACTGAAAATAATAAATAAATGAAAAATAAAATAATCAAAATGAGTAAAATATGCACATGAAATGACATATAAAATCAGTAAATATGTACAATGCTTAGTTATGTCCCAAAACTTAACTATCACAAATGAACTCCAATTCTTTTGATTTTGGTCTTGATTTGCATATAATTGGATGTATATTATTTCAAAAGTGAGTACAGTGAAATTAGACATTGTACGTGAGAGATATCAATATTGGCAGCTTTTTATTTTGAAATAAGGGTTTGGATCCATTGTGAATATATACAAGTCAGTTTTTTAGGATTTTCATGTCTTAAGGTTAGTGATATGTATGTAATGGAGTTAGTTTCAGGTGGATTGGAGTTAGCGTGAATTAATTAAAAATGGGTGAAATCAGGTGAAAATATGTAGATGAATATGAATGTAGCAATGAATGTTAATTATTTACAAGTGCACAAAAGTTAATTTTATGATATTAACAGATGAATGAACCTATTTTTTAGGATGAAGCTATTTTCAGCTAATTAGAGTTATGAATCACATTACAACAACTACCCACACGGCCATAGGCATGGCACCATTTGAGGCCTTGTAAGGAGGTGATACATCATTCTCTTGTGTTGGCAACATGTAGGTAACAATACACTGTTCACCCAACAAATCATATAGGAGACTTCTAAAATTGTGGAGACTGTTAGGAAGAGATTGCTGATCATACATAGTCGTCAGAAGAGCTATGCCAACCAGCAACGTTGAGACTTCGAGTTGCAAGTATAATATCTTACATGCATGCCTCAAAGACTTGATTTCTTAACCAACCGTTTATGTCTAAAGTATTCCTCATAACCATAGGTTGGAGACTTCCTATTCTAACGAGTATCCCCGATGAGGGGCATTCACCAATTCATTGTCAAAGGCAAGCTTGCACCGCACTTTGCGGGACCGTTCGAGATCATGGCTCGAGTTGGGAAGGTGGCTTATAGAGTGGCTCTTCCCCCACACCTTGAAGGCATACACGATGTGTTCCATGTGTTGAATCTTCAGAAGTACATCTGAGATCCCAACCATGTGATCAACTATGAGGACTTTGTTAGACTTGTGAGCCCTGGGCGAACCATTCTTACAATAAATGTTATTGTAATATTTATGTTTATCAATAAAAGTTATTGATGTTTCACTCCCTTTCTGAAATTATATGAATGAATGCACTATAAGGTCCCTCTGTACAATTAGGGTTATGTACCATGGCCAGCTTGATGATCATATAGCTGTTGTTTCATTAAATGAATCATAGAGGCTGGTGTTTGGATGAACATCTAAGGAGTTAGATGGAGGACTCATCAAACACCGTCAAATGATTGTCAAGTGGAGATCTCCAGCCTGAGTAGGAGATGGCAATCCTTTCTCACATAGGCTGATATCTGACCGACCTCTTGATGCAGGTCCTCTGCATAGGAATAGTGATTCGGAGGTGTCAGATTAGTTAGGTCAATGAGTTGACCTAACGAGATCGAGATAACTTAAGTCCTATGTTGAATGCTGTCACAGCATAGGCATGCATCCTTTGACCGGAGACAGATATATTGCTATATATCCAAGTATGTACATTTGGCAGACCAATAGGTTGATGACCTAACCAAGGTCTATACACCGGCGAGCTGGTGTGCATATAAGGGTATATGGGCAATATGATCTCTCAAAGGGATCATACAGGTTCACTTGTGAACCGGAAGACATGAGCTCACTCATGAGGTATTGGGACCGATCAAATTCCATGCATGGTCGTCGTGCTTTGGAAGCATGACATGAATTTGAAGGTATGATATATGCTTTGGGAAAGCATATGATCGATACCAAATCTCAATGACCAAGAATGAGAAACTTAATGATTAAACCCTGAAGAAGACAGTATAAAATGATCTTGATCTTCGGGTTGATCATGGGTCTTCCAGTATGTAGGATGTACAGGTATTGGGAATACCTGAAGGGTGATGTGATCATAAACGATTGTATATCCATGACGCTTCCATTCCGAGGGAGTGATGAAACAGGTTTGGATTTTAGTGACTCCTTTCAGTAGAGAAGCAATCCGATCTTAGTCCAAGTGTTGGACATTGATCTGAATGGGATTCAGATTCAATGAGAAGATTGGATTTGCGGCCTTGATTTAATCAAGCATCTGTGAGAGGTCCGTAAGATCTGGATTTGAGATGGGATCTCAACATCCAAGTCACTATACGTGGAACAATACAATCGCCCTATCCTTGTCTCCAAGTATCTGCGGAGAAAGCACATTATTCTTGAAAGGGTTCAAGAGTAATTCTTTTGATAAAAATATCCAAGCAAGGACTTGATGATTAAATGTGATTTAATCGTCAAGCTTATATATGAATATGATTCATATTGATTATCTAAGATAATTAAATAAGATTTGATTATCAAGGATTAAGAGAATGTGGATAGCACTATCCATGATATATGTATGTTATAAATATGATTTATAATATACATATATATAAGAGAGAGAATTTATGTAAATAGCATTTGTTAATTAATAATGTGAATTGGATTCACATTTGTTAATTAATTGGAAATGCAATTTACTAACTAGTTTGGGTTGTGAATATGATTCACATAACATTCAATGGCAAGATTGAAATATTCACAAAATTAATTTGGAATTAATTTTTGGCGAATAATTATTGTAATTAATTGAGGAATAATATAATAAATAAAATGGAGAAAAACCACCCTCATGGGTGGCGTCACCCATGAAGAGTTCATGGGTGACGCCCCCCCCTTTTTAGGGGTTGGTTAACTCCACCTCATTTGTTATATTATCTCTTGATTAATTGTTGTTGTTGAACAACAAATCCTAGCCATTGATTTATCATGGACCAAGCATATCCCTTGGATCCATGAGTCCCATGGATTGAGATCCATTGGATCCTAAACTAGTATAAAAGGAGGGCTAGGGTAGCCTCTCCAATGTACATAATCTAGAGTTGTGAAAGACAACTTCTCTCTCTCTCTCTCTAATTCTCGTGTAAGGTCTCTCTCTCAATTTCCAAGTGCCCGTCCACTTTGATCATTGAAGAAGAGAGGATCTTGCTTCGTCTTCGACGCTTGGATCTTCATCAAGGATTGCGGGAAGGACGCGACTCATCATCGTGCCCGCAAGTGCATTCTCCGTGGGTCGGACTCAAGATAGGAGGATCTCTACTTTGGGATCTCGCGATTACAACCACGCTTCAAGAGGTATTCCTTGTACTTTGTGGTTTGATGAAACGATCCGAGAAGTGTTCTCGTGATCATGTGGTTTCATCGTTTTGTTAATTTTTAATTTCCGCTGCACCTAGCATCTACTACGACTAGTTGCTCCGATCGTATTCGATACGATCAACACGCTTCCGTGATGCGCTTGAGGATTCATAATATCCTTCAAGTGGTATCAGAGCCATAGGTCGAATAAGGTTTTGGATGTGATCCATGAACCTTAGACGATTTGGTTCTTGAAAGGGTTGCGAAATTTTTACTGCATTTCAATTTTCGCACCTCTGTCTAATTGAATTTTTCCGTACTGTTTAAAATGTTTAAACACGAAATTTTCAATTGGATTTTGTTCCCCATTAAACAAGGAAATCATAGGACTTGAGTTTACTAAATTTGGACTTTATTTGCTCAAGATATGGCTTTTTGAATATGACTATATCCACTGTTGCGGGAACTGCGGATTTGAACGTAATTAATGAGATGATTACGGTTTTAATTCGCCTTGAAATGCGTGAATTATCACTTGGGTTCTTTAATAAATCAAATAGGCAATCTTTGGAAACTGAGTTTGCATTTTTTGGATTTATATTGATCAAGATAAGTTAATTTTAGTGATTGGGGGTCACTGCTGGAAATTAACAATTTTTGATCTTGAACCTTGTGATTTGTCATTCAATAATCTTGATGAAAATTAATTGTTAATTTTCTGGAATAATTAGTGATAAATATTTGTGAAATATTTAAAGAAATAATTATTTCATTGAATGACACTTGCCTAAACCACAATGATGAGATGTTAGATCTTGATCATTGTTTCATCAACAAACATTGCCTTCATGAAAACTATAGTTTATCCTACAATAGTTGTAGGACAACTTTTACATGAAAACTCTTTTTTGCTTGAATAGGATTGGGGATTTGTCTAGCAAATCTCCTTATAATCAAAAATGTTTTGATTTGTACTATATGGTATAACTTTCGGTTGAAAAACCGATGAACATCTCAAAATACATGATGGTCTATTTGGTATTATCCTTTCCCGAGGCGGATGTGGTGCCTAGTCGGAGAGCATTGGGGTCGCGGGTTGCAACGTATGTGGTCCGTCCCACTCTCGTCGGTACTGGCCATGACAGCGGGTAGGGATTGTATAATACCGGAGACAGACAATATGTATTTTTCTAATTATTAAAATTCGAATAATACGTATTTTGAGATTATACCTACTATTCAAGTAAAAGACGTGTTTGTTGATGATTGGGCTAAATGATTAATTTAATATGATTAGATTAATCATACCTCATAAACACACTATTTTGAATAGATGTGTATTTCCCTTGGAAGAATTAATTATGTGAATGTGATTCACGATAATTAATTATAAAATTTGAATATGAGGTGGAGGATCACATAAGTGACATCCATGGTCTCCCGTCAAGGCGAAGGGTTTCCGTCGCCAGGGATTGTATGTAGGAGACGCCTGTCCGAAGTGACAGCTCCTGTATGCAAGCGCATCTGGATCGGGCTCTTTGCTTCTCGAAAGAGTAAGGCCGTATGCGTAGTGACCCCAATATCGAGTCCTCATATTATTGGGGCGATATTGGATTGCGCATAGCGAGTTCTAATCCTGTTGACGGTTGGTTCAATTAACAACGGGTCAACATCATCTTAGGGGTGGTGGGCCCGGGTGTTAAAGACCGAATTGGGAATGCAAGTTGGACTTGCAAAGGCGGAATGAGTTCCCGCTTCTTTTTATCGGAGTCGCAAGTTCTCATATTATTGGGATGTGACAAAGATAGGAAAGGAGATCCCAGATCTTGCTTGAGATATAGCGGTAAGTATATCTCTTACTTTGAAAGACAATTAGGGAATAATCTTTCAAAGTTGACCTAGCAAGACAAATTTGATTTAAAATGCCTAAATCAAATTATTCTTAAAAATGAATATATAATTATTCTAATATAGTGCATTCTTAATTTCAGAAAATGAAGTCCATGAACCCACTTAGCAGGCTTCTAGAGGTCAACCAGTTGACCGGACCAAATTATTCGGATTGGATCCGAAATTTGGATCTTGTTCTCTGTGCAGAGCGCATCTCCTACATGCTTAGCAAGGACAAGATAGCAAACCCAGTGACTGATGAAGATAAATCATATAATGAAAAATATGATGAAGATAATAATCTGGCAAGATGTTACATCCTTGGGTCATTGTCCAATGTGCTTCAGAAGCAACATGTGGAAATGAACCATTGCCAGGAAATTATGCTGAGTCTGAAAGAAATGTCCGGTGACATAAACCGCACACAGCGTTATAATGTGATGAAAGAGCTTATTCGCTGCAAGATGCAGGAAGGGACCTCTGTCAGAGAACATGTACTCAAAATGTTTGGGTACCTCTCTGAGCTGGAAACCCTGGGAGCGTACTTGGACTCTGAAATGCAAGCTGATTTCATTCTCCTGTCGCTCCCTAAGTCTTTCAACAACTTTGTTGTGTCTTACCACATGAACAAAGGTGATTTCACAAACGCTGGGCTGTTGGCTGCTTTGAAGTCTGCAGAAGACGTCTTGAAGAAGGACGGCCCCTCCGCTAGTGCAATGGTTGCACAGGCGAGAGGAAAGCGCGGGCGGAAGCAAGGTTCTCAGAAGGGCCCAGCCTCGAAGAGAAAGAAGAAGAATCAAGGAGTTGGTTCATCTTCTAGTGCTTCCACACTGATGACATCGAAAAAGACCGATGTCTGTCACCACTGCAAGAAGCCGGGGCATTGGCGGCGTAACTGCCCGGATTACCTGAAGTCTACCGACAAAGGTAAAGCCCCAGCATGTATGAAATCTACTTTCATCATTGAAACTAGCTTTCTCGTTGGACGAGAAGGAAGTTGGGTTATAGATTCTGGTGCTTCTGTTCATGTATGCAATTCGTTGCATTTGTTTCAGGAAACTAGGAATCTGGAGCATGGGGAGATAGTTATCCAGATGGGATCTGATGCAAGTGTTGCAGCGGTCGCCATCGGGACGTGCAGACTATTGTTATCTAGTGGTCGAGTCCTAGTACTTAAAGAGTGTCTTTATGTACCTGAAGTCAGAAGGAATTTAATATCTGTATCTAAGTTAGTTAGAAATGGATATTCCTTCATTTTCTGTAATAAATTAATCATAAACCGTTATGATAAATATATTGCGGATGGTATTTTGACTTCTGGTGGACTCTATGAATTGTGCATTGATGAATGTGTCATGAATGTTACTACCACTGATAATAAGAACCCCACGAGATCCAGGGAGGATGGAAATCATTCAAACATGATTTGGCATCACAGGCTTGGTCATTTATCTGTTGATAGGATCAATAGATTGATAAAGGATGGACCTTTAGATTTTCTACAGGTTCAATCTTTACCTACCTGCGAACACTGCATTCGAGGTAAAATGACCAGAACACCTTTCCGTAACAAGGTTACGAGATGCGAGGGTATTCTCGACCTAATACATACTGATGTATGTGGTCCCTTCAATACCGCGACTAGAAATGGATATCGATATTATTTGACGTTTATCGATGACCATTCGCGATATGGGTTTATCTTCCTGTTACGTCATAAATCTGAAACCTTTGAAAAGTTCAAAGAGTTTAAGGCTTTGGTTGAGAACCAAGCTGACAGGAAGATTAAACGGATTCGATCTGACCGAGGTGGTGAGTACCTCTCAGATGAATTCAAGGAATACCTTAAAGAGAGTGGAATTGTCTCCAATCTCACTCCTCCTGGAACTCCCCAACTTAATGGTGTTGCTGAAAGACGCAACAGGACCATCATGGACATGGTCCGTTCAATGATGAGTAAAGCACATTTGCCTCTTAGTTTCTGGGGATATGCAGTAGAGACTGCAATATATATCCTAAACAAGATTCCTAGCAAGTCCATACCAAAGACTCCTCACGAACTCTGGTATGGAACCAAACCTAGTGTTAAACACTTGAGGGTTTGGGGATGCTTGGTCCATGCGAAGAACGTGGACACAAGTAAGCTGGAATCTCGCACTCGTGAGTGCTACTTCATTGGGTATGTTAAAGATGGTATTGGATACCAACTTTATGACCCTGAGACCCAAAAGGTTTTTGTCTCTAGGGATGTGAAATTTCTGGAGGATGATTTCCTTAAAGGTCAAGACAAGAATGAAGTAGAGGAGCTCATTGAATCCCCTGAGGATTCTGAGATTCCTGAACCAGAAACTGAAGAGATAAATAAAGATGAAACACCCATACCTCTTCGAAGGAGTTCGAGGGTGGTTGCACCACCTGAAAGGTATGGATTCCATGTGTCAGGTGAGACTGACAATGATCCTTCTTCATATGATGAAGCACTTGCGGATCATGACATGGATAGATGGATGCTAGCAATGAAGTCAGATATTGACTCCATGCATAAGAATGGTGTATGGACCCTAGAGGATCCACCTAGAGGGGTAAAACCCATTGGGTGTAAATGGATCTTCAAGAGAAAGAGGGGACCTGATGGGAAAGTAGAGACTTTCAAGGCACGGCTCGTAGCCAAGGGCTACACACAGAGAGAAGGCATCGACTACGATGAGACATTCTCTCCTGTGGCCATGCTTAAGTCCATCAGGACACTGCTAGCTATAGCTGCATATCTTGACTACGACATCTGGCAGATGGACGTCAAGACAGCTTTCCTCAATGGATACCTCGAGGAGGATATCTATATGGAGCAGCCCCAGGGCTTCATAGCTGAGGACGGTAAAGTATGCAAGCTGAAGAAATCCATCTATGGGCTCAAACAAGCTTCTCGTAGCTGGAACATCAAATTTGACGAAACCATAAAGAGTTATGATTTTGTGCAAAACCCTGATGAACCTTGTGTGTACAAGAAGCTTAGTGGGAGCGCCATTGTGTTCATCGTGCTTTATGTAGATGATATCCTTATCATTGGGAATGATACAGGAATGATGACCAGTGTGAAGATTTGGCTATCCCATACCTTCGAGATGAAAGATCTTGGAGAAGCCTCTTACATCTTAGGCCTGAAGTTGTTCAGAAACCGAGAAAAGAGAATATTGGGATTATCACAACATGGATACATCAAGAAGATTCTTGAACGATTCCGTATGGATAGTTCGAAGAAAGGATTCCTCCCCTTAGGACATGGTATCCATCTGTCCAAAGGGATGGCTCCTCAAAGTGTTGAGGAAAAGAAGGCCATGGCTGGATGCCCTTATGCATCAGCCGTAGGAAGCTTGATGTATGCCATGATGTGTACTAGGCCAGACATCTGCCATGCAGTGGGAGTGGTAAGTCGTTACCAATCCTGCTTTGGAGAAAAACACTGGAATGCAGTAAAGAACATATTCAAATATCTAAGACGGACGCAAGATTACATCTTGGTCTATGGGGATGGTGATCTCCAAGTCTTGGGATATACAGATTCAGACTTCCAGTCAGATATTGATGATCGAAAGTCGACATCAGGGTTTGTATTCCTGTTGAACGGTGGTGCTGTGAGCTGGAGAAGCAAGAAGCAGGACACTACGGCGGATTCAACAACAGAAGCCGAATACATTACCGCATCAGATGCTGCAAAGGAGGCGGTGTGGTTGCGCAAGTTCATCTTGGAACTTGGCGTAGTTTCCTCTGATACTCCCGTCCCGTTACTCTGCGATAACACTGGAGCCATTGCCCAAGCAAAGGAACCCAGGTGCCATCAGAAGAGCAAGCACGTGGAAAGGAAATACCACATCATTCGGGAGATTCAAAAGCGTGGTGATATCATCATCACCAAGGTGGCCTCTGCCGACAACATTGCTGATCCTCTTACCAAACCTCTGACACAGAAGGTTTTTGACCAGCATGTAATGAGTATGGGTTTACGGATTGTACCTGAATGGTTCTGAGGGCTAGTGGGAGATTGTTAGACTTGTGAGCCCTGGGCGAACCATTCTTACAATAAATGTTATTGTAATATTTATGTTTATCAATAAAAGTTATTGATGTTTCACTCCCTTTCTGAAATTATATGAATGAATGCACTATAAGGTCCCTCTGTACAATTAGGGTTATGTACCATGGCCAGCTTGATGATCATATAGCTGTTGTTTCATTAAATGAATCATAGAGGCTGGTGTTTGGATGAACATCTAAGGAGTTAGATGGAGGACTCATCAAACACCGTCAAATGATTGTCAAGTGGAGATCTCCAGCCTGAGTAGGAGATGGCAATCCTTTCTCACATAGGCTGATATCTGACCGACCTCTTGATGCAGGTCCTCTGCATAGGAATAGTGATTCGGAGGTGTCAGATTAGTTAGGTCAATGAGTTGACCTAACGAGATCGAGATAACTTAAGTCCTATGTTGAATGTTGTCACAGCATAGGCATGCATCCTTTGACCGGAGACAGATATATTGCTATATATCCAAGTATGTACATTTGGCAGACCAATAGGTTGATGACCTAACCAAGGTCTATACACCGGCGAGCTGGTGTGCATATAAGGGTATATGGGCAATATGATCTCTCAAAGGGATCATACAGGTTCACTTGTGAACCGGAAGACATGAGCTCACTCATGAGGTATTGGGACCGATCAAATTCCATGCATGGTCGTCGTGCTTTGGAAGCATGACATGAATTTGAAGGTATGATATATGCTTTGGGAAAGCATATGATCGATACCAAATCCCAATGACCAAGAATGAGAAACTTAATGATTAAACCCTGAAGAAGACAGTATAAAATGATCTTGATCTTCGGGTTGATCATGGGTCTTCCAGTATGCAGGATGTACAGGTATTGGGAATACCTGAAGGGTGATGTGATCATAAACGATTGTATATCCATGACGCTTCCATTCCGAGGGAGTGATGAAACAGGTCTGGATTTTAGTGACTCCTTTCAGTAGAGAAGCAATCCGATTTTAGTCCAAGTGTTGGACATTGATCTGAATGGGATTCAGATTCAATGAGAAGATTGGATTTGCGGCCTTGATTTAATCAAGCATCTGTGAGAGGTCCGTAAGATCTGGATTTGAGATGGGATCTCAACATCCAAGTCACTATACGTGGAACAATACAATCGCCCTATCCTTGTCTCCAAGTATCTGCGGAGAAAGCACATTATTCTTGAAAGGGTTCAAGAGTAATTCTTTTGATAAAAATATCCAAGCAAGGACTTGATGATTAAATGTGATTTAATCGTCAAGCTTAAATATGAATATGATTCATATTGATTATCTAAGATAATTAAATAAGATTTGATTATCAAGGATTAAGAGAATGTGGATAGCACTATCCATGATATATGTATGTTATAAATATGATTTATAATATACATATATATAAGAGAGCGAATTTATGTAAATAGCATTTGTTAATTAATAATGTGAATTGGATTCACATTTGTTAATTAATTGGAAATGCAATTTACTAACTAGTTTGGGTTGTGAATATGATTCACATAACATTCAATGGCAAGATTGAAATATTCACAAAATTAATTTGGAATTAATTTTTGGCGAATAATTATTGTAATTAATTGAGGAATAATATAATAAATAAAATGGAGAAAAACCACCCTCATGGGTGGCGTCACCCATGAAGAGTTCATGGGTGACGCCCCCCCCTTTTTAGGGGTTGGTTAACTCCACCTCATTTGTTATATTATCTCTTGATTAATTGTTGTTGTTGAACAACAAATCCTAGCCATTGATTTATCATGGACCAAGCATATCCCTTGGATCCATGAGTCCCATGGATTGAGATCCATTGGATCCTAAACTAGTATAAAAGGAGGGCTAGGGTAGCCTCTCCAATGTACATAATCTAGAGTTGTGAAAGACAACTTCTCTCTCTCTCTCTCTCTCTAATTCTCGTGTAAGGTCTCTCTCTCAATTTCCAAGTGCCCGTCCACTTTGATCATTGAAGAAGAGAGGATCTTGCTTCGTCTTCGACGCTTGGATCTTCATCAAGGATTGCGGGAAGGACGCGACTCATCATCGTGCCCGCAAGTGCATTCTCCGTGGGTCGGACTCAATATAGGAGGATCTCTACTTTGGGATCTCGCGATTACAACCACGCTTCAAGAGGTATTCCTTGTACTTTGTGGTTTGATGAAACGATCCGAGAAGTGTTCTCGTGATCATGTGGTTTCATCGTTTTGTTAATTTTTAATTTCCGCTGCACCTAGCATCTAGTACGACTAGTTGCTCCGATCGTATTCGATACGATCAACACGCTTCCGTGATGCGCTTGAGGATTCACAATATCCTTCAGACTTTACGGCAAAAGCCGAACCTCTTCTTCCCTAAGGAGCCAGTTCAGATGTTGAACCATGCTATCAAGAGGTTGAGGCAGAAAGAGATCTTTTTAGTCAAAGTCTTGTGGCAGAGTCAAAATATTGAAGAGGCGACGTGGGAGAAGTATCCTCATTTATTTGCAGGTCTGGAATCAAAATCGTAGTCAAATTTCATTTGAGATTTCTAGGGGTTTCATTCTCTACGAAATTTTTATGGGCTCATTCCTCTTTGATATTTTTATTCGATAAGGTCAGGATTAGAAATCAATTAGGATCACACCGAGTCTCGGGGACGAGACTTCCTTTGAGATTTCTATGATGTGGGACCCCTCGTAATAGGACTCGAACTTGTTCAAAAAAATACTATTATGCAATGTCCAAAAAATATGAATGAGAATTACATTTCTTAGTGCTCGTCGAGACATTTCCAACGAGTCCAAGAATACAAAAAATTGAGTTCGAGAGCCCGAGCTACAGTGATTTTAGCGAGTCGGGGTTCGGGTCAAATTTATATCCGAAATAAGATCTGAATTTTAACCCACATAAAAACCACCAAAAGATTCCCCTCTCTTCCAAAAATCCCAAACTCAAGAGCATCCCCCTATCCTCCCTCCCTCTTATCGGAGCATTGCGAGAGCTCGCTAGAGTGCATCAGATCGACGATCTAAAGCCATCATTGCGTAGAGAAGGCCGAGGTCACCCTCGTGAGCGAGTTCGCGTCGCCAATGGAGCATTGAACACACTGTTTCTCCACGGGTGGAGATTCTGAGGTTGCAATTTTTTGAGGTACGATATTCCCCTTTCCCCTTGTCGGTTTCCACATGATTTTGATCACATATGTTTTGCACATTCGTAGAGCCGGTGGGTTCTTGTGTCATATTATTGCTATCATGCATTAGAAATATGTGTGACGTTAGTCGAAATAATAACAACGGTCTTGTGCATTGCAACTAGTGAAAATATATTTTTAACATATACTGTATCCACTGGAATACGTTCACCTTCAACCTTTCATTTTTCTTTATCATGACTGATATTGAAACCTACCATATGTGTATTGGACTGAAAGAGGAATTAAACACCTTTCCACTAGTTCAAAAAAAGATGAAGCATGGGAGCTTGTAGGTAGTTCTTGAAGAGCAAAGTTGAGTTAATGTGGAGGATGATTGCATTTGGATCAAGTCCATCTCTTTTGGACTAGAAAAATGGACGTGTTAAGTCCCAAATAGGATGTCATATAACCAACCATTTCAGCCCTTGATGTTGATCCTCCATCCAAAAAGAAGAATGAGGTTCCACTAATTGCAAGAAATTCAACTGCACAGAATCTCTAATTGCTAAAGATTTCTGCTGCACAGACCCTCTAATTGCTGGATATTTTATCTGCACAAAACCTCTAATGGATGAAATATTTCATTTGCACTTCTATTTTTATTGATGATGACCATAATTGAAATTTTCATATGGAGGCAGGGACTTAGAAGGACAGAAGATGAAAAGTTTATGACATTGACTTTCAAACTTAAGATGTTCAGTTATGAAGAATTAAAGTCTACAACTGGAGATTTTGATCAAGTTTATAAACTTAGGATAAGGGTTATTTGGTTCTATTTTCAGGACTGTGTCTTGGGTAGAAAGGATGACTTCCTGTCTCAATGTAAAAAAACAACTTAAAAAGATTAGTTCTGTGTATAATATGCTCATAGATATCATGATGCAATTTTCATTAGGGAATGGGTTGATGGGCAAGGCAACATGGTGCGGTACCTAATTAAAGTCCCGAGAGAATAAGCTTTTAGCAAATATATGTGTTAAATCGAATGGCATACGATCAAACTTTAAGACTTAATAATGTCTACTATACGTTAGAGTTAGACTGAACTCCCATCTAGGAGTACATTAGTGATAAGTCACGTTACTGTCGTAGATATGTATGGTCAAGAACCTTTGGTGCTTGTACCAGCATTCTCCTATATCTATCATCACAATAGTGTTAGACATAGAGATTAGTGTGCACTAGGCAAAGAATGACAAAAATTATTGATGGAAAGATTGATTGTTGATGGAAATATCTTAAAGGTAGTAGTTAAAGATACATTAAAGGCATACCAAAAATCATGAGATTTACAAACTGCCTATTCTACTACGTAAAGGATAAAATTTTTTATGAACCACCACTGTGAAGCAACAATAATTTCAAAATAATTTTTTAGATGCCTCCTCACGAGTCAATTAAAGAGTAAAATGAACTAAATTTATATTGTTAGGATATGCACTGTCGTTGTAAAATTTATAATTTGATCATAACTATTACATAATGCTCACCAATCAAACTAGTCAAAATGTCAACATGTCACTAACATTGATCTATTCTCGGGTTTATAATCCCATGGAAGAGGATCTCACAGTGATTGAGTAGATGGAGTAGGCATCATAAGGGATTGGGCATGCACCCATGGAAGCCTGGATGGCCATGATCTCAACTGCCACTATGTAGCTGCAATGGTTGGAAGAGATATTGCTTCACTCACCCAGGTGCAAATCATATAGTGTTTAGCCTCAGTACTTGCATGTTTCAACCAGTACTTAGATAGTGTGTTGAGTAGGCATGGTTGGTAGTCTAGAGTTTCGCTTGTTCACATAGGGTTAACACTCGTTTACTAGCTAGTGTAGGCCACATTGGTGAGTATTCCGAGTGGGAGCTCTAAGAGGGGAGTTCCAAGAAGTGTGATAATGAAGCTGGGGATGAAATATAAATCTCATTTGCATATGGAGGATTGGGTTATTCATGGTGATTTGGACTACGGTAAGAATGATCTCGATAGTCTATGCCCATACTTGTGCACTACGTTACAGTGAACTCTTACACATGGGTAGTGGACTTGGGCGGTTCGCGATGATTTGTGGATTGAAATTTGAATTGGGAATCAGAACTACAGTTTGTTAAATTGAAGCTAGTGGACGTGTTGGGAGTTTAGTTAGGATGCATTGTACCCCACTGCATGCCTACGGATGTGTCCCAACTAAGGCCTTCTTCTTTCCTTAGAGTCATAGTATGAGGTCTCACTGGACCAAGATCACAGACTATCCACAAAGCTTACATTATTCATATCTAATAAAAAAACTAGAGTTGTATTTTCTTTATGAGGATGGTTTGCACAATTGTTTCTTTTGCACACTTCATTAGTACCGTACTTGTTATAATTTTTATATCAAATGGGATAACTTTGCTCATAACGTACCTATTTTTTTGATCTGCAGGTTGGCAGCCGCAATAGTGAGCGTCTTGGAGCTACTTCTCTTTTTGGGTGCGGTTACAGTTCTTCGTGGTACAATACTTGTATATATTTAATTGTTCTTTACTTGTAGTTTTGAGAGACATGAGATGTACAATGTATATATGGACACACTTTTTAATGCATAATGTCATATTTTGTGGACATGGATTGTAATTAACAAATGATGGGCATGTTATGAGTAGGAAAGGAAGAAATTTAGTTACAATCTTTTGTATTATTTTCTTCTTCTTTATGGTATTTTTGTGTATTTTGAATGTGGAATTGTATGTGCGTGGAATCGATTTTACAAGTATCCAGATCCTAGGGGGATGATCATGATAGTTTAGTATCAAAGTAGTGGTACTCCATTCCATTCCACGCATTGCATTCCTCAGTAGTGTTCAAAATAATGGATAGTGTTTGAGAGTCTCCTCCTGACCCAACACCAGTCCAAAGGAGAATAACATGATTTATATCCATGTACATCAGTCTCTCTTCAGTAAAGGAAGTATTAATTCTTTAGTTCATTATGCAAAATCATGTCGCCTCGTATGTATCAAGATGTGGTGCAGCAGCTGGCGTTCCTAGTATAGGTGGTGCAAGGCATCTAATAGCGCCAAGAGGAGATCGAGTAGTAGCTCCCGCAGCAGGATGATTCTTCCTATCGTCCCTCTTACAATGGGGAGGGGAGTATCAATTTGTCCTTCTCTCTAGAGCCTGAGTATGTGGAGGATGTTGATGCCTTATAGAGGCATCAAAGCACATTTGCAGTATATCGGTGGATGATGATACCACAGTTCTTCAGTACCACCACCCCCGACGATGTAGAGCTGTGGATGGCACAAGTTGCCCAAGGTTCTGAGTATGATTCATGCACCTGAAGAAACATGGGTATCTTTCACAGAGTACTCACTTGTTGGGTATGTAGAGCAATGGTGGAATGCCACCAAGGCGCACTTGACCGAGCCCATCAATTGGGAGATTTTGATTGACAAGTTCCATACAGAGTTCTACCCAGACCATTGGGTAGAGGATCAAAGGAGAGAGTTCACTGAGCTGACACAGGGGTCGATGATAACCCAAGAGTGATTGATTCGTTATACAGAGTTGTCTCGCCTATCCCATGTTGAACCGGAAATTTTTAGAGATTGGTGATTAATTGTAAAAATATGTGTCATTGATTTTCCCCAAAATCCCGCGTCAACAAAAAATATTTTTTTTTGATTTTTGCTACTTATTAACCTGTATAGCGGACAGGGTCGAACTCAGGGAGGCTACAATTCCCGAGGGTTATTCAATTAATTAGAAAATAATTAAAAGAAAATAGGAATCTCAAAGGACAACTATCCTTGGTTTTTGTGATTTTTATCTTTTTAGTTTTTTTTATTTTTTTTATTTCTAATTTTTTTTATATTTTCTGATTTTTAAATTTTTAGTGATTTTGATTTTGCAATTTTTTTTATTTTCAAAAATAATGCGAAGCAATAGGGATAAAAATCAAGAACATACACACACCGACTCTTTTTGCAATTTTCAATTATGCCAAAAAATGCTCAGAAAAATTCAAAGAAAATATTTTTGAGTTTTAAAAGTTTTTAAATGTTTTTAAGAATTTTTGTGGAATTTTCAGATGTTTTTGTATTTTTCTAAAAATCAAACAGTGAAGAAATAAGAAAATGTGAACAGCCTGGAGTAATTTGCAATTTAAAAATATTTTAAATGCCCAAAACTCCTGGCTATTATTTTTAAGATAAACTAGATGCAATTATCTACAAACAGGAACTGAAATCACAATTTTTGGATTTTTGTAGAATTTTTTATGATTTTTATAAGATTTTTGATATTTTTCAGTTTTTTTGGTTTTTATAAGGAATCAATGCGTGAAAATTGGTCAGAAATTAAAAGACAATGAAATCAAACTACCCTAATTTTTTTGGAATTTTTGGAACAATATTCGAATTTTTATGAATTTTCAAATTTCAAGCAAAGAAAAATGACATGTTTTTGATTTTTTAATGACAATAAATGAAAGAGAAATGCAATGGAAAATTTATGCTAATAAAACAATCACATGAAGAGCATAGCACAATTTTCTCAAAATTTTTGGGTCATGAATAACATTTATTTCAATAAAAGATCATGCAAGTTCAATGTTCTGCAGTTCAGGCATTAAAAAGTAAATACGGAGAAGTTCTGGACTGAAATATAAAGTTTCAATGTTTCTCTGTTTCAAATAAATAATAAAAATAAGCATAAGAGAGAAGATGCAATTTTACCACTAAAACATGTGCATATCATGTGCTCTGGAGGCTGAAGGGCTTCTTTGTGATTTCTGAAACTTTTGAAGGCGTAGTTGTAAACTTGAGAAGTCCAGAGGCCAGTTGTGTAATTTGGCCAATAAAAATAATAAACCCTAAGAGGGTTTCGTTCTTTGTTTTCCAAACCACAAGGGGGCACGATGGAAGGCAACCAGGGGGGCACGGCACTGCCGCCGCCTTCTTCTTCCTCGCACGCGCAGGCGGGGTTCTTCGCGGCGGAGGTGGAGGATCGGGGTCGGCGCGCGCGGTGGAGCGGGGCGTCTGGCTGCCGCGGGGGTACCGGTGGGAGCGCGCTCGGGCGGCGCTCGCGTGGAGATCTGGAGACGGACGGTGGCGCGTAGAGGGGGCAGGTCCTCGCGGCGGGGGCCGCGTGTCGCGCGCGCGCGGCCGCGCGTGGCTGCGCGAGGCAGCGCCGCGGCGAGGCGATCTGGCGTGGAGATGGCGCCGCGGGGCTGCGCGGCGGTGGAGGTTTCTACTCGGGTCGGTGCGGCGTCGAAGGCGGTTGTCGGGGCGCCGCCAGGCGCGGCGGCGCGACGCTGGAGACAGGCGGCTAGGGCCGCGCGGGAGGCTGCTTCAGGCGAAGAGGCGCGGCTTCAAGGGCCGCGATGGCGGCTGCGGCTTGCAACGATGGAGCGAGGTGCGGGCGGCGGGGGTTGATGGCCCTGCCGCCTGCGGTTGATTTTTTTTATATTTTTTTTAATTTTTTTTTGATTTTTTTATTTTGTTGTAAACAGTGAATAAAAACAGAAGACTTTTTTTTTATTTATTGTAAATCCGAAAATAAGGAAATAGCAGAAATTGGAAAAGAAATTTTTTTTGTTTTTTTTATTGTTATCCTGCAAAACAAATGTTAGGCATAAAGAAAATTTTTATTTTTTTTATCCTGCAAAACAGCCGTTAGAGATAAACAAATGATTTTTTTTATTTATCTACAAATCGGAAAAAATGAATGAGGATCCGGCGGACGTGAGGGATTCGAATCCGATCTCCGGCCACCGTACGCGGCCGGAGTTGAGAGATCGTGGACGGTAGAAATAGAAGGCGAAGGGATCGAGAATATGAGATGAAAAATCGAGTCGATGGCGGATCAAATCGAGATGGAGAATTTTTTTACGATCTAAAAAAATTGACGATGGGAAAAAATGCGAAAAATAGAACTACGATTGAACTAAGATAAAAATACGAAGAAAATTTGGATCTCACCTTAGGAGCGGAAAATGGACCGTGATCGCCTCGACAAGGCCGACTCGCTGTCACCGGACGGCTTGGAGGCTAGGCAACTTCCTCAACGAAATTTCTCTCGGAGATCGGGCTCCTCTCTCTAAAGATTGATCAGGTTGGAATGAGGGAGATGGAGCCATATAAATAGAAAAGAGAGACATTTGAATTTTTGAAGAAGATAAGAGAGATTTTTGAATTTTTTGGTGGGAGAGATAACATGAGAGATAAAATAGAAAGATAAAATTATTTAAAAAATTCTCTAATTTTTTTGAATTTTCGTCACTTTATTTATTTGAATTAAAAAATGTTATTTGTTTATTTTTTTAAGATGGTTAGTTAAAAATAACAACTATATACATGTACTATATACATATATGACATTAAATACAAGTATAAATGGGGAAATTAGCCTCTCTTTTTTTTGTTTTAAGAATTTTATTAATTAATTTTTTTATTTTTATTTTTGTTTTAAGGAATTAGTAAAAAATATTTACAAATATATACACAAAATACAAGGGAAAATTGCACAAACCACCCCAAAAAAACCAACTTTTCAACCGTAACTCCAAAAATTATGAAATCACAGCCATTTTAAAGATAATTTGATTTAGAACTCAATGGAAGTGAAATTGGTTTAATTTAATATCATATGGAGCCGGAATTGATCTTTCAATTAGTGTTTAGTGGCTTTTTCCAAGTGTGGCTACTTTTATTCTGTACATGATTTAATTGTGCAATCAGTTTTATTAGTTAGGACCCATTTTTATTTATAACTTTGATTTTGAATGTTATTTGATTTGGGGTCAATTAATGTACAAATAAATTAGTGTTAGTTTTATACAGATATACACAAAATAAGTGAGAAACACATTTTTTTAGATTTTCTGGTTGAGGACCCTATCTCCCCCTACTTTATTCCTGGTCGATCAGGTCAAGTCTTGACCTTCTCTCGGGGTTCGGGTCAGCCTGTATACAGTCTTCCCTTTTTTTTATTTTCTTTTCTTTATTTTTCCTTTCATTCTTTATTTATTTATTTTAGGTTAAAATTAGTAAGAAATGTACAATATTTGCACACAAATGCAAGTTAGTAAGAATATGGAGTTAGCGTTATATGCAGGTGTTTTATAAGGGATTTTAAGCTAAAATAAATGAATAAAGATGACGAATCGCAGATTCATCATCCCCCTATGCTTTACCTTTGCTAGTCCCTTAGCAAACACTTATTTGAAAGAATAAGTGAAGAAGAAAAAGAAAGGGAAAATAAGGAAAGTAGGACAATATTGAGTATTAAACTTATCTTCATAAAATTATAGTTTGGAGCTCTGTCGGACCTTTGGATTATTTGTGTGTCGGAACTTCTGTGAGACTTAGAATTTTAAAACCAACAGCCTTCAAGTTCTACACATCATTGTCACAGTCTTGGCCCAGAAGTCATCTTAGATCGATCCTCTTCCCAAAGCATACCCTATGAACATTGAACAACCGACTCATGTGTGTGAAAAATTTTAGCTCTTCCCATCCAGAATGCCGGACTACCATGCAAATCTCCTCTCCAATAACTCGTCCTCGGGGAGTCAGGTATTTCCTTCTAAGGTCTGTCGTGATGTGTTCACAATCGAATTGGGGGAGAAGTTAGAAGAATGAGAAAAGAACTGGAGGGTGGTTTGGTGTGGTCACCTCTCCTTGTGAAGCTGGCCAGTGTAGCCGAGTCTCCACCAAGATCTGCAGGTTTTCTTGAAGCTTGGACCTTTTTGGTCAGATTTTTATTTGGTAGTAGCTTCTTTGTATTTGGAGTTTTGGTGGTTCTGCTTGGATCTTGTTTTGCCCCTACGGATATAGCATCTTTTTATTCCGTACATTTTTTGGGGTCTTAGAAAAAATTGTGCCCAGCCGTCCATCCCTTTTCCGAAGCTTTATTTCAACCCGTTACTCCGGTCTTTAGATTTCCACGCTACCAGAAAAGAAACTCATACAGTCTTCCAACATCCCGTCTGAGTTGAGCTAAGTGCATAGTGCAGGAGTACAAATTAATTCGCTATTCCAGAGTTGTACCCAGAATGAAGAGACCAGGTTAGACACTAAGGGTCAAATGCTGCACATTGTCATGTGGAACTCAAAGAATTAAGTCAAAGACCTGAAGCTTCTAAAATCCTATTTCTCGGTGAAATTCCTCTTAGAATTAGGTGGATTAAGGTCCAACTAAGCTCCATTCTTCAATTTTATTCCAGACATAGTTTAAATATCAATACTATCCAGAAAAATGCACATGCAAATGCAGACTATGAACAATGCAGAGAGTTTTTTTTAAGGAATGATGCACATGTGAAAAGAACCATTTTTTTATACAATTTTCTAATTTTGAACTTTTTATGGATTTTTGGAGAAAAATGCAGGTGTGAAAAAAAAAATTTTTTATGCAAATTTTTATGATTTTTGGTTTTGTAGTTTTTTTAAGGAGAAAAGGTTAGTAATATATACAAGTATATACAAGAGACTTTTTTATGTTTTTTTGTTGTTTTTTTTTTGTTGTTTTCTCTCTCTCTCTCTCTCTCTTCCCATTTTTTTTGTTTTGTTTGTTTGTTTTGTGTTGTTTTTTTTGTTTTTTTTTGTTTTTTTTGTTGTTGTTTTTTTTGTTTTTTTTTGTTTTTTGTTTTTTGTTTTTTTTTGTTTTTGTTTTGTTTTGTGAATTTTTTGTTTGTTTGTTTTTTTTGTTTGTTTGTTTTTTTTTGTTTTTTTTTATTATTTTTGTTGTTGTTTTTTTTTGTGTTTTTGTTGTTGTTGTTTTTTTTGTTGTTTTTTTTATGTGATTTTATAAAATATACACATAACCCTCCAAATAAATATATTTAAAAGTACGAGTTATGTCTAAAGTATATATACAATATATACGACACCCCCCTATACTTTGCTCGAACTATGTCCTCATAGTGATCAGAGAGCGACAAAGGAAGACATAACTCGTGCTAAGCAAAGAAAGGTGAAAAGACTCCTATGCTACAACGACTCAAAGAAAAGTTAAAAATGAAGAGAAGTTGGTGATCCCCCCTATACTTAGGATCAAGTAATCCTAAGTATAGTGGAATGTACAAAGGGGAAAATCGATGAAGAGAATGTACAGACTCACAGAGACACGATATGAACAACATCACCCCCCTATACTTAGGGTAGAGTATCCCTAAGTATAGGCAACAACAACAAGGGTGATAAACAGGACGAATATGAACAACACAAATCCTTCACCCCCCCTATACTTAGGATAAAGCACATCCTAAGTATAGCATATATACACACACACACGGAAAAGGGGTGAATGATAAAACGGGAGAAGACGGAGTGAAACGAAAGGATATACAAGAGGTGTTGAGCATATGTATCGGACGCAAAAGGTGGAATCAAAAGATCATCGTCTGATACCAAAGATATAGAATCCACAACGGACAGGAATGTATCATGATCTAGATATGGCTTCAGCAACTGTCCGTTCACAACAAATGGCTGTGCGTCAGATGACAACCCAGATATGACAATACTCCCATTGTCACGCACAGCTCTCACGATGAACGGTCCTGACCACTTGCTTTTCAATTTTCCTGGGAATAACTTCAACTTAGCATCAAATAACCAAACTTTCTGATCAGGGGAGAAAGTCTTTCTTCGAATGTGTTTATCATGCCAGCGCTTGACTTTCTCCTTATACATAAGTGAATTATCATATGCAAAGTCTCGGAATTCCAGTAATTTATTCAAATCCAACTTCCTGTTCTTTCCTCCTTTCTCATAATCTAAATTGCATACACGGAGTGCCCATAAAGATTTGTGAATTAATTCCACTGGCAGGTGGCAAGGCTTTCCATATACCAATCTGTAGGGAGACATACCCAAAGGAGACTTGTACGCCGTCCGATAAGCCCATAGAACTGAATCAAGCATCTGGGACCAGTTCTTCCTATCTGGACGTACAAGTTTTTGCAATATCGTTTTGATCTCCCTATTTGAAATTTCTGCCAAGCCATTAGTCTGAGGGTGGTAAGGAGACGCAACTCTTTGCTCAATAGCGTACTCCTTCACAAGCTTCTTTACATCTCTATTAATGAAATGGCTTCCCCCATCTGAAATCAATATTTTGGGAATACCGAACCGTGCAATAATATGGTCCTTAAGAAAGGAACACACCGTACGACTATCTGCGGTTCGGGTGGGGATAGCCTCCACCCATCGACTAACATAATCCACGGCGAGCAGGATGTACTGAAATCCCTGACTGACAGGAAATGGGCCCATGAAGTCTATGCCCCAAGCATCAAAAACATCAGAAATCTGTATATATCTTAGGGGCATGGTATCTTTGGAACCAACTGTTCCTCCCATTTTCTGACAATCAATACAACCTCGAACATACTTTGTAGCATCCTTAAACAATGTGGGCCACCATAGGCCACTCTGTAAAACCTTTGCTGCCGTGCGTTTCCCCGAATGATGCCCACCAGATTCTAGCTTGTGACAGTGCTCAAGTACACTGGTGTGTTCCTCCTGAGGAATGCACCTTCTCCAGATACAATCCGCACCCTCACGAAATAGGTACGGATCCTCCCACTGGTAATAATGAATCTCTGACAGAAATCTGTCTACTTTGTACTTCGGCCAATCTTGTGGAACTTTCTTGGAGACAAGATAGTTCACAATATCAGCATACCATGGAAGCGAGTCCACAGATAAAATGGACTCATCTGGAAAGGTTTCAGAAATAGGAATCATGTTCTGCTCAGAAGTCTCTGTGTCTGTGATACGGGAAAGGTGATCTGCCACAACATTTTTCACTCCAGGTTTATCTCGTATCTCTAAATCAAATTCCTGGAGAAGAAGGATCCATCTGATAAGGCGTGGTTTAGCATCCTTCTTTGCCTGTAAGTATCGTATGGCAGTGTGATCCGTGTATATAATCACGTGTGAACCAATGAGGTAAGATCTGAACTTTTCTAGACCAAATACAACTGCTAACATCTCCTTCTCTGTAACTGTATAATTCCGTTGTGCTTCATCCAGAGTCTTGCTAGCATAGTGTATAGCAAATGGTACTCCATCCCTTCTCTGTCCTAAGACTGCTCCAACTGCGAAATCTGATGCATCCGTCATGATCTCAAAGGGAAGAGACCAATCGAGTGGCTGTAAGATAGGAGCACTAGTAACCATTTCTTTCATCTGATTGAATGCAAGGAGAACTTTCTCATTGACAATAAAATCAGTCTCCTTACACAAAAGCTCCGTCAAAGGTCTGGCGATTTTGCTGAAGTCCTTTATGAATCGCCTATAGAATCCTACGTGTCCCAAAAATGACCTCAATTGCTTCAAATTCTGTGGTGGCTCTAACTTGGAAATCACATCAATCTTAGCCGGGTCAACCTCCATACCATGTTTGGAGATGACATGGCCCAATACAATCCCATTAGTCACCATAAAGTGACTCTTCTCCCACGAGAGCACTAGGTTTACCTCACAACAACGTTGAAGAACTCGGTCTAAATGAGCAAGACATGTGTCAAAACTATCCCCGTAGACCGAGAAATCGTCCATGAAGACTTCAAGAAAATTACCCACCATGTCGGCGAAAACGGCCAACATACACCTTTGAAATGTAGCGGGGGCGTTACACAATCCAAAGGGCATCCGTCTAAAGGCGTAAGTGCCAAACGGACAAGTGAAAGTAGTTTTCTCCTGATCCTCAGGAGCGATAGCAACTTGGTTGTATCCCGAGTACCCATCCAAGAAGCAAAAGAACTCTTTCCCTGCCAACCTCTCAATAATCTGATCAATAAAGGGCAGTGGAAAGTGATCCTTCTTGGTAGCTGAGTTCAGGCGTCGGTAATCTACACAGACACGCCATGAAGTAGGTACCCGGGTCGGAATCTCCTCACCACGGTCATTCTTTACGATCGTAATCCTAGATTTCTTTGGGACCACATGTAAAGGGCTGACCCATTTGGAATCTGAAATGGGATATATAAAACCAGCATCACACCATTTCTTGATCTCCTTCATGACAACCTCCCTTAGATTTGGATTTAGACGGCGCTGGCATTCACGGGAGGGTTTACAATCATCCTCTAGGTAGATATGATGCGAGCACAACGCTGGATTGATCCCATGGAGATCCGAGATATTCCATCCTATGGCCTTGCGGTTTCTCTCAAGAACTTCTAGCACGCGAGATTCTTGTTCAGCGGTCAACTGCGAGCTGAGGATGACCGGAAACATTTGGGGGGGACCCGCAAGGAAGGCATATTTCAACGTTGATGGTAACACCTTGAGCTCAGGTGGGGTCTGAATCGTTTCTGTGATAACCTCTGCTACTGTACTGATAGACGGTATGTGATCTATGCTTTGTAGACTATCCACCTTGGCTATCGATGGCTCAGCAAATAGAATATTTGATAGATCTGTAATGAATGATCTTTGCTCAGAGAGAAATGGCTCATCAGGATGTTCAATATCATTATCAACAAACGGCTCAGATATCTCAGCAATAATCTCAGAAAGATGTCTCTCATCTGTGCATAAATCAGGAAATTCAATGAATGGCTCAGATATCTGGACCTCAGAACTCTGCTCAAACTGCTCATCGGCAACTATCTCAATTGGACCACCAAGGGAGCTCATGTCGACTGTGCTTTCCAGCGAGTCCTTTTGGGGAAAAGACTCCTGTGTATCTATAAAATCGGTGAAAAGGTCTGTCTCTTTGAATTCAGCAAGAAAATCACAGTCATCTGGTTCTGATATTGCTTTCTCTGTATCATCTGTTGCTGGTGGCGGTGATGGTTTAGGATCAGAGATCGTCTCAATTTTCACCTTGTCACTACGAGAGTGAAAGATGATCTCTCCAGTACCATAATCAACTGCTGCTTCGGCCGTTCGGAGGAACGGTCGACCTAGTATGATCGGGGTATGGGGTAACGGTGCAGAGGTGTCCATATCCATGACAACGAAATCAACAGGGAATTTCATTCCCTGCACCGTTACAATAACGTCCTCTAAAATGCCTCTTGGCCTCTTAATCGATCTATCGGCAAGCTGAAGGATCATTCTGGTAGTTTTAAGAGGCCCTAACTGGAATTCAGTTAATAGAGAGGAAGGCATGAGATTAATGGAGGAACCGCTATCGAGAAGAGTACGATCAAATTCTTGATCAAAGATATGGCAGCGGATGTGAGGTGCTCCCTTGTCTTTCTTTTTAGGCGGAAGGTTACTGATGGCATGAACTGTGGCCATGGTCAGGATGTGTTTCTCTGTTTCCTTTCGTCTGTTCTTCCTTGGTTGACGCTTTTGGGTACATGCCTCTTTCATTCCCTTTTTTACTGTAGGCATGTATTCCATGGCTTTAAGTAGTGGCATCTTTAAAAAGATATTCTGTAAGATCTCAACCACTCCAGGATCAGATAGTGTTGTTTTTAATTTTTGAATTTTTTTAGCTTTGAGAGCAGAAGGAAATGGCACAGAATCAGAATAAACATGCAAACGTTCATTTCCTTTATTCAGAATGGAATCATCATGTACAAGAGGACAACTAGAATCAGTCTGTATAGTGGTGTCCAATCTAGGTGAAGGAAAAACAGAATCTAAAACAGGACGGGATGCTGCTACTGGTGAAGAGGAAGAATCTGCGACTGGTATATTCTCCCTTGCTGATGGTGATCTGCATCTGTCTGGTGAAGGTGGTGGTGAAGGCGGTGAAACTCCAGATGTGGGTGCTGCTATACTGGGCCTCTCGACTATTAGTGAAGGAGATGATGTAGAAGATGAAGCTCTCTCAGTGGACCGATCTCCCAACCCCAACTGCTGCGCAGGCAGCTGCAATCTCCTACCGCTCCTGAGATGAATGGTGTCAGATAAACATGTAAAATCAAGGGACATACCTGTCTCGGGGGTGGGTGGGCTTTTAGCTACCTGCTCTTTGCGTTTGAAATTATTGGGGTTGGCTTCGACCTGTGCTGGAATTAGTGTCTTGGTGGTAGTCAGGTCATCGATCCGCTGAGTCAGTTCATTCATGTTCTTCATAATCAATGCAAGTTGGTCCAGTGGTGGATTGACTGAAGGGGCCTCAGGTTGCTCATTGACTGGCTGTCGCTGAGACTGATAGTGCGGAGGCTGTTGGTACCCATACGGATTCTGGTAATGAGGAGGAGGGGGGGAAGGATACTGTCCATAATATGCAGTCTGCTGCTGGTTCGGCTGAGGGAAATACATGGACTGCTGCTGTGGCTGGCCTTGTCTCCAGTTATGGAACTGAGGTGGAGACTGATACTGAGGCTGGAACTGCTGGTGCTGGTACTGGTACTGTGGTCTGCCTCCTTGAAGCTGGTGGGTGGGCCTCTGACCCTGCTGTGAACCCAACTGGCCTTGCCCTGACGGACGGGGCTGGTTTCGCTCACGGTCGAACCAGATACCATTCACCTCCTGAATGATAGGTGGAGGTGGAGACTGCTGCTCAGGAATGTAGGCCACTTCTTGTTGGTACGGAACTATCTGATGTGCATGCTGCTGAGCTTGATCAGGTGTCTGCACGTAGTAGACATGCTGGACTGTAGATGGTCCTCTACCATTTTGCTGAGTGGAAAGAGTATGCTCCCTAGTAGAGGGGTCTACTGCTGCATTTGTATTGTGGACTGCACTGATTGTACTCACAAGAAGTTCCAAATGCTTTGTTATCTCATCCAGCTTATCCAGGTTCTTTGTCCTCTGCTCGATCACATGAAGCTTATCGAGCTCCTTGGATCGCTTCTCAATAATGTCTACCTTGGATAGGTGGTTTCCAATGATAGCCAAGTCTGTGCTATCCACCTTATCCACTTCTTGTATTGACGTCATTTTGACATCCTTGTGGGGTACTGCAGGGGCGGTGACAGGGTGCTTCTGAAAAGCACGTGAAGAAGAAAGAGCTGCTGAACTTTCTGCCATCTCCTCAAAAATTTGATAAAGGACATCCTCGTCCTTGTTAAAGTGGCTTCCCCCACAAGCGGCATCTACCAGCTTCTGATTCTCAATGCTTAAACCCCCAAAGAAATTTTGTACAAGACTGGTCTTTGGAATATCATGATGGGGGCATTTCTCCGTCAGATCTTTGAAACGTTCCCACGCCTCATGAATAGGCTCTTGGGGCATCTGGGAGAAATTAGCAATCAGGGATCGCATTTGGTTGAGTCGTCCAAGTGGATAATACTTGTTCAGAAATGCAGATCTCAACTCTTCCCAAGTGGTGACAACCTTCCCCAAGTGATTTAACCAGTACAAGGCTTTTCCCATCAGGCTGAATGGAAAGGCGGTCATCTGCACTACCTCTAATGGAACGTTTGGGTAGTGTACTATTCCACAAATGTGATCGAACTGCTGGAGGTGTATATAAGGTTCTTCATTAATATTTCCATGGAATATTGGGAGAAGAGGTAAAATAGTTGGCTTAAGCTCAAAATGCCCATGAACCGCAGGGATTTGTATCCACGAATTTGTTTGCCCTGCCCCTGGATTATAAGCATCTTTGAGTGTAGGCTTAGGCTCTACATGAGGTTCTTCTCCATTCCCACCTCCAGGGTTTCTGTTATCCCCCCCTCTCCTGTCTTCTCTTTCTTGTCTTATCTCGAGAATCATCTCTCTCAATGTGGTTTGGAACTTAGCCTGCTCTGTTAACTGTGCTTGGATTGATTGAATGGAGGCTAACATGGTACTGTTGATCTCGCTTTGTTCCGACATGGCTCCCTTTCCCTTTGGTGGCATTAAGTATTCGGCTTCTGACTCTGAAAATGTATATGCCACTCGATTAGTGCTCAGAATTGATGGAGTCTCAGATATTAATTCGAGATTAAAGCCAATCTCAAATAGTGGATTTATGGATGTTGTGAATTTTGAAGTGGGGAAAGAGGAATATTCGTGAAGTGAGTCTCCCTGAATAGAAGGTGAACGGCTCGGAGCGTAGAATGAGTTCACGGAGTCCGAACGAGAAATACTCCGGGCCGACATCTTCGAAATCAATAGGCAGGATGCGAGAGCACGAATGTCAATGCAAGAGTGAAAGTGAATGAAGGCGCAAATTGCGCAGAAGGATCTTTAGCACTAACAAGCAAACACAATACAAACCCCCAATTCACCAACTCAACTCAATGTGAAGACCGTGAAGGTTCGGTCAATTATCTTGTTGATTTTAGAGTTTGGTGATAATTACAAAGTTGTACAAATACTTAGGTTGAATTATGGGATTTGGGCACTAACCTTAGTGTGTGCGCGAGCAAGTAAAAACGAATACAATGAGGGGGTTACTCTCCCCAAGACAATGATTTTTCCTTGTATTTTTTAGGGTCGAGTTTTCTTTAGCAGTCCCAAATTTTAGGCAGTTATCACTTGGTTAAAATATTTTCAAAGAATCGCCTACCGAGTGTCCAATTTTCCTTTTTATCTTATGTGAGTGAAAACAAGGAAGGAGATCAGAAATGCCAATGCGCGATTAAAAACGATGATGCATGCAGGGGTTAGAGATGCGTACCTTGTCGCCAGCACTCTACATGCAAGTGATCCGCGCAGAATTTAAATACAGAAAATAAACTAACCTATATGCAATGCAAGTGAACCGTCCTAGATGATAACTTCTATTAACGGGCAAGAACAAGTTAATTTGACTAAGTCCAAATTACGATCTACTCTATAGGCACAAAAATTCTTGTTTACGGTGTTTGGACCTAATTAATTACCTGGATCAAGCAAATTAATTAAAGAAATCAATAGGTGGCTTTCGAAATCCGCGGAAAACAAAGAAAATAAAGGCGATGAAATCAAAACCGGTGAGGTCCCCCAAGTGCACCGGCACTTGGCGAAACAGACCCCGCAACAAATGAATGTCCATTTACAAGAGTTCAAATGCTAGAAAATAAAAACTCTCTCTTTTTTTCTCTCTTTTTTTTCTTTCTCTCTTTTTTTTTCGGCTCTTTCAATTTTCTTCTCCTCTTCTCACGCTATCCTGCGGCTTGGTGAAGAATCAAGCCGCCTCCACGTCGCTTGGGTGCTTCGGCTCTCCTAGGATCGCCTCCTTCGCTCCGCGGGCCCTCGCAAGAAAAAGAAAAGAGAATGTGTAAGAAACACAATTTTCAAATATGAGAAAATGATGAAATGAATGCAATGGATATGAACAATGGAATAATGTGGCAACCAGATATTTACAACCAAGAATAGCAGGTCAAAAGAGAAACCTAACTACCCTCGCCGTGCCTCCCCGGCAACGGCGCCATTTTGTTGAACCGGAAATTTTTAGAGATTGGTGATTAATTGTAAAAATATGTGTCGTTGATTTTCCCCAAAATCCCGCATCAACAAAAAATATTTTTTTTATTTTTGCTACTTATTAACCTGTATAGCGGACAGGGTCGAACTCAGGGAGGCTACAATTCCCGAGGGTTATTCAATTAATTAGAAAATAATTAAAAGAAAACATGAATCTCAAAGGACAACTATCCTTGGTTTTTGTGATTTTTATCTTTTTAGTTTTTTTTTATTTCTAATTTTTTTTATATTTTCTGATTTTTAAATTTTTAGTGATTTTGATTTTGCAATTTTTTTTTTATTTTCAAAAATAATGCGAAGCAATAGGGATAAAAATCAAGAACATACACACACCGACTCTTTTTGCAATTTTCAATTATGCCAAAAAATGCTCAGAAAAATTCAAAGAAAATATTTTTGAGTTTTAAAAGTTTTGAAATGTTTTTAAGAATTTTGTGGAATTTTCAGATGTTTTTGTATTTTTCTAAAAATCAAACAGTGAAGAAATAAGAAAATGTGAACAGCCTGGAGTAATTTGCAATTTAAAAATGTTTTAAATGCCCAAAACACCTGGCTATTATTTTTAAGATAAACTAGATGCAATTATCTACAAACAGGAACTGAAATCACAATTTTTGGATTTTTGTAGAATTTTTTATGATTTTTATAAGATTTTTGATATTTTTCAGTTTTTTTGGTTTTTATAAGGAATCAATGCGTGCAAATTGGTCAGAAATTAGAAGACAATGAAATCAAACTACCCTAATTTTTTTGGAATTTTTGGAACAATATTCGAATTTTTATGAATTTTCAAATTTGAAGCAAAGAAAAATGACATGTTTTTGATTTTTTAATGACAATAAATGAAAGAGAAATGCAATGGAAAATTTATGCTAATAAAACAATCACATGAAGAGCATAGCACAATTTTCTCAAAATTTTTGGGTCATGAATAACATTTATTTCAATAAAAGATCATGCAAGTTCAATGTTCTGCAATTCAGGCATTAAAAAGTAAATACGGAGAAGTTCTGGACTGAAATATAAAGTTTCAATGTTTCTCTGTTTCAAATAAATAATAAAAATAAGCATAAGAGAGAAGATGCAATTTTACCACTAAAACATGTGCATATCATGTGCTCTGGAGGCTGAAGGGCTTCTTTGCGATTTCTGAAACTTTTGAAGGCGTAGTTGTAAACTTGAGAAGTCCAGAGGCCAGTTGTGTAATTTGGCCAATAAAAATAATAAACCCTAAGAGGGTTTCGTTCTTTGTTTTCCAAACCACAAGGGGGCACGATGGAAGGCAACCAGGGGGGCACGGCACTGCCGCCGCCTTCTTCTTCCTCGCACGCGCAGGCGGGGTTCTTCGCGGCGGAGGTGGAGGATCGGGGTCGGCGCGCGCGGTGGAGCGGGGCGTCTGGCTGCCGCGGGGGTACCGGTGGGAGCGCGCTCGGGTGGCGCTCGCGTGGAGCTCTGGAGGCGGACGGTGGCGCGCAGAGGGGGCAGGTCCTCGCGGCGGGGGCCGCGTGTCGCGCGCGTGCGGCCGCGCGTGGCTGCGCGAGGCAGCGCCGTGGCGAGGCGATCTGGCGTGGAGATGGCGTCGCGGGGCTGCGCGGCGGTGGAGGTTTCTACTCGGGTCGGTGCGGCGTCGAAGGCGGTTGTCGGGGCGCCGCCAGGCGCGGCGGCGCGACGCTGGAGACAGGCGGCTAGGGCCGCGCGGGAGGCTGCTTCAGGCGAAGAGGCGCGGCTTCAAGGGCCGCGATGGCGGCTGCGGCTTGCAACGATGGAGCGAGGTGCGGGCGGCGGGGGTTGATGGCCCTGCCGCCTGCGGTTGATTTTTTTTATATTTTTTTTAATTTTTTTTTGATTTTTTTATTTTGTTGTAAACAGTGAATAAAAACAGAAGACTTTTTTTTATTTATTGTAAATCCGAAAATAAGGAAATAGCAGAAATTGGAAAAGAATTTTTTTTTGTTTTTTTTATTGTTATCCTGCAAAACAAATGTTAGGCATAAAGAAAATTTTTATTTTTTTTATCCTGCAAAACAACCGTTAGAGATAAACAAATGATTTTTTTTATTTATCTACAAATCGGAAAAAATGAATGAGGATCCGGCGGACGTGAGGGATTCGAATCCGATCTCCGGCCACCGTACGCGGCCGGAGTTGAGAGATCGTGGACGGTAGAAATAGAAGGCGAAGGGATCGAGAATATGAGATGAAAAATCGAGTCGATGGCGGATCAAATCGAGATGGAGAAATTTTTTACGATCTAAAAAAATTGACGATGGGAAAAAATGTGAAAAATAGAACTATGATTGAACTAAGATAAAAATACGAAGAAAATTTGGATCTCACCTTAGGAGCGGAAAATGGACCGTGATCGCCTCGACAAGGCCGACTCGCTGTCACCGGACGGCTTGGAGGCTAGGCAACTTCCTCGACGAAATTTCTCTCGGAGATCGGGCTCCTCTCTCTAAAGATTGATCAGGTTGGAATGAGGGAGATGGAGCCATATAAATAGAAAAGAGAGACATTTGAATTTTTGATGAAGATAAGAGAGATTTTTGAATTTTTTGGTGGGAGAGATAACATGAGAGATAAAATAGAAAGATAAAATTATTTACAAAATTCTCTAATTTTTTTGAATTTTCGTCAGTTTATTTATTTGAATTAAAAAATGTTATTTTTTTATTTTTTTAAGATGGTTAGTTAAAAATAACAACTATATACATGTACTATATACATATATGACATTAAATACAAGTATAAATGGGGAAATTAGCCTCTCTTTTTTTGTTTTAAGAATTTTATTAATTAATTTTTTTTTATTTTTATTTTTGTTTTAAGTAATTAGTAAAAAATATTTACAAATATATACACAAAATACAAGGGAAAATTGCACAAACCACCCCAAAAAAACCAACTTTTCAACCGTAACTCCAAAAATTATGAAATCACAGCCATTTTAAAGATAATTTGATTTAGAACTCAATGGAAGTGAAATTGGTTTAATTTAATATCATATGGAGCCGGAATTGATCTTTCAATTAGTGTTTAGTGGCTTTTTCCAAGTGTGGCTACTTTTATTCTGTACATGATTTAATTGTGCAATCAGTTTTATTAGTTAGGACCCATTTTTATTTACAACTTTGATTTTGAATGTTATTTGATTTGGGGTCAATTAATGTACAAATAAATTAGTGTTAGTTTTATACAGATATACACAAAATAAGTGAGAAACACATTTTTTTAGATTTTCTGGTTGAGGACCCTATCTCCCCCTACTTTATTCCTGGTCGATCAGGTCAAGTCTTGACCTTCTCTCGGGGTTCGGGTCAGCCTGTATACAGTCTTCCCTTTTTTTATTTTCTTTTCTTTATTTTTCCTTTCATTCTTTATTTATTTATTTTAGGTTAAAATTAGTAAGAAATGTACAATATTTACACACAAATGCAAGTTAGTAAGAATATGGAGTTAGCGTTATATGCAGGTGTTTTATAAGGGATTTTAAGCTAAAATAAATGAATAAAGATGACGAATCGCAGATTCATCATCCCATGTTATGACATCTTACCCACATGATAACTTGCAGAAGTTCATACAAGGGATGCACGAGGAGGTGCAGGACAGACTCTCCATCTTGGATCTCAACTCCACCAAGGAGGCTAACGCGAAGGCAATGAAGTGGGACTTCTCTCAATTCTGTAGAGATTATTACTACCACCTGACAGTGATGGCACCGGCAGATGACAGGCTTACTGGGCGGCAGGTTAACTTCTAGAGGGAGTTTTTCCCAGGCAGGCAGTTGCACTTGTTACCTTCATAGATAGATGAGTCACTTTAAGTCCCGCCCATTACATGCTACTAGCTCGAGCTCGTAGCAATAGCAAAGTGGAAGACTAGTTGGGTCTTCCAAAAAAATTCAGGGCTCGGGATTCCCATGTAGAGGTCGTGATTTCAGCGAGCCCTGCCATAGGCATTCAGCATTGTAGGATCTAGCGCACCGTCACAAGGGCATCTGAATGCAGTGATGCAGGAGTATGTTCATCCTTCTGGATTGGTCGTCAGAGGTATGATTTCAACCCATGGGATTTCTTACATGCATTGTTTGATTCAGGGGCTACATATTCCTTCATCAAGCATGTTGGATTTTACAGGAGATTTTTCAAGGATTTTTCAAAGATTGCATGATTAATAACTGAGTTTTTAGTCAAAGATGTTTTTTTTGACAATCACAAGTGTCTTGAGTCATGTGAGTAATTGAAAGGAATGATAATGCAGTCCCCTATCCAACAAACCTTTTGATATCATAACAGACACTTCAGAATTTTGTTGTTAGGCTATGTTAGGCCAGAGAAGAGACGGTGTCCCATTTGTAGTCTACTATGCAAGAATAGTTCCTGACCCTACTCAATCTAACTAAACAATTATTGAAAAAGAAATGCTTGAGAAGTGTTTGCCTTGGATAACTTCAAATCACTGCTAATTGGATCCAAGGTTGTTTTATTCACTAACCAATTAGCACTATCTATAACATCTATTAAGCAGGGGATCCACCGACCACCGATTGCTTTTTTGTCATTAGATTCCATTTGTACCCCCTTGCATCTGATTATGGTTCCACTTTTGCCCTTATCCCTCACCATAAATTACGATTTTACCCCTAAGTTCTAGCCATCTTTCCCCTTCTGCCCTTAAACATTTGTAGTGTCTCGACCCTCCTCCCCTCTTCCATGATTAACTCTGTTCTAAGGCTACCGCTCCCCCTTCCAAGCCCGCCTCTCCGGCTACCTAACTCACCTCAGGGAGGCCATCGATAGCCCTCCTTTCTGCCCCTTCTCCAACCTGATGGCGTCCAAACAACAGTAAGACTCCTCAGTGGAAGAATAAAAAACCGGCCTACTTAAAGAGGAGTGTCGATTATATCCGCCATCGCCAACACTCTTCACTTCGATTTCCCTCCATTGGTGCCTCTCCCCTTCCCCTCCCTATCTCGATGGCAGCCTAGCTATAATGTTTGGGTATCACTGTTCAGCAATGTTTTGTCCAAAATTTTATTTTGGGTTCCGCGTACCACAAGAAAGATGGTGGTGCGATGTCGGCACTGGCGACACCAACAACAACGCTGACGGTAGTTTTGGGTCAGGTTTGAGCTCCATCTTGGGAAGTGAGCGATCTGAAGTGAGGTAAGAAGATAATATAAATGGATAAACCAACATCTGCTACAAACAAAAGTAAATAGATAGTCTCTTATGTGCATTCAGGAATTCAATCTCGATGCTTGCGAAAGAAAATGGACCAAACAAGAATAAATGAATAGTTTGATTTATGCAATTTTTATTAATGTTGCTTTAGAGACATCGGCAAAAGTTGAGAAGGGAAGGGTGCCTTTCAGTCGAGCACATCTGTGTATCCACAAACATAGTTCCCAATTTGCACCCCTAAGAATGTGCAGGGAGACAAATATTTTCATCTATTTGTAAAACTGGTCTTCATACTTTAACATTTCTTCATGATGATTTCCTATAGTATATGCATTGTAGCTACCATGCCTAACAACCGCAAGTGGTGACCGAAATCATGGTAGTTTTTTTGATGGGTGGTTTGAACCATAGGATTTATATCCCATAATTTGCAACACACACTTTTTCTTTCTCTTTTACGAGGATTTGCCACAAAAAATTCATTAGAATTTACATAATAAAAATGACATGTCTGAAAATCCGTATCCATATGAAATTTGGGAAATCTGCTAAGTATTTTTTTGAGATTACCATCCAAACATGATCATTTGGATGGTATATTCACTTTATACAATAAATCATTTCTGCAGATTAGTTAACTTATCAACCTAAGCATAAAAATCCAATCACCATATGTGTTAAGAGTTCATTATCAGCTACAATAGTATTCATCCTATCACATTCTTATATCCATCCTCTTTGTCGCATCCATCTTCCTTCCATCCCTCCATTTCTGCAACCCTATATTCCCACGATGGCTCCTACATCTATTGCATCCCTGTAGCAGATCTCAGCTACGGATCACTATCGTTCTATTCAACGGTATTACTAGAGCTTTGAATTTACAAATATTTAGATCGACGCGAACTCACAATTAATTGTTCAACTCTTTTATCCATGTTTCTATGGCTGTTGTACATTAAAAAATTATTATCCTCTACAGTTCTTTGTAGCCTTACAAGAGTCTTATCTTGCATATAACTGATCCTGCCACAGCATAAAATGACATGAAACAATATCGATTATGAGATTGTGTTGATCACACTCAAATAAATTTGTACTCTTTAATTATATAATGTGCACCCGATTGCTAACATTGTAAACAAAATACATGATCTTTATGTAGATCTCATTTAAAAGTGACATATTGGTCATTGTTTGATTGCAAGTTTGTTGATTACATCCATATGTATCATCTTCACCTAAAGGCCCTCCCCTCAAACAACAACAGCATCTTCCTCTCTCACGCGTCTCAATCCTCTTCCTCACCGTCAAGCACTTTGACTGGACCTCCTCGCTCCACCTGCAATTCCTCGACACTATCACCTAACTCAGCACTTACAACGCCATGATGAGCACTGCCCACATCATGTACGATAACAATGCCAGCTTCCTCTGGAAGTATGGATTCAACCCGCAAATCAAATCAACTTTGCTAACTTGCATGCTGATCGTAGGTTCAATTTCTCCAGTAGCATGAGAAAGCCATGGCTTGGATTTTTAAGGTTGTGCTGTTATGTTTCTTATTTGCCATTGCATCTAATTGTTTGTGGTTGTTAGATCCAAACTCCCTACTTCTGTCTCTCGATAAATTGCTCAGGATTCTTATTTCAAGTCCAAGTCGCCATCCTTCTCCAGACCCGATGCCACCCCCTCCAACGATTGTCGCTTCTATCACTGGCTCCGGCACTACAAGCGATACCCAGATTCGCACGACAAATGATGTTGCCTCCTTCCATGCACAATGGTCGCTTGCATCATCAGTTCCAGCCCTACCTACGAAACCAGGATTAGCACATCAAATAATTAGCTATTTCAAATCCTACTATCTTTTTATCTTTTTTCTGTGGACAACATATCAACATGATTGTTGACGCTGATCCGAGTTTAAAAGCTTTAACATAACCTTGACAGACGACGGCAATGTCAGCAGTGCAATTATCATGGGACAATGAGAAATAGAGAATGTCAACAATGGTCTTGCTTTAAACCCCTTTCAGATATTAGCTTTCCAACTATTTAGGATTCAATAGGCAAGTTGGTGACGACTTGCCAATGACCCGTTATAGTTTATCAACAAATGATGCAAAAAGAATATAAGATCTTCTGGTACCCTTAGAATACTATAGATATCTAATATAATGAATTGTTCAGCTATGCAACAGTAAGAAAGTATATAGTCTTAATGAGAAATTTTAAACTTTGCTTGAAGATAAATTCCTTATCGATCAAAATGTCCAATCCATGGTTCCCACATCGAACATTGGACTGACAGGTATGAAATTTGTGTGGAGTCATGGCAACATCGACTATATTTTCTGATCGTTGGTTGCTAGGCAGAAATGAACTTCAATTTTATAATCCCATTGTTCAACTATGCAATAGTAGGAGAATATATAGCCTAAGTTTAGAGGAATTTTTAAACTTTGCTTGAAGATAAATTCCTTACTTATCAATGTCTAATCCGTGATTCCCTCATGGAACATTTGAGATGATGTTTTGTAGCCAATTCATAATTTGGAATATTGGATTCGGGTATAAACCGTGAGATTGACATATTAATATAAGGGCTATGATGAAGTGGGTTTGCCAGATCTGGCAAGGCATGCCATATGTTAAAGGCCATGACTGACTGGTGATTGATGCTGCATTTTATATCACACAAAAAATAAATAAAGCATGGATCTAAAAACATAACATAACTTGGTATATGTTAGAATATAGCAGTTAGTGAGTAGTAGTATTGTGGAATCAAAACATTATTTGAAACTACATTCTTTGTTCCTTCACCAGCTTATTTATGTATTTTATGAATAAATAAAAACAATCGTACAAATCCAAGCTTGGTGTGTTACTAGAGAAATTGAATACGCAATCCACATGTTAGTGGGCAAAAAGAGGATTTCATCCGTGGGCACATTGGCAATGATCTCGTGTGACGCAATCAAAGCTCGTGTGGGAATTGCAAATGCCAAGATGGGTGACGACGTCAAACATAAAGAATGGTGTTTCTCTCCTCAATGAATCAATGGAAAATGCATAATGACTTAAAATTAAAATAATTTTCAAATAAATAGGACCATCTTATTCAAACCAGGTACAAATTCTTAAAGTCCCAACATTTTTTGAAGCAGCTCTCACATGCTCCTCCTGTCAATTCCAAATTCACCAACCATGTTTGTTTAATTTGCAACCAATACTGAAAATAACATCAAGATATTAGGGATTTTCTAAGTAAACTAATCGAATGCATAAATTTACCTCGATCATCATGACATCCCGCACAGGGAGACCTTGCTCCGTCTTGCCATCCATCTTGGTCGTTCCTCCGCCGCATCTGCCCTTATTTTTCTATGATATAAGAATAACATATGTGTAGTGATTCCATAAGATAGGAATATATTAGTATATATTTTGAAGCAGATATGCATACAGATATATCCATTTTTAAGCAAATATGGGCATTTTTTTGTTGAAATGTATGTATGTATGTATGTATGTATATATATATATATATAATGATACGAGATTTTATTTTTTTTCTCGACATCAATACGTACATTGATATGAGAAATCCGTTGCTCATTACATGTCCTACATCGTGCTCATGCCCACACTATTATTCAGTAAATGATAATATATAAATCAGCTTAACTTTGTAAAATAACAACTACATACTTTCCTTTTTATTTTATTTACTATTGTTGTTCTTTAGTATATTTCATTTTTCAAAGGTTCTTTAGTATATTTTGTTTTTCGAAAATGTTGTTGAAATCAATTGATCCAATATACCTGACCTATCATTCTTTATAAACCTCATGAAGGAATCATGTGCAAGTTTACTCATGTGTGCAAGCTATGAATTTTTATAGGCATTTTATGCATATAAAATACTAATTTTTATATCTTGTAATTTATTTTGGTTTTATATGAATGGATACGCAAAAATTAAATATGGTATATGATGATGCAATATGCATGAATGCAATTTTTTGCTCATTTAAAAAATGAGGAAAATAAATCAGGAAGTCAATTAATCATGGATGAAACAAGTCAATTATATACAGTCAAATGCATTTTTTTCTTGGATTTTTGATATTTTTCATGAAATGTGGTTTCTAATATCTATACAATGGAGTTGGTTTCATGTCAATTGAAGCTAGTATGAAATTATTAAAATGCCATAATTTTGTACAATTTGTATAGATATGTGATATGCCATTTTAGCTCAAATTTCTCATCATTTTTTGTTGATTTCTCTGTGATTTCTATGATGAGTTAATTTTCTATAATTAATCCATTTTTAATGCATGATATACTTTTGTATTTATTCTGATTTAAGTGGATTTGAATGTGTTTTGCTCATGAATTAAGGACAAAATTCAAGAATAAAAAAATATGAACCAGAGGTTCATAGACATGATCTCTTAAAGCAAAGATCGAGAGTCAAGATCCTTGAGGTTGAGGAAGAACAAGAAGAAGCAAATGTTGTTCATACAAAGTTAAGAGTAGGACCCTCCAAAGTGAATTTCAAGAGAAAATGTGGGAAATATCCACATACCTCATGCTATGATTGCAACAACAATGACCACTTCAAGGTCAATTTCATCAACGAAACATAGTCGATGTACTTTAAAGTTCATGAGGACAAAGGTATGAAAAAAAAATAAATTCACAGCTATTGTAGAGTACAAGTCTGCGATCATGGACTATGATGGGCGGTGGATTGATTTTGGTGAAACTAGCCACATTACTAAGAAGGAGGGGCTAGTGGAGCTGGAAAAAGGAGAACATATGATCTTCATGGGGAACAATTCATATTTTCATATCGAAGGTGTTGGGACATACATGCTTGACCTGGACGATAGTATAACATTACTTCATGACAGCTATTCACTCTGAGAATATGTTGGAACATCATATCTATTCCAGCCATGCTCAAGAGAGAGTTTAAAGTTTGTTCCTACAATAAGTATATATCCATATGAAAGAACAAAAAGGTGTATGCTATGGTAAAGTTTGTACCTGAGCATGACCTATTCTATCTTCATGTAATAATTTCTAGTGAATTAGTGAATGTGGTTTTTGAGTACTACTTGTGCTATTTATCTTATTATGATTTGTGACACATGAGATCGAGTCATCAAAGAAATTTGAAGATGTATCAAATGATTAAATATGTTATTTTACCTAAGATTATAGGTGTAAGGACATTGCCCTACGAACTTTGTTACAATGATGAGAAAACCCTTATTGTCTAGGAATTAGATAAATGGAATTATTAGGTTTCATCCATTCAGACATACGTGGGCCATTGAGTGTCAGTGCAATAAAAATAAGGAATATGTCTTAAGATTCATTGGTGACTATTTGAAGTTATCCTATGTAGATCTCTTAGAAAAAGGATAGGCTTGTCAAATATTCAAGAGATACAAGATAGAAGTTGAAACAAAATTGGGAAAACCAATTAAGACTATTAGGACTTATATAGATGGAGAATATATTTTAATGGAGTTTGAGGAATACTGTATTCATACGTGTATTTCTAGGTAGATTACAGTGCCTTATATACTAAAACAAAATGATATAGCTTAAAGAAATAGTAGAACATTAATGAATGCAATAAGATGTATGTTGTCACGCTCAGGTCTGATGTTGATCCTAAGGTGGTGGAAGTGGTCTGGCAGTGATGGAGAAGATGAGCCGAAGGAGGAGGTAGCCTGGGTGCATAGTAGTGGCCTGGGGGTGATGGTCCAATGATGAGGTTGGATGGGTTCTGAGTGATGGAGGCAGTGCGATGATGGCATTGGGGTGGTAGGGGATGGTAACTAGGGATGGGTTCGACCTGGGGTGGCAATAGAACTGGGGTGATGATGATGGAGGGTAGAACCTTTGGCAGTGGAAAAGGAAGGTAGCGACAAAGTTTTTACGGAAAGAAGGGGCATGGAGAAGGGGAATAGGAGGGGTATATACCGCTCTGATACCAAGAGAAATTTAGAATGAATATTCATTGAATTGAATGAGGAATCTAAGGCTCCTTATGTAGATGGAATCCCAGGGATAGGGCGACAAAATGGTTGACTCTTACATAGCGAGTCTCTCCCGAAAAGTCCCTAGAGTTAGGGTCTACAAGAAAGCACTCAAAACAACATTTCCATGAATCAAATATTAAAACTCATAACAACTATAAAAATGTATAAGGAATGCTCATATATGTGATTGTATTTAGTTGACCATATATCTCAATATTTAACATTTTGCAACCACATATTTTATGACCAGGCGATTTTATCATGACTTGATAGCTAACAGTTATAGCAAATTCGTTCAAAAACAATTAATTGATTCATGTATATGTATCCATCTAAAATGTCATTTTACAAAATATGCAACCAAATTCACTCAAACAATAAAAAATGAGATGCGGTAACAAATCACTTGACTATGAACAATTCAACTCATGAAAAATGGAATACAATTGTTAAAACTTTATATTTGTCGAGTATTTCAAAGGTATGCATATTTTCTGCATTTAGTTCGAATTTTTTGTCCCAAAATTTGAAACCAAAGTTCTAGATGGATTTTTTAGTGACGATCGAATACATTTTTCTATGATAGTTCAATCCGAAAGTAAAAATAAAAAAACCACGCCATGTAGTACCACCTCTTTTCGATATCTGATTGTCTGCTATTGGTGATTTACAATAGAGTATGTTGTAATCATGTGGAAATAGCTCATAAAATGACTAAGCATCTCAAAATTGAAACACACCCCACCTGCCCAACCTAAAACCCTCCTCACTTCAGTGATATCAGCCCTCCTCAGCATACACCTACATTACCATGCATCCCTCATCCCTAGAAGGCCACCCTTCCCCCTCTACTACCCTCGTTGCACACATCCTCACCCTAGGGATAGGCCTTCCTCAATGCGCACTCGCCTTGTTGCGCCCTGCCCCCCCTCGTAGTACATCCCCCTATTAGCAATTCCCCCTTGGCTACCTACACCGCACACTACTCTTGGAGCACTCTCCTTAGCATGCACACTCCTCGACATGCAGGCCCCTTATTGTTCACCCCACTCTGACGTGCATCCCCAGAGGTCGCGTATCCCTCCTCTGGCGTGCATCACATGCGAGGAGTAAGTTTGTCGACTTCTAAACATGGTTTAAAGTTGGAGGATGATGATTATCTTTGTGACCTTGTAATGTGAGTTATGGGTATGTTTTTTAAGAATGGTAAAAGACGGAATATATAAAAACTTGGGATCCGACACCATGATAAAATACTATCCTTGTAAGAGTTGGATTGTTCGTGAAAGTTGTTCAACATTATGATGATATGGCACCTATTTGGTTGATGTAGTAATAGTGTGATCCTAGAACCAAAATTTTCAATATAAATGATTTACATGGTCGCGTGTATTAAATTAAAATTTTAAATCTTTTTGCGATGTCCTCTATTTACTATGCTTTCATACGCCCTTCTCTTTACCACACAGCCACACAATAAGTAAGCAAAGCGTGAATGAATATGGAGAAAGAAAGGTCATAGACTTTGTGAAGGGAATGAGCAAGGGATCAATAACAAGATGAGATTATCTAGAATGAAATGCCAAGCAGAAGAGAAGAACTAAATGGTTCTTCATTAGTTTTCCCGTTACGTCCTTAGAACCTTCTTGAAAATATTAATATGCCATACTAGATTGATGTAGTAAATTCGTAAATTATATAATGTAATTCAAGATCGCAATACTATTTTTTTAATTAAAGATTACTTATCTGCAAATAGCCTTAATATTGAAAACACCTTTTCCATTTAAGGATTTGCTTTGCTAAGGACACGTTGAAGTTGTTCCAATAGATTCTATGATATGTATGGTGATATCCATGTAAAAATATATGAAATTAAATGATATCTTTTGTCAATTGATGAATCCATGATTCATATACTTTATATGGAAATTTTAGCAGAATACCCTTAATAATTCACTAACTAAATATTCTAAAATCGATTTATTAACATTCACTAATTGTGCTAAAATTAGGATCTGTAATTAAATAACATGTATTTTTGACCTTGATTGAGCTTTTCATTTTATGTAAAAAATTAATTTAACCAAATTATTTTTTTATTTTATTCTTTAATGAATTAACTAACTGGCATCATGAATTAAAATTTATAAAAAGATAAAATTTAAATGAAAACAAAAATCTAACTTTTTATATTTTTTTTACAAATTTTCTCTTTGTTCTTTATTTTACCTTTTCTAATCTATAAAAATCCATAAAAGTAAGATTAATTATGAATATATTGTGTTTAAATTAATTCACTAATTAAAATACAAAAGAACCACAAAAGCAAAAATATGGTATTTTATCATTGATGAATCGTTAAATGCATTTATTAATTTGTATCTATTATAGCATCGACACTTAGCATATCATGTAGAATCGAATGAAATATGTCTACGAGGAGGATTCGACTTGAATTTATAACTTGGGAAGGCCATGGTCGAACACAGGGACATAAGAAAATTAGCGAATAATTTTAAGTGTCGAATATTTAAGGCAACAATTTATAGGATGATTATATTGAGCAGATGCACAAATCACAATAAGATAGAGTTTTAACTTGTTTTCATGCAATGAATGTACATGAAGACAATAATGCACAAACTATACAATTATGACAATCATAATAGAAGTAGACACACAACAAAAGACTTGTAATAACTACAAAAATTTCCTGAATTTATTTAATGATATTTAAGGCATTAATCAAGAAAAAGATGATTTGATTTTCCAAAACATTTAACAATAAATTATCTTCTAATCTCACTATGATGCTTTATTGATAGAAAAAAATTAAATTATTGAATGACTTTTAAAGATCTAAATAAGCACTTAAAAGAAGGAATATGTAATGCATGATTTTGAAACTAAAACTACAACAAATCCCGCCACTAGCTAGAGCATCAAAAGAGCTTTCAATCGAGACAAAAATCACTTCATTTGTATTTATATGTGAAAAGATATTCGATAATCAATCCATGGGAACTTTTGCAATAAAAACTACAAGTTTTTCTTACAAAACAGGACAAAATTGAATAGAAACACAATTAAAATAAACTGCATGTGAATAATGTAATTTACCAAGAGCGAGAGGACTTATCTGCAAATACTAATAACTAGACGACGTATGCTACAATTTACCCAGTCGCATGCGTGATACATGTGGTACAACAAGGCTCGATGATAGAGTCTCGGTCCACATGTGTGCTTTTGGTGCTCTGCTCGAGGCTCGAATGTAGGCTCGGAGACCGAGCCTTAGGTATGAAGCATTGTCTCGAGGAGGAAACGTGGCTTGATTTGAACCATAGGATCTCACCTATAATGGAAAGATCTATAGTAACTGCTCCTCATATGTTCTTCAACTTGTCCGTGCACGAAGCTCAAGCTGTGCTTCGGTGAGGATGCTTTCACTCCTCCACTGGTCCTTGTGTGATCAACAACTCCCAGTACAAAGCTTAGAGGCTGGCGAAGAAGACCTTGCTCCAAGGAAGCTCAAAAGGTATCTGCATCTGCGATTCGATGAAGCTTCTTCATCAATGAAATTCCAATCGAAGATGGACTGTCACTTTTGATCAGTGAAGTCTCCATGTGTCTGTAAGGGTTAGCAATGTAGTCGAAGAACTAGAGAATCTACTGGGATGAAAAGGAAGCAGAATGAAGGTTCTCCTGGTGAAAGATATGAGCCCTAGTGTGTTCTCCTTCCAATAGAAGAAGAAGTTAGAATGAGGTGATCACAGAGATAAAGAAGCGATCAGATGAACTGGAGTTATACGCGTGGGTGATTGATCGTTTGTAGAAGTGCCCAATAGTTCATATTATAGAATAAATAATCAAGTTCTTAGCCCTAGAAAAATCTGAGCACAATGATGAAAACGAAATCGGATGACAATGACCACCTGGAAAATGGAGTTTGAATCAAATGAACACTCAAATAATATTGTGGATGTTTTCGCCTCTAGAGAAGTCCAAAAAGACATCAGTTCTTCGCTCGATACTTTTGTTGGAAGTAAATCTTGAGCAGCTCTGTTAAGAGGGTTGCAGCACGACTTAAAGTGGTCATGGATCACACCGGAGAGTTACCCTTTCCATGCTCAAGCTACCTCGCTATCTCTATCACAGGTAGAGAAGATGAGCTCCAAGGATTCTCGCGTGAAGGCGGATGCAGTTGATGAAGGACGGAGGCAATGTTTTGAGGTGGATGAAGTTTCTGACCTGCAATTGAAAGGTGGCGGTTTCAACCACTACTCCCTGTGAAGCGATAAAGGATAAGGAAAGGTTGGAGATTAGGAGAGGGTAAGGGTTGAATATTGAATAGCATGGAGGTTCGGTTAGAGGGGAAGTTGCCGGAGTTAGTTGAGAAAAAAATGGTAGAAGTTGGGTATATGAGAAAAGTCACGTCGCTTGAAGAAGATGGGTGGAGGTTGAAGATGCTATCTGGGTCATTGGATCAAGATCCAACGGTCCAGATTGAAGGCGGTCTGGACGATGAGAGTGGGCCACGTGGGTAGCCATGGTGGAACCACGTGGCCAAATAATATTAAAGATAAATATAAAAAACAGTAAAAAAATCAATAATAAATAGTTAGATTCTGAACTAGAAAAAATGATGAACATGAAAGTTGTAGATCTCAAAAAAAATCAGAGGTCTTTTGTACATAGATAAAAATTAAATTCCTATTAAAATAATATAGAACAATTTTCTTTATTTTTCTTTTGCTTATTTTTTGGGTTTTACTTAATTTTATGTTAATTTATTTATATACAATATTATTCTAATTTTATTTGATTTCTAACAATAAATAAATATATATAATAATAACACAATAATAGGATTATATTAATATATATTTATTAAGGTCAATTATTTACAACACACAAATTAGTATTTAATGTTAATTGTCATTGAATCTTGTTGATTTACTTAAGCAGGAGAGATAATAAGGATGATTTTGATGATAAATATAGGATTTGTCGCCCCATATACTTAAGCTAAGCTCATCTTCAAGCTAATAAATAAAAAATTAATTAGAGAGTTATCTTAATTAGTGAGATCCCTAACATGTGCAAGTGAGTATACAAGGCTCAATTTGTCCTAAAACATATGTTTTAAAAATCCTAAGACTCTAAGTTGATACATATGTTAATCAAAAGGAGTTCAACTCCTTTAATTATCAGACTCTCAAGATACACATATATAAGAAGTATTACTTAGTGTTGACTGCATCCACAAGAGCAGAGTCGAGATTTCACTAAAAGTTTCAATCTCGGAAACTCTCCTAAGGACCAACCCTCAACTCCAGAGAATAAATCTAGTCTTGCTTCAATCCACCGTCTCTTTAGTTTGTTAGACTTCAAAGGTATCGATAGAAGGCCATATTATGGAGGATATAAGATTGTGTACTTATTTTCTCTTCCTCCTATTGAAACAGGAATCTCTCAGGTGCAAGTACTCAACACAATTTTTGTTTTTCTAATCAATGTGTCCATCAAAGAGAAATCTGAGATGTTTGTCCTTGTTTTCCTCGGAATACACCAGGGTATGTCTTCTTTAAGCATCCAATATAATTGTACCTAGACTTGTATTGCTAACGATGTAGAGCCCTTTTTGATATACTAGTCTGACTCATAACAACCTAAGATTTGGTCCAAATGGACACTTAAAAGGTTATGAGCGCTCGCCATGAATGTAAGCTCATATGATGTAGCATCGTAATGCAATGAGATTTCAATACTTTTCATATATTTTTGTGAGGTAACTTCCCTTTTTTTGGCTTGCTCCACTGCTTTTACCAAGAATTGGTGCACACTGATCCACTTATTAATTATATTTCATACCCTGACATTTTAGGTCAAAGTTAAGATAAAGCATGAGGACATGTCCCATACTGGCTAAGTAGATGACAATCAGGTTTCATGAAGCCGTCATTAATCTTATCCCATCCTCGAGCATCATATAGATCAAGTCCAAACTCAAACTTCCAATCTCAGTCCTCAAGTGATACATTGACTCATCTCAATCATGAATGCAGTCGTGCATGTGAGTGATAGTCAAATTCTTTTTAGAGGAGATTAAGCATGCAATATAGCATGCATATCTTTTAACTAGGGAAGTGTGAATTTTTATGTCAAAGACCCTAATGATTAAGACAAGATAACTCTAAGTCTATAGACTCCTTAAACCCAATGTTAAATATCATCTCAATCCTTGAGTGCAATGTGAAAGTGTCAGGTAAAGACACCAATTAATAAGTTATAAAGTTAGTTATTTAAAAAAATTAAGGAATTGTTGATTTTATTAAAACAGAATGGGTAACCTTGACATAACAACACAGAGACAATATGAAAGACACACTAGGATACCCAACACAACCATACAAATTTTATCTCCTTAAAAATCAAGATAGGATCTTTGAGGTTTAAAATCACATGTTGCCTTACATTTCAACTACTTCCTCCTAACAAAGAACACTTCAGAATCTGAATAAGAAAGATCTTCATTGATCTGGAATATCAACCTTCTAGAATGATGCCATTCTTACTCAAAAGTGATATCCATATCACATGGGAAGCCTCAAAATTCTTTACAATAATGGGAAGATGAATCAAATCTTGAAATCCTACAACAAACTTTTGGGTTTTCCTTAGAAGAGAAAAACTAAACACAAAAGGATAACCCAACTTACAAGAAAAGTAATAATCCAAGAATTGAACATCCTCAAGAAAAGGTAAGGGCACCACCATATCTAATTCTTCTATCAATAAAGCATCCTCCTCAATCGGCATCAATCTTTTCAGTGAACTCATTATCAACTTGATCTTCCAAAATATGGAATTGAAATCCAGACTTTCCTCCATGTAGGACTTTGATAGACTCTAAGGAAAGACAACCTTATAGAAAATAAGGACAAGATAGATCAGAGAATCGTCACAACCTCTTAGAAACCTAAAGTACTAAAGGAAATTGAAGAGACACAACATAATTAATGAATTTTTTTATTTAATTGTGAATTATTTACAGGAGTTATGTTAATTCCCACACACCCTTAGCTTTTGAAAAGAATTTTGAAATTTTTTTACACACATTGCCACATAGATATAGGTTTTCAAAACATTTTACAATGATTTTCTAAAATGTATTAGTCCGTAACTTTATAAAGCATGTGAAACATTTGAAAACCATGTAAAATATGTATAAAAATTTCAAAATCATATTCAAACCTTTTATATAGAACTCATTTCCAAGAATATAATATGATATCCGTAGCCCTAAAAAGTTTGAAAAAAAATTAAAAATATGAGATACGGGTAAAGTATATAGGTAATATAAATGGTAGACCCCCGATACTTGGTTTTTGCTATGTCCTAATAGCACAGAGTGAAATGAAGGCATAGCTCACCTAAGTATAAAAACCATTCATCGAGCGAGGATTTGCCTGCTTGACCCTGAACTCGACTGGCTAGACTGGAAAGGGGGAAAGGTTCATGAAAAGGGGAATTGAAAATCAGCATAGATCCGGAGATTCCCGAATATGTCAACCAATTGTTGAATCCGCTAGAGACAACCTGGCGAGTGTGATGTTTGTGCAGTGGTTTTTTTGGATATTTTGCCTATGAACTCTCAAGCGTCTTTGCCAGTCTCAAGGACTCATTCTCCGCCACTTTACTTCAATACCCTGCCCCTGCTTCGCCCCAGCCCATGCCCATGAGGAGAAGGACGAGCGTCACGACGGTTGGCATCGGTAGTCGGTTCAAGCACCAGCTCACGATACGGCATCGATGTTGTCCTACTTAATCATTACGCTTTTTTCCCTCCTATTCCTATTGATTAGACCAACCTTCTTTTCTTTCTTTGACCTATCCAGCTAGCGAAAAAGGGACCCCGTCAGAGAACTCGACCAGCATTGCCCTATGACTGTGCACGTGTAACAGTTCTGCACTGTATGGATCCTGCAACTCAAAGCTATCCCTGAGAGTGAGTGGCCCAGAGTGCTGTCGGATATAATATCCGAACCACGACCTTGGACCTATTACCGGTGGGTGCCGACGTGAACGTCAAACTTCTTTGACGTAGCAAACTCTGTCTTCGCACCTTGCAAGGAATCGGAGTCCTAGTGTAGAGCAGCACCACCTCTCTGTCAGTATGTCCTTAGCTCCCGAATTAGATTAACCCGCGAATGTTGAAGGGAGCGAAAGAGATTGGAATCAAAAATGAAAATCCTTATTTGAGCCGGCCATTATTTATGGTTAGCTTGAGAAGGCCTATTTAGGTCACGTCATAATCTTCTTTCAGTAGTTTACTCAGATCTAGTCTTCGAAGGTATCTTTGCAAAGTAGTAGTTTGAAACTGATTTTTTCTTTCTAAAGACCTCATACTGCACGAGGGAGACAAGGCTGACTGACGAACCTGACAGGACCCCCCATACCCCGATTTATTTGCGGCTTTTTTTCGATTTTTTGCCACTAAATATATAATATAGGGGGGCTCGCACCCCCAAATATCTAGTAGTGAAACGACTCAGAAAGTATGTGACTACCCATTCGGCTCATCATCATCGACTATCAGCTCTTTTGACTACACTGAACATTGACAAGACACGACCTTTGCGAGACCTACCACACGTCAATTAGAGATGAATTAGGAGAGGAGGTTGCAGGTTAACATCTCTTCTAATTCATCGATAGAAGAGTGGAAGCTGCGAATATATTAAGTTGGGTCTTTCCCGTCATTGAAAGAGTTGCCAATATCAATCCCAACCGGCCACCATCTTACCGTCGACATAGGAAGCTCAGTCTCGAGCGTAAATAACATCAAGTCCCCCTTCTCAATAGCGAAAATGTCACCAGAAAAAGAAAGCATGGATTCTTAGCTAAGAGAGGGAGTAAACATCAATCTGGTAAATTCATTTCTGCTTAACACATCTCTACTCTTTCGCTTTGGCATTTCCATACTACGTGAGGGGTATGTGATCCCGACCAGACCGAGAGAAATCAAAGAAGAGGTCTTTTAATAAAAAATGCTAGGACTGACGACCAAAATAATACAAATGTGGGAATGGAAAAGAGTAAGTCAAAATGAATAAGCAGCGATGGTCCACCCTATACTTAGGTTTTGAAAAACCTAAGTGAAGAAGAATAAGTAAACACATAGAAGAGACTAAAGAATTGACAAAAGAATAAATAATGTAGGATCCCTCCTTATACTTAAACTGAGAATATCCTAACTCAACAAGAATGAAATCAGAAAGGATAAGAAATCTATCGATGTTGAAACTTGCCATGTGAATCTATTACGATGCTCATGCGTTCTCTGAGAAATCTGAAACTGAATCGCTAGGCATGAAGTTAATCATCTCAATGGAAGTTAACCTTTCCATGGATTCTATAAAATTCTTAAGTAACTGCTCATTAACCAAAAAGGAAGGTGCATTCTCTGAAAGCTCTGAAATCTCTACACTACCATTCTCATGCACTTCCTTAACTATAAAAGAACCCGCTCACTTGTATTTAATTTTTCCATGGAAAATTTTAACTTCACATTAAAAAACCATAACTTTTGTCCATGGAGAAAGTTCATGCATCTAATATGTGCATCATACCACTTCTTAACTTTGTCCTTATAGATCATGATATTTTCATATGCTTGGTTACGGATTTCCAAACTCATTTAGGTCAAGGTCTCTACACAACATCCCTAAATGACAACTCTAGTTGATTTTCTTTAATGTTCATTTAGATTTGTGAATTAATTCAGTGGTTAAATGACATGGCTTGCCATAAATCGTTCTAAAAGATGAATTCCAAGAGACGTCTTGTAGGCCATCCTATAGACCCGCATGACTTGGTCTAATAACTAAGACTAGTTCTTCCTATTGGGATGGACTAACTTTTGAAGAATACACTTCACCTCCCTATTTGTAACATCTGACATGCCGTTCGATTGTGGGTGGTAAGGACTAGTAACTATATCCTCAAATCTACAACCCTTTGCTAAAGATTTCATCATTCCATTCACAAAGTGGCTACCCACATTAGATATCAAAACTTTGGGCACCATGAACCATGTAATAATATGATCCTTTATGAACTTGCAGATAGTCCTACCATCTGTGTTTTGGGTTGGATAGACTTCACCAATCTCAACAAATAATCTACTGCTAACAAGATGTACTCAAAACCTTGGCCATTAGGCAAAGTACCCATGAAATCTATGCCACAAGGATCAAAAAAATCACAAAAAATCACAAGCTGCATCGGCATCTCATCTTTAGAACTAACAGTCCCTCCCATCCTCTATCAAACATGGCACGACCGTAAAAAATCAGTGACATTTCTAAACAAGATCGACCAAAATAAACCACATTGTAACACATTGTGAGCGGTCTTCTTTCCTCAATGGTGTCCTCCAGCCTATAGTGAATGACAATATGTAAGGACACCTTAGTATTCCTCCTAAGGAATACACCTCATCCACACACAATCCGATCCCACAAAGAAAATAAACGGATCCTCTCAATGGTATTTCCTCGAATATGACTTGAGTCAGTTTATACTGCTCTTAGTTGAAGCATGGGGAACTTGCTTGGAGATAAGATAGTTCACCATGTTAGCATACCATGGAAGTGAGTCAACAAGAAAAATTGACTCATCTGGAAAGGTTTCTCTAATAGTCTCAATATTAGGGGAATCCTTAATTTCAATCCTTGAAAGATGATCAGCTACTACATTCTTAACTCCAAGTTTATCCTTAATTCCCAAATCAATCTCCTGGAGTAACAATATGCACCTAAGATGATGCGCCTTCGCATCCTTCTTTTCCATGAAGTACCTAATAGTTGAATGATCAGTATAAACTCACTTTAGAGCCAAGAATCACAGACTGAAATTTCTCTAAATCCCAAACTACTGTAAGCATTTCTTTCTCAGTTACTGTATAATTTCTCTGAGTTGGATCCAAAACTTTGCTTGCATAGTGAATAGAAAATGAAATCTGATCTCGTCGTTGCCCTAATATGGCTCCTATAGAAAAATCTGAAACCTCAGTCATGATCTCAAAAGGAAGAGACCAAATATGAGCCCGCATAATTGTCAAGATAAAAATATTATTCTTCTTAAGGAGCTCAAAAGCCTGAAGACACTTGTTTTCTACAAAGAACTCAGTGTCCTTTCCTAAGAGCTCAGTCAAGGGTCGGGCAATCTTAAAAAAATCCTAAATAAATCATTTATAAAATCCAACGACCTCACTGACTTGATGTTGGTTGGTGGAACAAGTTTCTTGATCGCATCCACCTTGGCAAGGTCAACCTCCATTTCCCTTTCGAAGATGACATGCCCCAACATGATACCCTCCTTAACCATAAAATGACTTTTCTCCTAGGTGAGTATCTGATTCACCTTTCTACACCTCTGAAGCACTCGGTCCAAGTGGGCTAAACAAGAATCAAATGAATCACCATGTATCGAGAAGTCATCCATAAAGACCTCTAGGAAATCCCCAACCATTTTGGCAAACACGACAATCATGTACTGCTGAAAAGTACCTGGGGCATTGCATACCATAAAGACATGTGCTCGAATGCGTATGTGCTGAAAGGACAAGCAAAAGTGGTCTTTTCCTGGTCCCTGGGGGCAATGGCTACATGATTGTAGCCTGAGTATCCATCAAGAAAATATAAGAACTCTTTCCCTGCCAGTCTCTCCAAAATATGATCAATGAAAGGTAGGGAAAGCGATCTTTCTTGGTCGTGGCATTCAGTTATCTGTAATCAACACAGACATGCCACGATGTGGGTACTCGTGTCATAATCTCAATTCCCTCCTCACTAGTGACCATCTGAATTCCTGACTTCTTCGGGACAACATGTAAAGGAGCCACCCATTTGGAGTCAGAGATTGGGTAAATAAATTCCACTCCACACCACTTCTCAATATCTTTCTTAACTACTTACCGTAGATTTGGATTAAGTCTCCTCTGAAACTCATGAAAGGTCTAGCATTATCCTCAACAAAAATATGTTGTGAACAGAGTGCATCGTTTATTCCCATGAGATCTGCCACCGTCCATCCTATGGCCTTGCAGTTCGTCTCTAAGACTTCTAACAACCTAGTCTCCTACTCTACAGTTAACCTAGAGCTAATGATGACATGAAACTTATTCTTTGGTCCCACAAGAAAAGAATACTTGAGTGTAGGAGGTAGTGGCTTCAACTCTAACAAAGAAGAATCATTAGGAACATTAGGTTGAACTACCATTGAATCCATATATGTGCTTCATAGTGGAGATGAAATATATGTACTATATATATTGTACACCAACTGAACTAAAGAACAAGGAGTCAGAACGCCAAAGAGAGACGGTAATTCAGCCAAAGCTGTGTCCGACTCATCGTCTAATTCCCTTTATTGTTCCTAAGGAAGAGGAACCAACAAGTCCAAATAGATTTATACGTCACTAAGGGAATAGGGTGATGCATAACTCAAGAACTCTGGTAATGTCTCAACAACAGCTCTGCGTACACTATCCTCTCCAGATGAGAGGGTCTTGCTATGTACTGTTAGATTCTGAGCCCAAATCCCAACCGTGCTAACTACATTGCGGTCTACCTCTGAAAAGGAAGAGAAATGTGTGCTAGACTATGAATCAGGTCGTTGACATTTCGTCTTCTTCATTTGTAATTCGACTTCTACATCTGGAGAATGAAACTTCATCATCCATGTCTGATAATCGAATGAAGCTCTAGCAGTCCTTAGGAAGGGCTGCCCAAGGATAATCTGTGACTCTCTCCAATGATTGGGGATGTCCATGTTAAGGAAAATTAAGTCCACCCTGTAGTCTTGTCCCTCAATCGAAATAATGACATTCTTGACCTCACCCTTAGACTTTTTCATCAACTTATCTACAAACTTAAGTAAAGCTATAGATTGATGTAAAGGCCCAACTTTAGTTTCTTATATAAGGTAAATGGTAAAAAGTTGATAGAAAAGTCATTATCTAGGAGAGTGCATGCAAATGATATGTCATTGATATGACTCACCACATAATGTGCACCTAATTCTATCTTCTTCTGTGGAAACTTTTGGTTCTTAAGACAAAAGGTAGTGGAAGCTGACAGAACATGTGTCTTGACATAACTATTCGATTTCTTCCTACTGACTATGCTAGGTGTATATCTCACCTTCAAGTATTTCTGAAATGCAGGATGATTGGACACATACTCATCAAATGACACCTTAATCATAATGTTATCTCTACAAAATCATGCCATGTCAGGGTCATCTTTTTGAATCTTATTTATGATGCGCTTTCCTACCATAAGAGCGCGGGGGAAAGGGACATGTAAAGAAGGATGTGAAGACTCATAACCATAAACAGAAGCACGCACTTTATTATCCATAGAAATCAAGTTTTTCCCACATGAATATTCTACATTTGAAATAGAAACTGAATCATCTACTACAGGTTGTGGAATGCTTGCTGAATGTGCATTCTCCTCAACCGAAGGTGCAAGGTCCTCTGTAAATTCTGATTCTGATGCATGTTGCACTACTCTCATACTCCTCCTCAATCTCCTCCTAGAAGTCTCTGCTCATTGGTGAACCACTTTGTGAAGATGCATGGTGTCATCATCCTCAAAAATCTACTCAGGTTGAGCCTTAGAGTTGGTCCTATCCATATCCCTCGCCCGATCAGATACAACCACGGTCCATCTGCTCTTGAGAGACATATGATTAACATAATTAAATGGAAAGATCTCATGCCTATATTTGTGAGAATATAAGTGGTATACCTTATCTAATTGTTGTTGTTGAGGTCTATAGGCTATTGGGATTAGCTTGAACTTGGGCTACAATATATGTAACAAGGGCAATGCGCTTATCAAGTAAACATGATAGACAACAGAGATAAACCCTCAAATCCTATACCTCGTTCCTGTAGGAATGTAGCTCTTCCAAAATATTCTCTGAAAATCAATGGGACCTAAAGATGAATGATGTTGCTACGAAGAAGAGGAAGGGAAAGAAGAACATGAAAATTGCCCTGATGGCCATAGGACTGTTGTTGCTGCTGGGAGTGATGCGGAACATGTGGCCTGTTGACCAGATAGATACATCTGCTAATGATCATACGGTTGCTATTGTTACCTCGATGCCTAATAAGGGATGGCTCCAGAGCTATGTGATGCCGGAAAAGGAGTAGGAGTAAATGATGTGCTATAGAATATTTGGGGATGTTGGTGGGAGAAACGGTCCCCAAAACTCCTCTCCTAGAAGGGTCATTGGTGTACCACACATCATTTAACTTACATACCTTTGAAGGCTCGTCAGTAGTTGTATCTATATATGGTGGATGATGCTGGCAAGAATGGTCTCCAGACTGGTCCTCAACCCACTGTTTGGTTAGCCCTAATATCTACTGCTCTTGAATATGGTGAACACAGTAAACGGGAGCTACAGATGCAGTCATGGTAGGTACCCTCATCTTGGATATCTTCTCAGAAAGCTCCGTCATATGCTTTGGTAGTTTGGATAAGTTGCTGTCCAACTCATCCATCTGCCTATCGATCCTCTCAACCACTATAAGTTTATCTGCTATAAGGCCCATGTCAAAAAAATCCACTATAGCCTTCACTTCCCTGCTGATAGGAATGGAATGGGGATCTCTAACTGATCTTTACTTACGGTATGTGCTCTACTCATCTCAGCCATCTATTCGAATACTTTCCAGACAATGTCTGCTCCTCGTGAAGTGTAGCTGCCTCCACAAGCAGCACTAACCAAACCATGCACATCAGAGTGTAAACCGCGATAAAAAAACTGAATCAGGATGGTAGGCACTAAGTCATCACAAGGACACTTCTGTAAGAGATCCTTGAATCTCTCCCATGCACCACATAAGGCTTTATTATGAAGTTGGGAGAAACTCGTGATGCATGAACGTATCAAGTTAGTTCTACTCAAATGGTAGAACTTCTTCAAAAAGTGGTCCTTGAACTATACAAAGGTATTTACAACCACCCCCATGTTCTTCATCTAATGATTTTGCCTTATCCTTTAAGGAAAAAGGAAGGCTTTGATCCTAATGTAGTCTTGGTTAACCCTAGGATGCCTAAGGTTAGTACAAACCAACTCAAAATCCCTAAGGAATGTGTATGGCTACTCGTGTGCATTCCCATGAAAACGAGGCAACAAGCTGAGAAACTGTGGCTCAACTCATATTCAACTTCACGTTCAAGTGGGCTCAATCAATTAGCCATCTTATTAGGGTTGTATGCTGCATCCATTGGTGCATCTCTACCCAATTATAACTGGCCAAGCTGTGCTCTCATAAGTGCTTCGTTCTACTCTAATTCTGCTAACCTGACCAACGCTCCATGCATTGGGTCCTCTCATTCTTCCTCCTCTCCATTATGCTTCTCTGGAGGCATCTTATTTGTATCTTCATCAACTTCATCTAAGAAAGGATTGGAATGAGATATATATGAAGATAACAAAATCAAATCGATATCACCAAGGCAATGATCATCCTCAGTGAGTAGAGAAGAAAGAAAAGGGTTGGTAAAGATGTAACCACCCCCAAGGAGTGAATCATGATCCACCGGTTTGAAACAAAGGTCATCCCTAAATAAGGATGGTCCGGTTAAAGAATAGGAAGGGGGATTGACCTATAAAGACGTGATATTTGGGTGGTTCAATGACAAGCTCACAAAGTTCGAGCAAATATCCGACTAATTATCTATCTTTGAGTTTCAAAAGACACGAGAATGGAGCATGCTCAATTTCAAAAGATTCTTGTACTACTGGGCACGTAAATGTGCATAGTGACTCAAATAAAGCAATCAATACAAGCTCCTTTGAATTGTGTCACCAACTCAACAATAAAGGCCGGGATGATGTCCTTATTATCTTGTTGATTTTAATTTAGTGATTAAAAACAATTTTATGCAATCTTACATGTGTAATCCCTTAAGGTAGTTCAAGTTCAAGCCGGTGGAACACATCAACAGGAATAAGACCACTTCTTCTAATGGTCGGAGGCAAGTGCTTGCAGTAATAACAGGACCCTAAAAGTGAGTCCAAGCACTTAGGGAACAAGTCCAAGGATTTTTTTGCTCTATTCCTTAGGGGATACGTCCTTACCCACTATGCTTGGAGGTAAGTACCTACAATCAATGAGGGTTTTACTCCTCGTAATACAAGGTTGATTTTATTCTAAATTAATTAAGTCAACTTGCAATAATTCATTCCTATTTTTAAGAGTCAGGTTATTACTACGAATTATGTGAAAACAAGTATCGCCTAACGTAAATCTCTTTTTCCTTTCCCTCAAGTTAGTAAAAACTAAGGGAGAAAACAAAAAAAGGAATGCAATCGAAAATCAATGATGCATGCGGTCATTTAGAAATACTTACAACGCTTCCCTGCACTCTCCATGTGGATGCATAGACTGAATTTAAAAATAAATCTATATGATTCAAGTTGAAAACCACACAAAAGCAACAAGTTCTATTAGTGGTGAAGAAGTCAATTTAATTTGGCTAAATTGAACGTATGCTATGTACGTCCATGAGTCTCCTAATATTTTTGTAATTGTGAATCTTATGACAGTGTGGTGTGTCCTAATTTACGAAACAAATCAAGCAAAAATGACCTACGATATGTTTAATTTGGCATAGTGCTTTGATCTAAAATGACACTCAAGTTGAGAACTACTCTCAACAAACCACACAAAAGAAGAATAAAGTTTAACATGCCTTCATTACACGTGCAAGATCTTAGTTGAGAGCTACTGTAAATAGGCAATTAAGTTACAAATTAATTTACAACACAACAAAAATAAACTCAATTAACTAAGTAATCTCTCTAATTAATTTCTCTTCGTGGTCTCTCAACAAGCAACTCCAATCTCCTCCCCTCTGTGGTCCTCCGAAAAATGTTGATTCCACAAGCCTACCACAAACAACGTGATATTAAGAAATTCTAGAGAGAGAGAGTCACAATAATTAATTAAGTAAAAATGGCAATCAATAAAATGGACGACCCAACAATACATGCCCAAAATAATTATCCTAAGAATCACTAAATAAATATTTTGACCTAAAAATGATTACAAAATGTATCGTGTCCCCAACAACGGTGCCATCTAATGAATCGCTAAATGCATATATTAATTCATATCCAATGTAGCAGAACACTTATAATATCATGTAGAACCACGTGAAATGTCTCTGCGAGGAGGATTCGACTTGTATTTATAACCTGAGAAGTCTAGGGTCGAACACAAGGATGTGAGTAATTTAATGAATAATTTTTAGGTATCAAATATTTAAGGTAGCAATTATAGGATGCTTACATTGAGCGGATGCACAAATCACAACAAGACAGATTTTAACACATTTTCATGAAATTAATGTGCATGAAGACAATAATGCACAAACTATACAATTATGATAATCACAATAAAAGTAGACACACAACAAAAGCATTGTAGTAACTACAAAAATTTCCTGAATTTATTTAATATTAATTAAGGCATTAATGAAGTAAACGGCAATTTGAGTCTCCAAAACATTCAATAATGAATTATCTTTTAATCTCACTATGAAGCTTTATTAACAAACTAATGATAAAAATAACTAGAATCAAGTCACTAAGAATCAATGTGATTAACATGTTCAATTTCTCACAAAAAATAGCATTTTCAATTCCATTTAAAGATCAAAATAAGAACTTAAAAGAAGGAGTAGTTAATACGTAATTTTGGAAGTAAAAATTACAACAAATCTAACCACTAGATATATCATCAAAAGAGCTTTCAGTCGAGACCAAAATCACTTCATTTGGATTTATATGTGAAAAGGTATTCAATAATCAATCCAGGGAAACTTTTGCAATAAAAACTACGAGTTTTTCTTACAAAACAAGACAAAATTGGACAGAATCGCAATTGAAATAAACCACAAGGGCAACACTGCAATTTACCAAGAGTAGGAGGGCTTATCTGCAAACACTAAAAACTGGAGGAGGATCGCTGCAATTTAGTCAATCACATGCACGTTGCATGTAATCCAACGAGGCTTGATGACAGAGACTTGGTCAACATTTCTGCTTTTGGTGCTCCACTTGAGGCTCAAATGTAAGCTCGGATATCGAGCCTTAGGTATGAAGCATTGGCTCGAGAAGGCAATATGGCTTGATTTGGACCATAGGATCTCTTCTAAAATGGAGAGATCTACGATGACTGCTCCTTAGGTGTTCTTCAACTCCTCCATGCGCGGTGGTGCTCAGGCTGTGCTCCGGTGAGGGCGCTTTTACTCCTCCACTGGTCCTCGTGTGCTCAATGACTCCTGGTTCAAATCTTAGAGGCTGGTGAAAAGACCTTGCTCCAAGGAAGCTCAGAAGGTGTCTACATCTGCGATTCAATGAATCTTCTCCAGAAATGAAATTCTAAATTGGAGACGGACTGGCACTTTCGATCAGTGAACTCTCCAGGTGTCTATAGGGGTTTGCAATGTAGCCGAAGCACTAACGAATCTATTGGGATGAAAAGGGAAGCAAAATGAAGTCTCTTCATGGTGAAAGATGTGAGCCCTAGTGGCTTCTCCTTCCAATAGAAGAAGAAGATTGAATGAGGTGATCACAATGATGGAGAAGCGATCAGATGAACTGGAGGTATACGCGTAGGTGGTTGGTCGTTTGTGGAAGTGTCTAATAGTTCAAATCATAGAATAATCAAATTCTTAGCCTTAGAAAAATTTTAGCACAATGATGAAAAAGAAATCAGATGAAAATGGTCACCTGGAAAATGGAATTTGAATCAAATCAAGACTTGAATAATATTGTAGATGTTTCAGCATGTGGAGAAGTCCAAAAATACCTCAGTTATTCTCTCGATACTTCGGTTGGAAGTAGAGATAGAGCAACTCTGTTGAGAGGATTGCAGCATGGCTTAAAGTGGACATGGATCACACTGGAGAGTTACCCTTTCCATGCTCAAGATACCTCGGTATCTCTATCACTGATGGAGAAGATGAGCTCTAAGGATTCTCGCGTGAAGGAGGATGCGCTTACTGAAGGACGGAAATGATGCTTTGACGAGGGGGAATTTGGTGACCTAGAGTTGAAAGGTGGTGGTTTCAACCTCCACTCCCGACGAAGCGAGAAAGGATAAGGAAAGGCTAGAGATCAGACAATGGTAAGGGTTGAACAGTGAATAGCGTAGAGGTGGTAGTTTGAGAGGAAGTTGTCAGAGTTAGTTGAGAAAAATGGGAGAAGTTAGGTGCATGTGAAAAGTTGTGTCATTTGAAGGAGGTGGGCAGATGTTGAAGACACAATCTGGTTCTTTGGAACAAGATCCAACAATCACGCCTGAAGGCGATCTAGATGATGAGAGGCAGCCATGGAGGTACCACGTGGCCCAATAGACTTAAAGATAAATATAAAAAATAGTAAAAAAATAAATAATAAATAGTTAGATCAGAATTAAAAAAAATAATGAACATGAAAATTGTAGGTCTCAAGTTGTAGATCCTAATGAGATCTACAACTTTTATGTAGAAGTCAAAGAGATCATAGGTCATTTATATACCTATTAAAACAATATAAAACAATTTTATTTTCCTTTTTCTTGTTTTTTGGGTTTTAACTTAATCTTATGTTAATTTATTTATATACAATACTATTCTAATTTTTATTTGATTTTTAATAATAAAAAAATACATAAAATTATAGAACAGTAATAGGGTTATATTGATATATATTAATTAAGGTCAATTATTTACGACACACGATTTAGTAATTAATGTTAGTTTCGATGAATCTTGTTGATTTACTTAATAAGGAAAGATAATAATGGTGATTAATGATTATAAATATAGTATTTATCAATAATTTATATAGTAGCTTCAAAAATACTTTTTATACAATTGACCTCTTTAGATTTTGGATTCTTCACATAAGTTGTAGATCTCATCGAAATGAGAAACTTTCATGTTGTGCACTTTTTGATTTGACTTCGTTAATTATTTCTTTTCATTTTTTATTTTTGTTTTAGATTTTTTTTCTTTATTTATTTTTATATTTTATTTTTAAATCCTTATTTTTGTTTCTATTATTTATTTTTATTTTATTTTAATTTTATTTATTTTAATTTTATTTTCCTTCTTTTTTTCCTCTCTTTCCCCCTATCGCTTCCCTTTTCTTCTCTCTCTCTCTTCATTTGTCCTCACATGACCACGCCCTACCTCCCTTTCTCTCTCCTGCACCTTCCCCTCTCTCTCCCTCCTCACGTGTATGGCATGTGACCACCTTCTCTCCTCAATCGTTTTACCCGTCACCGCTCCCCCTCTCCTAATACCTCATCTCAACCGTTATGCCTCCACTTGCCTCGCTTCTCTTCTCCGATCGTTACGAAGTCGTTCCCTCACCCACGTAACTGCCACCTTCTCCTCCTATAAAACCTCGCCACCACCCTCAATCGATGACCATTCACCCAACAAGAACAGAGAGTTCCAACCCCTTGATCCCTCAGGTGACATCTAAAGGATTTCCTAGGTTTAGCGGCGACGATCTACACTCCTGTCGCGGTGATATCCGAGGTGGTGCTCACACCTTGTTATAGCTCATATCCAAGAAGCTACTAAGCCTGTCCAAGTATTAACTGATGAAGATTGAGGCAACAATCAGAGCCTCTTCAAGGTCCCTATTCTTCAAGCAAAGTCCCAGGTAACACCTCCCCATTCCTTCTTTCTTTCATTCTTCTTATCCCCTTCTTCTTCTCCCCGTTTCTTCTTATTCATCCCCAACGTTACCATTCACCTTTTTCCATGGAATTCACCAGAGCTAGTGATCCTCCACTCCTTTCTTCCCCATCTTTTCCCCCATCTCCCACCAATGAACCTCCACACCTTCGCCACCTGCACTATACTCGTACCACCTTGCACATCCCTTCGCCACCAACTTTAGGTCACCTCCACCCCCTCCTCTGTAGCCACCACATCTCTCTACCGATCCCTCGATAAGCAGCTCACCCTCGACCATTGTCTCCATTACGTTTTTCGCTTGTAAGCACAACAACTTGATTACCCTACACTCCTTCGTCTTTGGTTTCCGCCCGTAGCCTTCCTGCTGCTCCACTAACTGCCTCGCCTACCGCCCCGACCTCGAGTGTGTGTCTCCTGAGGCCGATATCCAGTCACCCTAATGAAGGATACGAGGAATCCTCAAGCGCATCACAGAAGCGTATTGATCGCATCTCATGCGATCGGGGCGACTAGTCGTAGTAGTCGCTAGATGTAGCAGAAATTAAAATTTTTTAATCAAGTGATGAAACCACGTGATCACAAGAACATCTCTTGGATCATTTCATCAAACCACAAAGTATTAGAAATACCTCTTGAAGCGTGGTTGTAATCACGAGTTCTCTAAAGCAAGAGATCCTCCTGACTCAAGTCCGATCCACGAAGACAGCACTTGCGGGCGTGATGATGAGAAGCGTGACCCCTGCAATCCTTGACGAAGATCCAAGATTCGAATCCTCTGATTTCGTCCAACGAATTTCGTCATCTTCCTTTAGAGCAAGCTGCCCCAAAGAAGATCGAGATCCTCTAGTAGTCGAAGGCGAAGGTGAGAAGGTCTCTCTCAACGCATAAGATGGACGGCCACCTTAGAGAGAGAGAGCCGATGAGAATGAGAGAGAGAGGGAGAGTAGGTGTTTACTCGATGTACCTTGAAGGGGCTAGTGTTGCCCTCCTTATATATCAGTTTGGAATCCAATGGATCTCAATCCATGGCATACATAGATCCAACAGCTAGGTCAACGACCATGATTGTTGTGAGTTAAAAACCAACATTAATTTATATCAAATCAAATATATGTTGCATTATCATCAACACAATTTAATTTAACATAAATCAATTATTAAGACATAACAAGATAACAAAAGAGAGGATAATTAATCACCCCCAAAAATAGGGGGTGTCACCTATTTTGTGGTGATTATTTCCTCTTTATTTTATCCTATAAATCCTTAATAAATTGCAATAACTATTATTGCAAAATTATCCACTAAATTAATTCCAAATTAATTTATGAATATTTCAATCATGCCATAGAAAATATGTGAATCATATTCACAACCCAAACTAATTTGTAAATTACATTTTAATTAATTAATGTGAATCCAATCCACATTAACAATTAACTAATGCTATTTACAAAGTTTCTCTCTCTCTCTGGTATATTATAAATCACATTTATAATATACACATATATTATGGATAACACTATCCATAATCTGTAATCCTCGATAATCAAATCCTATTTAATTATCTTGGATAATCATTCTCATAATATGAATCCCATTCATATTATTCTTGATAATTAAATCTCATTTAATTTTCATTATCTTGTTGCTTGGATACATAATTCATCAAATGAATTATTCTTGAACTCCTTCAAGAATAATGTGCTTTCTCTACAGATACTTGGAGATAAGGACAGTGTGATTGTATTGTTCCATGTATAGTGACTTGGATGTTGAGATCTCATCTCAAATCCATATCTTATGTACCTCCCACAGATGCTTGATTAAATCAAGACCGCTAATCTAATCTTCTCATAGCATCTGAATCTCATTCAGACCAATGTCCAACACTTGGACCAAGATCAGATTGCTTCTCTACTGAGAGGAGTCACTAAAATCCAGACCTATTTCATCACTCCCTCGGAATGGAAGCGTCATGGTTATACAATCGTTTATGATCACATCACCCTCAGGTATTCCCAATACCTGTACATCCTGCATACTGGAAGACCTATGATCAACCTGAAGATCAAGATCAATTTTACACTGTCTTCTTCAGGGTTTGACCACTAAGTTTCTCAATATTGGTCATTTGGAATCGGTATTGATCATATGCTTTCCCAAAGCATATATCATACCTTCAAATTCTTGTCATGCTTCCAAAGCACGACGACCATGCATGGAATTTGATCGGTCCCAATACCTCATGAGAGAGAGAGACGATGAGAATGAGAGAGAGAGAGAGAGGGAGAGTAGGTGTTTACTCGATGTACCTTGAAGGGGCTAGGGTTGCCCTCCTTATATATTAGTTTGGAATCCAATGGATCTCAATCCATGGCATTCATATATCCAACGGCTAGGTCAACGACCATGATTGTTGTTAGTTAAAAACCAACAACATTAATTTATATCAAATCAAATATATGTTGCATTATCATCAACACAATTTAATTTAACATAAATCAAATATTAAGACATAACAAGATAACAAAAGAGAGGATAATTAATCACCCCCCAAAAATAGGGGGTGTCACCTATTTTGTGGTGATTATTTCCTCTTTATTTTATCCTATTAATCCTTAATAAATTGCAATAACTATTATTGCAAAATTATCCACTAAATTAATTCCAAATTAATTTATGAATATTTCAATCATGCCATAGAAAAATATGTGAATCATATTCACAACCCAAACTAATTTGTAAATTACATTTTAATTAATTAATGTGAATCCAATCCACATTAACAATTAACTAATGCTATTTACAAAGTTTCTCTCTCTCTCTCTGGTATATTATAAATCACATTTACAATATACACATATATTATGGATAACACTATCCATAATCTGTAATCCTCGATAATCAAATCCTATTTAATTCTCTTGGATAATCATTCTCATAATATGAATCCCATTCATATTATTCTTGATAATTAAATCTCATTTAATTTTCATTATCTTGTTGCTTGGATACATAATTCATCAAATGAATTATTCTTGAACTCCTTCAAGAATAATGTGCTTTCTCTACAGATACTTGGAGATAAGGACAGTGTGATTGTATTGTTCCATGTATAGTGACTTGGATGTTGAGATCTCATCTCAAATCCATATCTTATGTACCTCCCACAGATGCTTGATTAAATCAAGACCGCTAATCTAATCTTCTCATAGCATATGAATCTCATTCAGACCAATGTCCAACACTTGGACCAAGATCAGATTGCTTCTCTACTGAGAGGAGACACTAAAATCCAGACCAGTTTCATCACTCCCTCGGAATGGAAGCGTCATGGTTATACAATCGTTTATGATCACATCACCCTCAGGTATTCCCATTACATGTACATCCTGCATACTGGAAGACCTATGATCAACCTGAAGATCAAGATCAATTTTACACTGTCTTCTTCAGGGTTTGACCACTAAGTTTCTCAATATTGGTCATTTGGAATCGGTATTGATCATATGCTTTCCCAAAGCATATATCATACCTTCAAATTCTTGTCATGCTTCCAAAGCACGATGACCATGCATGGAATTTGATCGGTCCCAATACCTCATGAGTGAGATCATGTCTTCCGGTTCATAAGTGAACATGTATGATCCCTTTGAGAGATCGTATTACTCATATGCCCTTACATGCACACCAGCACGCCGGTGTATAGACCTTGGTTAGGTCATCAACCTATTGGTCTGCCAAATGTACATACTCAGACATATAGTAACACAACTGTCTCCGATTAGAGGATGTGTGCCTATGATGTGACAACATTCAACATAGGACTTAGGTTATCTCGATATTATTAATTCAACCCATTGACCTAACTAATCTGACACCTCCGAATCACTATTCCTATGCAGAGGACCTGTATCTAGAGGTCGGTCAGATATCAACCTATGTGAGAAAGGATTGCCATCTCCTACTCAGGCTGGAGATCATCCCTTAATGATTATTTGGCGGTGCTTGATGAGTCCTCTATCTAACTCTTTCGATATTCAGCCAAACACCAGCCTCTATGATTCATTTAATGAATCAACAGCTATATGATCATCAAGATGGCCAAGGTACATAACCCTAATCGTATAGAGGGACCTTATAGTGCATTCATTCATTCATTTAATTTCAGAAAGGGAGTGAAAACATCAATAACTTTTATTGATAAACATATATATTACAATAACATTTATTGTAATAATGGTTCGCCCAGGGCTCACATGTCCAACAATCTCCCACTAGCACTCGGAACCATTCAAGTACAATCCGTAAACTCGTAGTCATTACATGTTGGTCAAAAACCTTCTGTGTAAAAGGTTTGGTAAGAGGAACAGCAACGTTGTCGGCAGAGGCTACCTTGGTGATAATGATATCACCACGCTTTTGAATCTCCCGAATGATGTGGTATTTCCTTTCCACGTGCTTGCTCTTTTGATGCTATCTAGGTTCCTTTTCCTAGGCAATGGCCCCCGTGTTATCGCAGAGTAACGGGATGGGAGTATCAGAGGAAACTACGCCAAGTTCCAAGATAAACTTGTGCAACCACGCCACCTCCTTTGCAGCATCCCATGAGGGAATGTATTCGGCTTCTGTTGTTGAATCTGTTGTAGTGTCCTGCTTCTTGCTTCTCCAGCTCACAGCACCACAGTTCAACATGAATACAAACCCTGATGTTGACTTTCTATCATTAATATCCGACTGGAAGTCTGAATCTGTATATCCCAAGACTTGGAGATCACCATCTCCAAAGACCAAGATGTAATCATGCATCCGTCTTAGATATTTGAATATGTTCTTTACTGCATTCCAGTGTTGTTCTCCATAGCAAGATTGGTAACGACTTACCACTCCCATTGCAAGGCAGATGTCTGTCCTAGTACACATTATGACATGCATTAAGCTTCCTACAACTGATGCATAGGGGCATCCAGCCATGGCCTTCTTTTCCTCGACACTTTGAGGAGCCATCTCTTTAGACAGATGGATGCCATGTCTTAAGCGGAGAAATCCTTTCTTAGAACTATCCACACGGAATCGTTCAAGAATCTTCTTAATGTATCCATGTTATGATAATCCCAATATCCTCTTTTCTTGATTTCATAACAACTTCAGGCCTAAGATGTAAGAGGCTTCTCCAAGATCTTTCTTCTCGAAGGTATGTGATAGCCAAATCTTCACACTGGTCATCATTCCTGTATCATTCCCAATGATAAGGATATCATCTACGTAAAGCACGATGAACACAATGGCTCTCCCACTAAGCTTCTTGTACACACAAGGTTCATAAGGATTTTGCACAAAATCATAACTCTTTATGGTTTCGTCAAATTTGATGTTCCAGCTATGAGAAGCTTGTTTGAGCCCATAGATGGATTTCTTTAGCTTGCATACTTTTCCATCCTCAACTATGAAGCCCTAGGGCTGCTCCATATAGATATCCTCCTCGAGGTATCCATTGAGGTAAGTTGTCTTGACGTCCATCTGCCAGATGTCGTAGTCAAGAGATGCAGCTATAGCTAGCAGTGTCCTGATGGACTTAAGCATAGCCACAGGAGAGAACATCTCATCGTAGTTGATGCCTTCTCTCTGTGTATAGTTGTTGGCTACGAGTCGTGCTTTGAAAGTCTCTACTTTCCCATCAGGTCCCCTTTTTCTCATGAAGATCCATTTACACCCAATGGGTTTTACCCCCTTTAGGTGGATCCTCTAGGGTCCATACACCATTCTTATGCATGGAGTCAATTTTTGACTTCATTGCTAGCATCCATCTATCCATGTCATGATCCGCGAGCACTAATCGAATGAAGAAGGATCATTGTCAGTCTCACTTGACACATGGAATCCATACCTTTCATGTGGTGTAACTACCCTCGAACTCCTTCGAAGATGTATGGGTGTTTCATCTTTATTTATCTCTTCAGTTTCTGGTTCAGGAATCTTAGAATCCTCAGGGAATTCAATGAGTTCCTCTACTTCGTTCCTATCTTGACCTTTGAGGAAATCATCCTCCAGAAATTTCACATCTCTAGTGACAAATACATTTTGGGTCTCAGGGTCATAAAGCTGGTATCCAATACCATATTTAACATACCCAATGAAGTAACACTTACAAGGACGAGATTCTAGCTTACTTGCGTCCACGTTCTTCGCATGGACCAAGCATCCCCAAACCCTTAAGTGATTAACACTAGGTTTTGTTCCATACCATAGCTCGTGAGGAGTCTTGGGTACATATTTTCTAGGAATCTTATTCATAATATATATTGTAGTCTCTACTGCATATCCCCGGAAACTAAGAGGTAAACGTGCTTTGCTCATCATTGAACGGACCATGTCCATGATGGTCCTGTTGCGTCTTTCAGCAACACCATTAAGTTAGGGAGTTCCAAGGGGGAGTGAGATTGGAGACAATTCCATTCTCTTTAAGATATTCCTTGAATTCATCTGAGAGGTACTCACCACCTTGGTTAGATCGAATCCGTTTAATCTTCCTATCGGTTTGGTTCTCAACCAAAGCTTTAAGCTCTTTGAACTTTTCAAAGGTTTCAGATTTATGACGTAGTAGGAAGATAAACTCGTATCGCGAATGGTCATCAATAAACGTCAAATAATATCGATATCCATTTCTAGTCGCGGTACTGAAGGGACCACATACATCAATATGTATTAGGTCAAGAATACCTTCGCATCTCGTAACCTTGTTACGGAACGGCATCCTGGTAATTTTACCTCGAATGCAATGTTCATAGGTAGGTAAAGATTGAACCTGTAGAAAATCTAAAGATCCATCTTTTATCAATCTATTGATCCTATCAACAGATAAATGACCAAGCCTTTGATGCCAAATCATATTCGAATGATTTCCATTCTCCCTAGATCTTTTAGGGTTTTTATTATCAGTGGTAGTGATATTTATGACACATTCATCAATGCACAATTCATAGAGTCCACCAGAAGTTAGAACACCTTCCGCAATAAATTTATCATATTGATTAATGACTAACTTATTGCAGAATAGGAAGGAATATCCATGTCTAACAAGCTTAGATACATATATCAAATTCCTCCCGACTTTAGGTACATAAAGACGCTCTTTAAGTACTAGGACTCCACCACTAGATAACGACAGTTTGCAGGTTCCGATGGTGACTGCTGCAACACTTGCATCAGATCCCATCTGGATGACTATCTCCCCTTGCTCCAGATTCCTAGTTTCCTGAAACAAATGCAACGATTGCATACATGAATAGAAGCACCAGAATATACAACCCAACTTCCTTCTTGTCCAACGAGAAAGCTAGTTTCAATGATGAAAGTAGATTTCATACATGCTGGGGCTTTACCTTTGTTAGTAGACTTCAGATAATCTGTGCAGTTATGCCGCCAGTGCCCCGGCTTCGTGCAGTGGTGACAGACATTGGACTTCTTCGATGTCATTAGCGTGGAAGCACTAGAAGATGAACCAACTCCTTGATTCTTCTTCTTTCTCTTCTGGGCCGGGCCCTTCCGAGAACCTTGCTTCTGACCGGGCTTTCCTCATATTTGTGCAACCATTGCACTAGCAGAGGGGTTGTCCTTCCTCATTACGTCTTCTGCAGACTTCAATGCAGCTAACAGCCCAGTGTTAGTGAAATCACATTTTCTCATATGATAAGACACGACAAAGTTGTTGAAAGACTTAGGGAGCGACAGGAGAATGAAATCATCCAACATATCAAAATCCATGTAAGCTCACATGGTTTCCAATTCAGAGAGGTACCCAAACACTTTGAGTACGTGTTCTCTACAGAGGTCCCTTCCTGCATCTTGCAGCGAATAAGATCTTTCATCACATTATAACGTTGTGTGCGGTTTATGTCACCAAACATATCCTTCATATTCAGCATAATCTCTTGGCAATGGTTCATTTACACATGTTGCTTCTGAAGCAGATTGGATAATGAGCCAAGGATATAACATCTTGCCAGATTATGGTCTTCATCATATTTCTCATTATATGATTTATCTTCCGGAGTCATTGGGTCTGCTATCTTGTCCTTGGAAAGCACATACGAGATGCGCTCCGCAGAAAGGACACGATCCAAATTTCGGATCCAATCCGAATAATTTGGTCTGGTCAACTGATTGATCTCTAGAAGCCTGCTAAGTGGGTTCACGGACTTCATTTTCTGAAATTAAGAATGCACTATATTAGAATATATAAATAATTATTTATTCATTTTATAAAATATTTGATTAAGGCATTTTAAATCAAATTTGTCTTGCTATGTCAACTTTGAGAGATTATTCCCTTATTGTCTTTTAAAGTAAGAGATATACTTACTACCATATCTCAAGAAAGATCTGGGATCTCCTCTCCATCCTTATCACATCCCAATAATATGAGAACCTGTGACTCGAATAAAGAGAAGCGGGAACACAATCCGCCTTGCAAGTCCAACTTGCATTTCCCAATTCGGTCTATAACATCCGGGCCCACCACCCCTAAGATGATGTTGACCCGTTGTTAATTGAACCAACCGTCAACAGGGTTAATACTCGCTATAAGCAATCCAATATCGCCCCAATAATATGAGGACCCGATATTGGGGTCACTACGTATATGTCCTTACTCTTTCGAGAAACAAAGAACCCGATCCAAATAAATCATATATAGGATCTATCACTTCCGGCAGGCATCTCCTATATACAACATCTGGCGACGGAGTCCTTTTCCTTGACGGGAGACCATGGATGTCACTTATGTGATCCTCCACCTCATATTCAAATTGTAATAATTATCGTGAATCATATTCACATAATTAATTCTTCCAAGGGAAATGCCCATCTATTCATAATAGAGTATTTTTAATTGGATATAATCAATTTAATCATATTAAATTAATTATCAATCCAATTATCAGTCAACAAACTTGATTATTACTTGAATAGTAGGTATAATCTCGAAGTACGTATTATTCGAATTTTAATAATTAGACAAATACAATTTGACTTCTCCGACATTATCGAGTCCCTACCCGTTGTCTTGGTCAGTACCGACGAGAGTGGGACGGACAACATACGTTGCAACCCTCTACCCCAATGCTCTTCGACTAGTCACCATTTCCACCTTAGGAAAGGATAATGCCAGATAGATCATTATGTACTTTGAGATGCTCATCAGTTTTTCAACCGAAATTATACCATATAATATTCATCAAAACCATTTTGATAATATTATAAGGAGATTTACTAAACAAATCCCCAATCCTATTCAAGCAAGAGGGTTTTGCATGTAAAAGTTGTCCTACAACTATTGTAGGATAACCTAAGGTTTTTCATGAAAACAATGTTCGTTGATGATTTCATATGAACCAATTAATGATAAAGATCAACTATCTTATCATCTTGGCTAGTGAAATGTCATTCAATGAAATAATTATCTCTTTAAATATTTCACAAATATTTATCACTAATTATTTCAGAAAATTAACAATTAATTTTCATCAACTTATTTGAATGACTATCACACGGTTCATAATCAAATTCAGCAATTTTCAGCAGTGATCCCTACTCACTAAAATCAACATATCTTGATCAATTTAAATCCAAATTACGCAAAATCAATTTCCTAAGATTGCTAATTTGATTTATGACAAATCTAAGTGATATTTCACGCATTTCGAGGTGGATCAAAATAGTAATTAACTGTAACGTCATGGGCTTAGGTCATCAGTCTGTTATCGAGGAAAACTGACCTTAACAACTTGTTTGGTATGGTTTCAATTAGGCTCGTTGACAACAACCCAAAATTCTTAAGCCCAAGTTGACAAGTAGTAATCCCCACCACTTATAGACCACACTACAATTTGTGAGTTTTCGATGTGTTACTATGTTTTTGGGTTGAGGTGTTACAACCTCCCCCACTTATATTTGCAATGTTCTCATTGCGACATGGCGGATCACTTATTCCCAGTGATAGTGGCGGCTTCACACTCTGGGTAGCCATTTCCTCCTACCTCTTTGTAGGGGTGGCTCCACCTCTCGGGTAGCCCTTTCCACTATCAGAGGAAAATTAGCTATGATACCATTTGTTGTAACACCCCAACCCAAACATAGTACCACATGGAAAACTCACAAAGTGTGGGTGTGGTTTATAAGTGGTGGGGATTACTACTTGAAAACTTGGGCTTAAGCATTTTGGGTGGTTGTCAACGGGTCCATTTGGGCATGAACCCAACAAGTTGTCAGGGTCAGTTTTCCTCAATAATGGACCGGGGACCTAAGCCCGAGATGTTCGAAATGATATCAGAGCCATGTTCCCTCTGATAGTGGAAAGGGCTACCCGAGAGGTGGAGCCGCCCTACAAAGTGGTTGGAGGAAAAGGCTACCCGGAGCGTGCAGCTGTCACTGTCACTGGGAATAAGTGATGTGCCATGTCGCAACGAGGATGTTGCGAATATAAGTGGGGGAGGTTGTAACACCCCAACCCAAACATAGTACCACATGGAAAACTTACAAAGTGTAGGTGTGGTTTATAAGTGGTGGGGATTACTACTTGAAAACTTGGGCTTAAGCATTTTGGGTGGTTGTCAACGGGTCCAATTGGGCCCGAACCCAACAAGTTGTCAGGGCCGGTTTTCCTCAATAACAGACCAGGGACCTAAGCCCGGGACATTACATTAACTCATTAATCATGTTTAGATTTGCAGTTCCCGCAATAGTGAATACATGTTTATTTAAAGGGCCATATCTTGAGCAAATGAAATCCAAATTACATAAACTCAGAACCTATGATTTCCTTATTTAATGAGGAACAAAATCCAATTAAAAATTTTGTGTTTAAACAATTTAAACAGTGCCGAAAAAATTCAATTAATCAGAGGTGCAAAAATTGAAATGCAGTAAAAATTTTCGCAACCCTTTCAAACCCAAGTCGTCCTAGGTTTACAGATCGTATCCAAAACCTTTTCCGACCTAAGGCTCTGATACCATTTGAAGGATACGAGGAATCCTCAAGTGCATCACGGAAGCATGTTGATCGCATCTCATGTGATCGGGGCGACTAGTCGCTAGATGCAGCGGAAATTAAATTTTTTTATTCAAGTGATGAAACCACATGATCACAAGAACATTTCTTGGATCATTTCATCAAACCACAAAGTATTAGAAATACCTCTTGAAGCGTGGTTGTGATCACGAGATCTCTAAAGCAAGAGATCCTCCTGACTCAAGTCTGATCCACGAAGACAGCACTTGCGGGCGCGATGATGAGACGCGTGACTCCCGCAATCCTTGACGAATATCCAAGCTTCGAATCCCCTGATTTCGTCCAACGAAATCCATCTTCTTCCTTTAGAGCAAGTTGTCCCAAAGAAGATGGAGATCCTCTGGTAGTCGAAGGCGAAGGCGAGAAGGTCTCTCTCAACGCATAAGATGGACGGCCACCTTAGAGAGAGAGACGATAAGAATGAGAGAGAGAGAGAGTAGGTGTGTACTCTTGATGTACCTTGAAGGGGATAGGGTTGCCCTCCTTATATATTAGTTTGGGATCCAATGGATCTCAATCCATGGCATACATAGATCCAACGGATAGGTTGATCTATGTATCAATCAATGACCATGATTGTTATTGGTTAAAAACCAACAACATTAATTTATATCAAATCAAATATATGTTGCATTATCACCAGCACGATTTAATTTAACATAAATCAATTATTAAGAGATAACGAGATAACAAAAGAGAGGATAATTAATCATCCCCCAAAAATAGGAGATGTCACCTATTTTGTGGTGATTATTTCCTCTTTATTTTATACTGTTAATCCTTAATAAATTGCAATAACTATTATTGCAAAATTATACACCAAATTAATTCCAAATTAATTTGTGAATATTTCAATCATACCATTGAAAAATATGTGAATCATATTCACAACCCAAACAAATTTGTAAATTACATTTCCAATTAATTAATTAATTAATGTGAATCCAATCTACATTAACAATTAACAAATTCTATTTACAAAGTTTCTCTCTCTCTGATATATTATAAATCACATTATAATATACACAGATATTATGGATAGCACTATCCATAATCTGTAATCCTCGATAATCAAATCCCATTTAATTATCTTGGATAATCATTCTCATAATATGAATACCATTCATATTATTCTTGATAATTAAATCTCATTTAGTTATCATTATCTTGTTGCTCGGATACGTAATTCATCAAATTAATTATTCTTGAACTCCTTCAAGAATAATGTGCTTTCTCCGTAGATACTTGGAGATAAGGACAAGGCGATTATATTGTTCCACGTATAGTGACTTAAATGTCGATATCTCATCTCAAATCCAGATCTTACGTACCACCCACTGATGCTTGATTAAATCAAGACTGCTAATCTAATCTTCTCATTGCATCTGAATCTCATTCAGACCAATGTCCAACACTTGGACCAAGATCAGATTGCTTCTCTACTGAGAGGAGTCAATAAAATCCAGACCTGTTTCATCACTCCCTCGGAATGGAAGCGTCATGGTTATACAATCATTTATGATCACATCACCCTAAGGTATTCCCAATACATGTACATCCTGCAATAGAAGACCTATGATCAGCCTGAAGATCAAGATCAATTTTACACTGTCTTTTTCAGGGTATGACCACTAAGTTTCTCAATCTTGGTCATTTGGAATCGGTATCGATCATATGCTTTCCTAAAGCATATATCATACCTTTAAACTCTTGTCATGCTTCCAAAGCACGACGATCATGCATGGAATTTGATCGATCCCAATACCACATGAGTGAGCTCATGTCTTCTGGTTCATAAGTGAACCTGTATGATCCTTTGAGAGATCGTATTACTCATATGCCCTTACATGCACACCAGCGCGCCGGTGTATAGACCTTAGTTAGGTCATCAACCTATTGGTCTGCCAAATGTACTCAGACATATAGTACCACATCTGTATCCGGTCAGAGGATGTGTGCCTAGGCTGTGACATCATTCAACATAGGACTTAGGTTATCTCGATCTCGTTAAGTCAACCCATTGACCTAACTAATCTGACACCTCCGAATTATTATTCCTATGCAGAGGACCTACATCAAGAGGTCGGTCAGATATCAGCCTATGTGAGAAAGGATTGCCATCTCCTACTCAGGCTGAAGATCATCTCTTAATGATCATTTGACGGTTCGTGATGAGTCCTCTATCTAACTCTTTAGATATTCATCCAAACACCGCCCTCTATGATTCATTTAATGAATCAACAGCTATATGATCATCAAGATGGCCATGGTACATAACCCCAATTGTACAGAGGGATCTTATAGTGCATTCATTCATTTAATTTCAGAAAGGGAGTGAAAACATCAATAACTTTTATTGATAAACATATATATATTATAATAACATTTATTGTAAGAATGGTTCACCCGGGGCTCACATGTCCAACACCCAATCCCCACTCCTCTACCCGCTGTCACTCTCCCACCGCCTCAACCACAACGCCAACCATTGGTCGCTCTATTCCACTTCATTTTCAGTATTCGTTGGATTAGGCTTGACCTTGATCCAACGACTCTCAAGCCGCCACATCACCCCTCCTGAGCCTCTCCGCCATTACCACTTGGAGGCTCGACTTCAGAACCTCTGCTCTGTCTCCAAATCGAGCAACACATGCACAAAGCACGTATGGGTGGGGGGCTATTTGCAATTAAGCCCTGTACTCATGATAAATTACCGAAGACTCTCGCGTCACGTGTCAAGAACATGAGCGGTGGGCAAATCCTATGGAAGACCATGCCCTTCTAAAAAATTATAGGAACAACCTCGCTACTCAGGCCATGTTCCAAGCATGTGCCTGCCTTGGAGAAATTACAGAAAACCCTAGAAGAGTTTCCTATATTGCATATAAGTCCCTTTATGGACCTTTAGGAAGGAATAAATTTATTTTTATTACTTTTTAGTCCCTATAAGTTCATTATAGGAAAGCTCGTTCATTTGAACTCCGATTTTAGCGCATAATATGTCATATTGAAGCTTGTGGAATGCCCTATCATATTATATATCTTGTGTATATATAAGATGCTTGCTATTGATGATTATTATTTAAAGTGCCTAATGATCCATACAGGATGATTTGTTGAAAGATTGAAGCTTGATATTACTGAATTACTATAGGTGTACTTACTTTGATTTGCGGACCTCACGATGATAATTTTATGAATAAAAATTGTAGAAGTGCTACTTATTTATGCAAGGACTTGATATCGGGGATTTGAATTTGATTAACTCTCTTGTATTATTGTTGATAATATTTGAGGATTTAATCTATGCAGGGACTTAAGTAAGGAGAAATAATTGAGTTATTCCCTTGGATTGATTGATTGATTATTTTAAAATATCTTGAGAGTATTTCATTGATCTCTGAGCCTGATAGATTAATAACTATTGATAATTTAGCCTGCAACTTGGATCGATTTTGACAAATCTTTCTTGAAATTATCTCTTTTGATATGCGAATTTTATTTTGAGGATTAATTAATTATATTTTATTGGAGTAAAAATTCTAAATCACAGAGCCCGTGCTACATAGCCTTCTCTGTTTCCTTTGCTTGCATTTTCATCTTCACATCTCTTTTCTTTATTTTCACTTTATTTCCGGACATAGAGATGAACATAGAGATAAACTAATTATTCAAAATTAATTTATAATCGATCAACTTATAAAATAGCGTTCCCTGTGTTTGGTATTGGTAAACTTGTCAAGTAAAAATTCTCCAATATTCAAGAATTGTGCTTTTTGATGAATCGCTTTCTGCATCGTATACTACAATTCATCATTATTAAAGAGGTGAAAATCTTCATCAAATGGCACCATTTCCAGAGAACATCGTATTTTTAAGGTTTGAGATTAAATTTCTGGAATTGATTATTGTGAGTTTAATTCCTTTATCATTTTTCTTTCATTTTTGCATTCAAGTTTTGCATTTTATTTGCACATCTTTCTCACTTCAGATACTAACCGCAATTTCTATCTTCGCAAATAATTCGGAGTAAATTTTTAGATAAAATAAAGGACATGAGAAGAAGACTCTTATTTTATTTTTGTGAGAGAGATCTTAGATTATGTTTAATTTTCTGCATCATTTACAAGGTTTCTCTAAACCCTAATTTTTGTAGTAATTTGGACTAAACTCTTTGTGTTGTGTCGGGTCGGTTTCAACCCCTTCTATACGGTTGGGACCCGACTTGAGTGGCATAGAAATCAGGTGCACATATGGTAGATTAAGTTATTTATCCTTGCTTATGCTCGTAATTTTTAGGCCACACTTTTTCACTAATAAGACGTACTAGTATCTCGTTCAACATTAGCCAAATTTTAAATCAATTCTTTTTGCTAATAGAACTATCTAATTAAGGCATTTTCATCTGTGCATATTATTTAGTGTAAATTGGTAGTTCATTGTATTGCATCACACATGAAGAACGCAAGGAATTAATGTAAGTCTTCTTCTTAGCATGCATTGCCTTTCTCGATCCTCTCTACCTTAGTTTTACGACTTAAGATTTAACAGAATTGAGACTGCTCGTTAGGTGTGATATTTATGTGCTCATCTAAGACTCAAATGATAACCTTAAATTAAAATTGAGAATTCTAACCTAGGTGATTGTAAATAAATTGATATAAAATTAACCTTGTGACTGGTTGAGAGAAACACACTCATTGTTTGTAAGAAAGAATCACACAATTGGGCTAGAACCAAAACCTGAGAACCTAATTCTGACTACTAATTTTAAAAACGACTAGCTACTTCTTAGTGAGGGAACTACAATCTCCCTATGCAGATTGGGTGGTTAAAGGATAACGTGTAAGGCACCATCCTGAAGTAATAGGGGTAGTTGTTTTATGGTTCATACTTACACCCATACTGGCTGAAAGTAGATGTAATTAGACATATGAATTTGGACCATTCTTTGTTACACTCTCTAGAACCTAAGATTTGCCTAAAGTTTACAAAGATCGCTTATCACTAAAGTAAAATTGAAAAGATAAGCGGCTGAACTCTATCATGCCTTCACAAGATTCGAGGGGATGAGTCTACGGGTTTGTTTTGTGTTTGTATTATGTTCATCAAAATCTTTGCAATTTCAAGCATACCGTAGTTTGCAAATCATTCTCCATCTTTTCTTGAGAAGATGTCAGCATATTGGTCTTCATACCCATACTTCGTGGGTCTATCGTACACGACCATGTTCCGATACTCTTTGTCTCTCTCATTCCAGAGGAATCCTCCCTTCGAAATCGATCCCCCACATCCATCATTTCCCCTACCCTATATACTCCACCCCTGCCCACACTTCTTCCTGGATTAGATAGCTCTCACATTTTGACTTTCACATGAACACAATAGAGCGTGCAGATTCAAGGATGGAAAATAGAGTAACCAATTTTGACAGATAATCATGAATTTCGGTTACTATGGACCTCCCACCTTTTGAACCATACAATACTCAGGTTGACTCTCTTCCTGAGTATGACCATTAAATACAAATACATAAGAACTATTTTGTGTACTTTTTAGATTTTTCTAACTTTTGTGGTTTTTATTTATATTTAACTTTTTATGGATTTTTAAGGTTTTAAATTTTTGTGTTTTATATTTTTTAATTTGTATTTATTTTTATATTTTTATATTTTTATATTTTTATATTTTTAGTTCCCCTTTTCTTTTTAAGAAGTAATAAATATATATTTATCTATATATAATAATAAGTATAATACACAAACCAAATATGATATGTATAATTAATATATAAAAAATTAGAAAATACAAATAAGATCAGTACTTTTTTATTTATTTGAGGTTTAAAAATATTTATAGGTATCTATAAATAAGAACAATATTAATAAGTATATATAAGTACTATTTGTAAATATATACTATATAGGCTTTTATGTTTACAAATATATTTATATGTGCTCAAAATTTCAAAATAAAACATTTTTTTGTTTTTCTAATTTTTTCTATTTTCTCAAATTTTTATCATTTTTGCTAATTTTTAAGTATTTTTAATTGATTCAAAATAGTAAAAATGGAAGATATTAAATAGACTGAATTGTTTTGGGTTTTAAAAATAGATAATAAGTCCAAAATGATCCAAATTTATTTTTAATATTTAATATAAAATATAACTAAAAATATATAGCGTAAAACTATTTTTGGATTTTAAAGCATTTTTGCCAATTTTTATAAGGTTAGGAGTTTTTTTTCAAATTTTAAGGTCTCTCTTTTATTTTTTCATATTTTTTGTCTAGAGTTATATTTTATAGTAATACATATACTCTTATTTTTTGGAATTTTTAAACAAAATTTTATATTTTTTATATTTTTAAAGCTGAACAAGGAATAGATAACTTATATTATATTTTTTAATAGATGGAAAATAGCAAAAAATACTAAATAAAAATCATGTGTGAATCAACATAATATTAAGCATTTACTATGATTTTTCCCAAGATTTTACGTACACAAGAGCAATTAAATAAAAATGTAACAATATAATTTACATGGGTAATAGAGGTATTTACTCAATAAAAATAAAATACATGGGCTCAGTGCAAAATACCCAAAGTTTTACAAGTATTTACAATTGTTAAGTACTAAATACAAGTAAAGGAACCCGACGTGGTGTCCTCACAAATTTCCCTCCTTACATGGGCTGCCACTTGAGGTGACCTGGCACTGGACCTATATGCAATATCCAATAAATACAGGGTTCCACTTGCAATTTTTACAAAAAATTAAACATAGCTTAATATTTACAAGACCAAATTGACAATACATAAGAGGGGTCCTACGTAAATTACCCCTTTAAGTTGCGCGATCAAGCGCTCCATGCGCCACATGGCTTGATCGACGACTTTGTGGGGGGGGGGGGGGTTCATTTATTGTAAATTAGAAGGTTTTGATATAATATGGGGCTCCACCGAGATCCTACATCACCTGGGGTATCAAGAAGAACATCCCAAGAACACGGAGTTGGCGAGCTTCGATTGTCGAGTTCTCCCACATCCAGTCAATAATTCCCTCTCCAACAGTGGCAATCGCTTCTAGGAGCTTGCTTGCATCTGTAGGATGCTTCAAAGGGGTTCGGGGTCCATCAGAGGGACCCTAGAACATTGGACACCTGGAGCTCTGAAGTAGAAGTCGAAATCATGCTCCAGGTATGGATAGGCACTAGAACCTGCACAAAAACGATAAGGGGATTGAGGGCTATCTCCTCATCCCATTACTGAAGTTGATACGCTAATGGGGGAGGTGGATGATGTAGCTTCAACGAAGGCAAAAATAGATGCTTCGAAGCTCTAATCAGGGGTTGAATCATAAGTGGAAACGTTGGGGGTTCGATGGAGAAATTAATGGGAGAGAGAATGGTGGAGGAAGCAGGTCGTATTACAGTGGGACACATATTAATTTAGGGTTTGAGCCTAGTTCTCCAACGATTTTGATTTTTGCAATTAAGCTAAAGTACAACCTAATCATCAAAACCGAATGTTATATTATTCTACTGGAATGAATTGTGAAAATAAAAAGGGTACTTAGAGGCTTGGACCTGGATGGAATGCCAAGGAACAGGAATGTCGCTAGTGATGGTAAGGTTGTCCTAGATCACCTCCTACACTCCCTTATCCATGCTAAGAAGGTCTAGAGCACCATGATGTCACCACGGAGGATCTACAGAGGGATCATAATGGGGTTACAGTAGCAAAAGTGGGATAAAAAAATAAAGGCCTTGGAGAATTTATTTATAAACATGGTGGAGGAGCCTTATTAATGACTTAGGAATGATTAGGGCTATGCACAACGGATCTAAGGATTAGGTGTTTGTTAGGATTCGAAAAGAGAGTGGTTTATGTGAAAGATCAAGTCGAATGGAGTGATGGATCACCCAGAAAATGGGTAAGAAGACGTTGGTTACATCACTCTAATGGGGGCAAGAGATTTGAGAAGGGGAGTTGACTGGACGTCAACAAAGCAAGCCTCCTGATTGGTCCACAAGGACTAATCAGGAAATTCGGGGTTACTAAATCCCTTTAAATTAGATATAAAATAATAAATGGTTTTATTAATTTTTGGTTAAACATAAAAATATTTCTTTATTTATGTAGCATTTTATTATGACTTATTTATTTTTACAAGCTAATTTATTATGGGTTAATATTTACACACATATATATATCCTTGTTTGTTCATATTTATTTATTATCTTTTATTTTTATGTTGTATTGTGTGTATTATTATTGCATATACTCATTTTATATATTTATGACTTATTTAACTATATATTTACATATTTTATTTATTTTTCTATTTTTATTATGTAACTATGTATATGTATTATATAAGTATAGTTGACCTATATATTAGGATACATTATTTATTTTAGTATATTTTTTATGATTTTATTTTAAGTTTATTATTGAAATGTGTTTTGTGTAATATTTACACATATATAAAAATATAAGATATATAAAAATGTGAAGGATGAATATATTGATTATTATGTACATGTATATTATACAATAGGGACCCAAAAGACAACTTTTGCATCTTAACTCCAAAATTAATGAAACCACTTGATTAAATATATAATTAAATTTTATGAACAATAAAGGTGAGTTTTGGTAAGTTTGAGTTTATACGTAGGAGATACATGTTTGTGAAATTTTCATTGCGATTTTTTATTCCATGTCCCGAGAACACTGTGCAATATTTCTAAATGAAATAAATTTTGTATTTTTCTTTGTTATTTTATTTAAAAAAATTTATAGAGGGTTTTATTACTTGAGGTGTAAAAATGGGAAAAATAAAATGGGACCCCAAGTGTTATTTATTGACAAAAATAATTAGAGTTTTTGTACAATTCGTTGCCTTATCTCCCCCTACTTTATTCCTCGTCGACCAAGTCATCATGATGATTGGGTCTCAGGGTATATGGTCACTCAATGTCTTTGACACTTCATTCTTTTTCTTTTATTCTTTTAATTTGGAATTAAATGTGATATGTTATATAATATTTATTAGCCAATTATTGATTGTTATTTTGCATAGATTAATGTTATATACATGCATTTATCTAGAGATTTAAGGCCGAAATGAAAGAATAAAGGTGATGAAGTGTAGACTCATCAGTATTTTGTAAGGTGGCGTCTTGCGGCAATCCTACAAAAACCTCATGGTGGCTTCCGGGACTACATATCACCCAATCAACACTACTAGCGCCGTGACCATCTGTTCTTCTACGCAGGGCCCCAATGGCGGTAGCCCATCCCTTGGTAGGTGATGAAACTCGATTTCATCATCATAATTTCCCATTATTAACCCCCTTGCTTAAAATTGTGTCAATATAACCCAGTTAATGTCCTGTAATTAACAAAGTCCTTAATAAAGTAAAAACCACAACAAAATGGCAAAACACAAAATCCGTGGTATTGTTAGACTTAAAAATACTCTCAAAAATATTTTGGATCTTTGTTTGATCTCATCTCCAGTTCTATCAACATGAAACTTGTAGATCTCATCAAGATCTACAACTTTCATGTTTTGAGTTTTCTCAAATTAGGCCATCTTGACCCTCAAAAATCAAAATCATGTTTGCAATAATCTGATCGGGCCACGTGGCCTGTTCTGAGTGAGCCACGTGGCCCCGTCTCCCTTGTCTCATCCGCCACCATCCTCAGCCATTGAATCTCTCATTGGATCCAATGGCCCAGCTTTGTCCACGCGCACTTCAATTCCTAGCCGTCTGATCATCCCCATCTTCGATCAGAACCGCACGTCAGCGCCGAGCGCACAGCCTGCCACGTGGCTCTTTGAGATCCGTCCGATCACGCCTTGGTATCTTTGATCTCAGCCGCCCATTCCTCTGACGCACCTCATCCGCTCGATCGTCCTTAGCTTTCCATCATCACCGTCCTTTAGCACCTCGCCCTCGTCATGACACGTGGCTGCTCTGCAGCCATCTGATCACTCTGCCCCCGACTTAATCCATACCGCTCCTTCGCACATCGATCCCCACCGTTGGATCTCCAGATCCAACGGTCAGTTGACCGTCGTCAACCTCCGGCTCCCTCCTCTTTCACACGATCCCACTCCGCGTGGACCTCTTCCGCTTTCCATTTCTCCCACCATCTCCGACTACCTCTTCCCTCTCAAACCAACCCACGACCGAGCTCCATCATTAGTCTTCCTCGTGCCTCACCCCACGAACCCCGTCGTCATCCCATTCGCTCCACATCTCCCTCTAAAACCACGACCTCCATCACTGGAACCGCCGAACTCGATCTTTAAAAACCTCACGTCCCCCTCCATTCCAAGCCGTCCATCTTTACATGGGGGTTCGCCCAGCCCTCCGCCACCTCCCAGTGACAGGGGGAGGTGGCCGGATTGAGCGACGACGACGAGACACCCTGGTGTAGATCCTCCGACCTTCACGGCGGAGCTGCGGCGCCATCGCGACCGCCCAAGATGCACGGACCGGCTGACCGTGTCCAGCGACGACCCGGGGCTCGATTCGAGCCCCAGCCCAAGCCTCCGTCCGCCATAGCTGACCAGGTAAGCTTACTACTTATTCTTTTTGCGATCAGGTCAAGTCTTGTCCTTCTCTTGGGGTTTGGGAGAATAAATACATCAATATTTTTCTTTTCTATTTATTCTTTTATTTCTTCAAAATATATACTAATTACAAGATATTAACAATGGCATGCAGAATGCTAAGTTATTGTATTTACATATATTTATAAGTGTTTTTGCTAAAAAGAAGAGCTAAAATAAAAGAATAAAGAATGAGAATCATGGATTCATCAGTGAGAAGAAGAAAAGGGATTTGTTGAGATGTAACCACCCCCAAGGAGGGAATCATGATACACTGGTTCAAGAAAAGGGTTATTTCTAAATTGAGATAGTCCAGTAAAAGATGAAGAAGGTAACTGGACTGATGAAGACATGATATTTGAGTGGTTCAATGACAAGCTCGTAAAATTTGAGCAAATAGCCGACCAATTATCCCTCTCCGAATTTCAAACGATATGGAAATGGAGCATGCTCGATACAAAAAGATCTTGTACTATAGGGCACATGAATGTGAGGAGTTACTCACATAATACAATCAATGCAAACCCCTTTGAATTGATACACTAACTCAACACTGAAGTTCAAGTGAGTCAAAACAATCTTATGTAGTCTCACAAGTGTAGTCCCTTGAGGTAACTCAAGTTCAAGTCGACGAAACACACCAAGAAGAACATGGATACTTCTACTAATGGTTTGAGGCAAGTGCTTGTAGAAATAACATGACCCTAAAAGTGTGTCAAAGTGCTTAGGGCCCAAGTTCAAGGATTTTTGGCTCTATTCCTTAAAGGCTACATCCTTACCCACTTTGTATGCATATAAGTACCCGCAATCAATGAAGATTTTACTGCCCATAATACAATGTTGCTTTTATTTCAAATTAATTAGGTTAACTTGTAATAATTCAGTCTCAATTTTAAAAGTTAGTTATCACTTTGAATTATGTGATCACAAGCATCGTTTAAAGTACAATCCCTTTTTCCTTTACTTAAGTTGGTAAAAACTGAGGGAGAAAGCGAAAAATGGAATGCAATCGAAAATCAATGATGCATGTTATTGTTTAGATATACTTACAATGCTTCCCATCACTCTCCATGTGGATGCATAGACTGAATTTTAAATCTAGCTAAATGATGCAAGTCAAGAAACCACACTTAAACAACAATTCTATTAGCGATGAAGAAATCAATTTATTTGACTAAGTAGAACATATGCTATATACGTTTATGAGTCTCCTAAGATTTTTGCAAGTGTGAATCTTATGAGATTGTGGTGTGTCCTGCTACAAAATAGATCAAGAAAAAAGGGACCCAAGATCTTTCTGTTTGGCGTGGTACAATGATCCGAAATGTCACTCAAGTCAAGAACTACTCTCGACACTACCACACACAGAATAATAAAGTTAACAGGCCTTCGTTACACACACGAGATCTCAATCGAGAACCATTGTACATAGGTAATTAAGTTATAAATTAATTACAACACAACAAAAATGGACTCAATTAGCTAAATAATCTCCCTAATTAATTTCTTCGTGGGCTCTCTTGCAAGAAACTCTAAGCACCTCGCCTCCGCGACCTCCGAAAGTCTTTGTCTTCACGAGCATACCATAAAAAAGCAAATTATTGTGAAATTATATAGAGATTCATAATAATTAATTATGTAAAATGACAAATTAACAGAATGGAGAATCCAACAATACATGCTCAAAATAATTAACCTAAAAAAATCACTTAATAAATATTTTGACCTATAAATGATCAAAAAATGCGCCACGTCTCCAGTAATGATGCCATCTAATGAATCACTAAATGCATATATTAAATAGTATCTGTTGTAGCATGGACACTTAACGTATCATGCATAACCGAATGAAATATCTCCACGAGGAGGATTCACCTCCTTTGCCGAACCATCAGCAACTTCGACCAAGTCCGAGCCTCAGCCGAGCCTAGCCGAAGCTACACCGAACCTCTGCCGAGCCTGACCTGTCTTCCGAGCCTGGAGTAACACGTGCAAGGCACGTGCTCTCTGGGAAATTTGTAGAGACACCCACGAAGTTCTTCAATATTGCATCCAGGTCCAGATCACGTGCAACACCTGCGCGCCTGGGGTTATTTGCACTCATACCCTTGCGGGTTTCAATAATTGTAAATATACCCCCGCGCGTATGGTTTATTTACAGGGAAGGCCCCGAAACTTATTTTTATTGCACTTTAGTCCCTCCCAAGGACCTGTTTGTGGTTATCATTTCATGTTTCTTTTCACTTATGCCCCTGCTTTCTTTCGTGCATATCTTGAGCTACGTATGCCCAATTGAGTTGATTTCAGTTTCGTTTCAAAGCTGGTTTGATGATCTTTCTAATGGCATGCTTAATTGTTGTTTTGGACACAATGAATTTTGATGTATTATTCTATAGCCATGTGTCTCTTATTTCTTAACTTATGCCTTGTTCAAAATAAGTCGATCATCTCAATAAAATCTGAAATTGATTCCTTGTGTAGTTGGCTCATTATTTTGATTGACGGCATATTTTTATTGCATATCACTGCATTTACTTGCATCATAAAATGATTAAAAAAATGCATGTTTAATCTTAATGCATTATTGTATTGTGTCTTTGCATGAATTCAACTATATATGCTTAAATTCAACACTTAAATAAATAGATTAAAATCTGACTAGTATGAGAGAGGCTCGTGTCCCTGAGTTCGACCTTGGTATCTTAGCAAGTAAAATATAAAATCACGACCATCTCATTCTTATTTGAAATATATCAATAAGATGGTCATTTTGATGAGCCCAAATTGGCCCGACTGCTACGACAATTCCAAGTCTTAAAAACACTCTTTTAAAGGGCCGATTTTGCGGTTTATCAAATGGCGCCGTTGCCGGGGACACGGCTCATTTCTCATATTTTCTGGAATTTTGTTTATTTTATTAAGTGTTCATTTTATAGGTCAAAGTGTTCATCTAATTTGCATTATAAAATCTTTTCTTCTTATTTGATCTCTAACCATTGCTTTTGTGGCAGGGCCCTTGACGGTTCAAGGAGGTGAGGAGCAAGAAGCTTCCCGCTGCGAGGAGCCGCAAAACATACGTGGAGCAAATAAGGAGGAAAAAAATTCTCGCATTTTATTTTTGCATGTCTTGTAATAAACTTGTCTTTTACAGCGGTCTTCGATCGAAGACTCGCGGATGTAATCGAACGATCGTGGTTGTGTGGGGATCATCCCCACTTGAGTGTCGACCTAGGACCAGGCACGCGGCTCTTTGAGCGGTTTTCATTCTTCTTCTTTTACGTGCTTGTTCGTAGGTAGGACATACCTTAAATATAGACGCACATAATCTCGCCTCACTTAGCCAAATTTAATGGATAACATTCCCGCTAATAGATGCATGATTAGGTGCGGCTTTTATCGACTTGCATACATATTGATTTCGGTTTTCAAAACGGCCCAAGTTTTTCACAGATTTATCGCCAAATCACTGCATGATTTCTCACTTAGCCTAGATCGTGGTTTTTATCGAATACACGGCTTTTCTCAGTTTCTTTTTCCTAGCTTGATCACCTAGGTTAATGGAAAAAGGGAATGAGTGGTAGACGATGATTTCTTGATTTTTGGGCTAACCATAATTCAGTGATAACCTAAAATAAAATTGGGATTGTTAATTGCAAGTCAACATAAAATGGAGTAAAATTCGGTTTTGGGAGAGCAACACCCTTGGTTACGCATTGATTTTCACTTCACATTTTTCTCCGCGTAAAATATTTAATGTTCTATCACCAATAAAACTGACAAGATAATAAACCAACCTCGGTTGGTTTCATGTGTGTGTTGGTGAACCTGAGGGTCTTGCTTGCTTGATTGAGCCATGCTTGCTTCGATACACACCCCAAAACCTTAATCCCTCCATTTCATCTCTGAAGATTCATCCGCTCATTTGTAAATCCATTCTTCTTCTTCGTTCACCTTGGGTCCCTCCCAAATCAATTTCCATCTTTATACTTAGGCTAATCTCAGCCTAAGTATAGGGGGGGACCCGAGTCCCTGTGATTTCTCTACTCATCCTTCCTTGCCTTTGTACTTAGGTTATTTCTAACCTAAGTATAGGGGGAGCCCCTCTTAGCTCCCGTATATTTCTCTGTACTTAAATGGACCTATGGACTTGTATCATCTAGTGCTATGAAGACATAGCAAAGTTTAAGGATAGGGGGGTATACCATATATACAGTATACTTACTTTAGCTATAATCTGAAAAATTTGAAAAATTTAAAACTTTTTGGCTAAGGTAAAATCCTTTGGACTAAGAGAACTCAAATAATTTCACGGCTTTTCTATACTGTGTTACACTATTTTTGATAAAAATATTTTTGAAAATGATTTTTAAAATGAGATTTTTCTTATTTTGAAAAATCTTTTGAAAAAATGTTTTGAATTTTTTTTTGTGTAACAGGGTTTTGAAAATTTTCTCTCTTTTCAAGGAAAGTTGAGTCTAACCAGTGTTTTAACCTTTAAACTAAAACCCATAAAAATGAGAAAAATACAAAAAAAATGTGTGTTTTTGAATGAAGGAGTTGGATTAATCCTCTACTTTTACACTTCCACCCAGGATTTGAAATGTTCAAGGCAGCTTGATTTATGAGGTCTTTGAGATTTGCGGTTAACCAGCCTTAGCCATCAGGGTCAAAGACTTAATCATCCATATTTCCCTAGGTCTCTAGATTTGCATGCTATATTCCATGCCTAGTCTCAGACAAAAAGAATATGATCAGCACATCACATGCACGACTGCGATTTTTGATTGAGATGAGTTGACTTTTCACCTGAGGAATTGGGATGAGGGATTCGAGTTGGGATTTGATCTAATGATGCTCGAGGATGGGATAAAATCTTTGAAGGCTTCAGGAAACCTGAGTGTCAGCAATTTAGCCAGTATGAGAACTTGGTTCTTATACTAATCTCTTGATATTGACCAAAGTGCCTGGGTGTGAAATAAATAAAAAAAATTGTTGATCAGTGTGCGCCAACTCTTGGTAAAAGCAGTGGAGCTAGCCAAAAATTATACAAGTCAATGAAATTCAAAGAAAAGCTCTCATTCCAAAAGTCAAAATATCAAAGAGCTTCCACCAAAGGCGAGCGCTCCCAAACTTTTCAAAGTGTCCACTTGGACCAGCGCTATTAGGACCAGGAGTCGGGCTTGCACCAAAAAAGGGCTCTGCATCGTAAATGCTACAAGTCTGGGTGTCGAAGGTACGATAGGTACTCAAAAGAGACACACCCCGGTGTATTCCCAGGAAAACAAGTGCAGACGGCTCCAACTTCTCTTGACGGACGCACTGATCAACACCAAAAAAATGTGTTGCGTAAAAGGCACTAGAGAGAATCCTAGTTCCAATGAGAGGGAGAGAAGAAATGACACAATCCCATGCCCTCCATTACTGGCCTGTCATCTACATTTTCTAAGTCTGACAACTAAAGAGATGGTGGATCGAATGCAAGATTGGATTTATTCCCTAATGTTGAGGATTGGGTCCTTAGGAGAATTTCTTGGACCAAGACTTTGGGTGAAGATTTGACTCTACTCTCAGAAATTGCGTTCAACACTAAATGTCATATCCTTTAGATTATATGCATATCAGAGAGAGTCTAGAGAATTAGAGGAGTTGGATACCTCTTGATTAAGGCTGGGTTGAACTCGAGAATTTTGGACCTCTAAAATTGAGCCGATTCACATGCACAAGGGGGGTTAATCCAACTTAGTCATTCTCTTTGATGCTCGAGGACGAGCATGGTTTAAGTATAGGGGGTGATGAAACTCGATTTCATCATCATAATTTTCCATTATTAACCCCCTTGCTTAAAATTGTGTCAATAAAACCCAGTTAATGTCCTGTAATTAATAACAAAGTCCTTAATAAATTAAAAACCACAAAAAAATGGCAAAACACAAAATCCGTGGTATTTTTAGACTTAAAAATATACTTAAAAATATGTTGGGTCTTTGTTTGATCTCATCTCCAGTTCTGATTAACATGAAACTTGTAGATCTCATTAAGATCTACAACTTTCATGTTTTGAGTTTTCTCAAATTCGACCATCTTGACCCTCAAAAATCAAAATCATGTTTGCAATAATCTGATTGGGCCACGTAGCCCGTTCTAGGTGAGCCACGTGGCCCCGTCTCCCTTGTCTCATCTGCCGCCATCCTCAGCCGTTGGATCTCTCATTGGATCCAACGGCCCAGCTTTGTCTACGCGCACTTCAATTCCTAGTCGTCTGATCATCCCCATCTTCGATGAGAACCGCACGTCAACGCCGAGCGCACAGCCTGCCACGTGGTTCTTTGAGATCCGTCCGATCACGCCTTGGTATCTTTGATCTCAGTCGCCCATTCCTCTGACGCTCCTCATCCGCTCGATCGGCCTTAGCTTTCCATCATCACTGTCCTTTAGCGCCTCACCCTCGTCATGACACGTGGCTGCTCTGCAGCCATCTGATCACTCCGCCCCCGATTTAATCCATACCGGTCCTTCGCACATCGATCCCCACCGTTGGATCTCCAGATCCAACGGTCAGTTGACCGTCGTCAACCTCCAGATCCCTCCTCTTTCAAACGATCCCACTCCGCGTGGACCTCTTCCCCTTTCCATTTCTCCCACCCTCTCCGACTACCTCTTCCCTCTCAAACCAACCCACGACCGAGCTCTATCATCAGTCTTCCTCGCGCCTCACCCCACGAACCCCGTCGTCATCCCATTTGCTCCACATCTCCCTCTAAAACCACGACCTCCATCACTGGAACCGCCGAACTCGATCTTTAAAAACCTCGTGTCCCCCTCCATTCCAAGTCGTCCACCTTTACATGGGGGTTTGCCCAGCCCTCCGCCACCTCCCAGTGACAGGGGGGTGACCGGATTGAGCGACGACGACGAGACTCCCTGGTGTAGACCCTCCGACCTTCACGGTGGAGCTGCGGCGCCATCGCGACCTCCCAAGCTGCACGGACCGGCTGACCGTGTCCAGCGACGACCCGGGGCTCGATTCGAGCCCCAACCCAAGCCTACGTCCGCCATAGCTGACCAGATAAGCTTCCTCTTCCTCCTGCGAATTTTTCTTCTTATTTCTTGAATTTTCTAGGCCGTTACACTCTCCCTCTCGCTCCATTGATCGCTCCTAGAGCTCTGCCAAGCACCCACCTTTCACGCACCTACATCCGACCTCCTTCTTCCTCCTTCACAACCCCAGACCACCGTCGACCCATCTCCTCCGCCACCCACGGCGGAGGAGCATCCGAACTCCCACGTTCTCCGCTCACCGAGCTCACGCCTCATTCACGCACACACGCTCTTGTGTTTCGGTTGTAGTCTTAACACTGCAGGTCCTTGGACTCGCAATGGTCGGTGCGCCCTCCGGAGCCCACTTCTTCGCATCCGCCCTCGACTTCGGAAGTCTGATGGACTGAGCCACAACGCCAGACACCTCCCCAGAGCTCCGAGATTCATCGACGTAGATACAACGAGCTCCGAGGAGGCTTCCTGAGAGAACACCAGCGGCGGAGGAAGAGCACCTTCGCCGGAGCTCTGAATCCGCCGCCTGCCTTCGACCGAAGAAGGAGGAGCAGTGACCGTTGGATGTCCCTCTCCAGGGGATCATCCAACGGTCCAAGTACGCCCACGTCGCCCATCAGAGCTCGTTTCAGGTACCGTTGGATCCTCAAGATCCAACGGTTCCCGTGCAGCCACGACATCACTCCAGGAGCCCTTCGATCCTTGTGATCAAAGGGTTCACATTCAGCCACGTGGCGACACCAGAGCCTTCACCGAGCCTCAGCCTCCGAGCCTCCAGGCTTGGATGCTCCTTACCTCCTCCGAGCCTTTACCGAACCATCAGCAGCTTCGACCAAGTCCGAGCCTCAGCCGAGCCTAGCCGAAGCTACACCGAACCTCTGCCGAGCCTGACCTGTCTTCCGAGCCTGGAGTAACACGTGCAAGGCACGTGCTCTCTAGGAAATTTGCAGAGACGCCCACGAAGTTCTTCAATATTGCATCCAGGGCCAGATCACGTGCAACACCTGCGCGCCTGGGGTTATTTGCACTCATACCCTTGCGGGTTTCAATAATTGCAAATATACCCCTGCGCGTATGGTTTATTTACAGGGAAGCCCCGGAACTTATTTTTATTGCACTTTAGTCCCTCCCAGGGACCTGTTTGTGGTTATCATTTCATGTTTCTTTTCACTTATGCCCCTGCTTTCTTTCGTGAGTATCTTGAGCTATGTATGCCCAATTGAGTTGATTTCAGTTTCGTTTCAAAGCTGGTTTGATGATCTTTCTAATGGCATGCTTAATTGTTGTTTTGGACCCAATGAATTTTGATGTATTATTCTATAGCCATGTGTCTCTTATTTCTTAACTTATGCCTTGTTCAAATCAAGTCGATCATCTCAATAAAATCTGAAATTGATTCCTTGTGTAGTTGGCTCATTATTTTGATTGAGGGCATATTTTTATTGCATACCATTGCATTTACTTGCATCATAAAATGATTAAAAAATGCATGTTTAATCTTAATGCATTATTGTATTGTGTCTTTGCATGAGTTCAACCTATATATGCTTAAATTCAACACTTAAATAAATAGATAAAAATCCGACTAATATGAGAGAGGCTCGTGTCCCTGTGTTCGACCTTGGTATCTTACCAAGTAAAATATAAAATCACGACCATCTCATTCTTATTTGAAATATATCAATAAAGATGGTCATTTTGATGAGCCCAAATTGGCCCGACTGCTACGACAATTCCAAGTGTTAAAAACACTCTTTTAAAGGGATGATTTTGCGGTTTATCAGTAGTGTCTACTCCTCTACCTAATGTGACATGGGAAATTGCACCATGCATACCACAACCCTCAACACGAAAGAGTACCTCGACCGTGGAGATCAACAAAGCACAAGCCACGTAGGGAAAGGGTTCCAATCGTGTCATAACCAGATGCCATACAAATTTAAAGTACTCAGACTGGAATTAATTTAACACTTATCGAGGCTTTCACTTAGTTACTCAATTTTCATTCTTTCTTTAATTACCATTCAGATCATCTACCACGATTCGTCATTTAATCAATTAGGATTTAGTTGTAAAAGATATCACTATAGTTAGGTAATTAACTTATTTAGATGACTAACATTTGCTAAGGTAATGACTCAATACATCGATCAGACCACTTCTATAATCGATTAAAGTCGTAGACTGTGAGTTGGTTCTACGATTAGGTGTTCAACCTACTATTTCAGATTTTAAAATATATTAGATGCATGGATAGAATATTTAACAAGTAGAAATCTGACTCGTATTTCATATTTTTTGGATCACCAGATCTCTCGAAAATCATGACGAAAGTCGATGATACGATCTAAAATCCAACTTTTCATGCGCAATCCAAGATTATCTGGACATCAGATTGACATAAAAACTATGAATACAAGGTGTACAAAAGATGTGAGATCCAATAAGGTGGAAAATCAAAATCTGTACCTTAGGGGGTCGTTCCTGTTGACTCGGATTTTTGTGGGGTTGGAAAATTATCGATAAAAATACGTGTGTCATTGTTGTTCCCCAAAATCTTGTGACAACAAAAAATATTTTTTTATTTTGCTACTTATTAACCTGTATAGCGGACATGGTCGAACTCAGGGAGGCTACAATTCCCGAGGGTTATTCAATTAATCAGAAACTAATTAAAAGAAAACATGAATCTCAAAGGACAACTATCCTTGGTTTTTGTGATTTTTTTATCTTTTATTTTTTTTAAATTTCTGATTTTCAAATTTTTAGCGATTTTGATTTTTCATTTTTTTCAAAAATAACATGAAGCAATATTCACAAGATCAAGAATGCGCACACCAACTCTTTTTGTAATTTTTCAATTTGTCAAAAATACTCAAAAAATCCAAAGAAAATATTTTTGGGTTTTAAAAGTTTTGAAATATTTTTTAGATTTTTTGTGGAATTTTCAGATGTTTTTGTATTTTTCTAAAAATCAAACAGTGAGAAAATAAGAAAATATGCATAGCCTGGAGTAATTTGCAACTTAAAAATATTTTAATGCCCAAAACTCCTGACAATTATTTTTATGACAAACTACAGGAAAATATCTACAAACAGGAACTAAAATCAAAATTTTTGGATTTTTGTAGAATTTTTATGATTTTTATAATATTTTTTATTTTTTTTCAATTTTTTATGTTTTTATAAATAATTAATGTCGTGAGAATTGGTCAGAAATTAATAGAAAATGAAATCAAACTACCCTAATTTTTGGATATTTTTAAGCAGTTTTTCGAGTTTTTATGAATTTTTGAATTTCAAACAAAGAAAAATGACATATTTTTTATTTTAATAATAATAATAAATGAAGGCAAAATGCAATGAAAATTTTATGCTAGGAAGAATAGCACATCAGGAGTACAGCACAATTTTCTCAAAATTTTTGGAACACAAATAACATTTATTTCATTCAAAAGAGCATGCAAATTATTGTTCTACAGTTCAAGGACCAAAATCTAAATAAGTAAAAGTTTTGGACTGAATTGTAATAAAAATAAATTTCAGGATGAATTTAACAAATTACCCATATTCATGTGCGTCCCATGTGATCTGATTTGAAGGCGGGGACGTCTCTGTAATTTTAAAAACTTTAGAGGGCTTTGATTGTAATTCACCCAATATTTTTTTAAATTTCAAAAGCCTTAGGGTTTTCCTTCGTTTCTTGCTAAGGGGAAGCACCAAGGGGGATGAGGCTGCCGCCGCAATTCTTCTTCAGCAAGGTGGAGGCGCGCGGGCGGCGCCGCTCAACGGCGAGGCGCGACGATGGGGATGCAGCTTCAGTCGAGGTCGCGGCCGGTGGAGCTCTGGAGGTGCGGCGGCGGGGGACAGCTGCACCACGCGGCTAGAGGGTAGAGAGGAGGCTGTTGCGGCTGTGGCTGGGCAACGGTTGCGGCTCGTGCGGTCGGGCGCCGCTGGTGGCTGTCGCGAGGGGGCACAATAAGGAGCAACTGGGCGAAGGTGCGCCGGCGATGTGCAGCGGGGGGTGGCGACCCCCCTGCTGCTCGCGGCGGTTTTTTTTATTTTTTTGTAATATTTTATTTGTGATGTAAACAGAAAATAAAGAAAAAACCTTTTTTTTATTTTTTTATGTAAATTCAAAAAACAGGGAATAAAAAGGATAAAGATTTTTTTATTTTTTATTTTTATGTGATCCTGCAAAACAAACATTAGAGAACAAAAAGATTTTTTTTATTTATTTACAAATCGGAAAATGAACAGGGATTTGGCGAAAGTGGAAGGATCGAATTCGATTCTCCGACCACCGTGCGTGGTCGGAGTTGATAGATCGTGGAAGGTAGAATAGAATGCATGGAGATCGAGAAAGTGAGATGAAAAATCAAGTCGGAGCGGATCAAAATCGTGATGAAATTTTTTTTAGATCTAAAGAAATAAAAATGATGATAAAAAATGCAACTAACTAAACTATGATTAAACCAAGATAAAAGTACGAAGAAAAATGCGGATCTCACCTTAGGAGCGGAAAATGGACCGTGATCGCCTAGACAAGGCCGACTCGCTGTCACCGGACGGCTTGGAGACTAGGCAACTTTGTTGACGAAATTTTCTCTCGGAGATTGGACTCCTCTCTCTAAAGATTGATCAAGTTGGAATGAGGGAGAAGGAGCCACATAAATAGAAAAGATGGAGATGAAATTTGAATTTTTTTTTAATTTTTTTGAATACAGATAAGATAGATGAAAAATTGAAATGAGCTAAAGATAAATAGATAAAATTATTTACAAATTATCGATTTTTAATTTTCATCACTTTATTTATTTGAATTAAAAAATGTTATTTTTTTATTTTTTATGAAGGTTAATTAAAAATAGCAACTATATACATATACTATATACATATATGACATTATATACAAGGGTAAATAAGGAAAGTAGACTTTTTTATTTTAAGAATTTTTTTATTTTTTTATTATTTTGATTTTAGATAATTAGTAAAAATATTTACAAATACAATATGCGCAAAATACATGGGAAAATTGCACAAACCACCCCAGAAAACCGACTTTTCAACCGTAACTCCAAAAATTATGAAATCACAACCATTTTGAAGATAATTTAATTTATAATTCAATGGAAGTGATATTGGTTCAATTTGAGATCATATGGAGCCGGAATTGATCTTTCAAATAGTGCTTAGTGGCTTTTTCCAAGTGTGGCTACTTTTATTCTGTACATGATTTAATTGTGCAATCATTTTTATTAGTTAGGACACATTTTTATTTACAACTTTGGTTTTGAAAGTTATTCGATTTGAGGTCAATTAATGCATGAATAAATTAGTGTTAGTTTTATACAGATATACACAAAATAAGTGAGAAGTGTTTATAACAGTACATACACATTTTTTTCTGCTTAAGGACCCTTATCTCCCCCTACTTTATTTATGGTCGATCAGGTCAAGTCATGACCTTCTCTCGGGGTTCGGTTAGCCTGTGTACAGTCTTCCTTTCTTTTCTTTATTTTCTTTTCTTTATTTTTCCTTTCTTTCTTTATTTATTTATTTTAGATTAAAATTAGTAAGAAGTGTACAATATTTATAAGCAGATGCAAGTTAGTAAGAATATGGAGTTAGTGTTATATGCAGGTGTTTTATAAGGGATTTTAAGCTAAAATAAATGAATAAAGATGATGAATCGCAGATTCATCATCCTCCTATGCTTTACCTTTGCTAGTCCCTTAGCAAACACTTATTTGAAAGAATAAGTAAAAAAGAAAAAGAAAGGGAAAATAAAGAAAAGTAGGACAATATTGAGTATTAAACTTATCATCATAAAATTGTAGTTTGGAGCTCTGTCGGACCTTTGGATTATAGTGTGTCGGGATTTTTGTGAGACTTAGAATTTTAAAATCAACAGCCTTCAAGTTCTACACATCATTGTCGCAGTTTCGGCTCAGAAGTCATCTTAGATCAATCCTCTTCCCAAAGTATACCCTATGAACATTGAACAATCGACTCATGTATGTGAAAGATTTTAGCTCTTCCCATCCAGAAGGCCGGACTACCATGCAAATCTCCTCTCCAGTACCTCATCCTCGGGGAGTCAGGTATTTCCTTCTAAGGTCTGTCGCGTTGTGTTCACAATCGAAATGGGGGAGAAGTTAGAAGAAGGAGAAAAGAACTGGAGGGTGACCAGTGTAGTCACCTCTCCTTGTGAAGCTGGCCATTGTAGCCAAGTCTCCAACAAGATCTGCAGGTTTTCTTGAAGCTTGGACCTTTTTGGTCAGATATTTATTTGGTAGTGGCTTCTTTGTATTTGGATTTTTGGTGGCTCTGCTTGGATCTTGTTGTGCCCCTACGGATATAGAATCTTTTTTCTATACATGTTTTGGGGTCTTAGAAAAAATTATGCCCAGCCGTCCATCCCTTTTTCGAAGCTTTATTTCAACCCGTACTCCGGTCTTTAGATTTCCACGCTACCAGAATAGAAACTCACACAGTCTTCCAACATCCCGTCTGAGTTGAGCTAAGTGCATAGTGCTGGAGTACAAATTAATTCCCTATTCCAGAGTTGTACCCAGAATGAAGAGACCAGGTTAGATACTAAGAGTCAAACGCTGCACATTGTTATGTGGAACTCAAAGAATTAAGTCAAAGACCTGAAGCTTCTAAAATCCTATTTCTCGGTGAAGTTCCTATGAGAATTAGGTGGATTAATGTCCAACTAAGCTCCATTCTTCAATTTTATTCCAGACATAGTTTACATATCAATACTATTCTGAAAAATGCAAATGCAACATATGAACAATGTAGAGAGTTTTTTTTAAGAGGAATGATGCACATGTGAAAAGAACATTTTTTTTAAAGCAATTTTCTAATTTTGAAATTTTTATGGATTTTTGGAGGAAAAATGCAGATGTGAAAGAAAGGTTTTTTTAAGGAAAAAGGGTTAGTAAAATATATACAAGTATATACAAGACTCTCTCTTTTTTTATTTTTCTATTGTGATTTTTGTTTTTGTTTGCTTTTTTTGTGTTTTTTTTATGTTTTTACACATGTGGATTTTACAAAGATGTACACATAACCCCCAAATAAATGTATTTAAAAGTACGAGTTATGTCTAAAGTATATATACAATATATACGACACCCCCCTATACTTAGCACGAACTGTGTCCTCATAGTGATTAGAGAGCGGCAAAGGAAGACATAACTCGTGCTAGGTATATAAAGGTTAAAAGACTCCTATGCTACAACGACTCAAAGAAAAGATGAAAAGACGAGAAGTTGGTGATCCCCCCTATACTTAGGATCAAGTAATCCTAAGTATAGTAGAATGCACAAAGGGGAAAACCGATGAAGAGAACGTACATACTCAAAAAGACGCGATATGAACAACATCACCCCTATACTTAGGGTAGAGTATCCCTAAGTATAGGCAACAGTAAAAAGGGTGATAAACAGGACGAATATGAACAACACAAATCCGTCACCCCCTATACTTAGGATAAAGCACATCCTAAGTATAGCATTAATATACACGGAAAAGGGGTGATGATAAAACGGGAGAAGAAAGAGTGAAACGATAGGATATACAAGAGGAGTGAATGTACAAAGGTTAAGAAGATCGAAAACGAACCTTCTTGCGGGACCTCTGAGGTATGGATTTGACAAGGTGTAGGTCGATATTGGGATCATCATTAGACATAAACTGAGTAGGATCGACCAAGAACGTATCCTCAGCGGTTTCAGATTGTGCAGGCCTAAACTGGTTATTGGAAGTAGTGTGGTCATGTCCTGCCTGGGAAGTCTCACAAACCTCAAAGTAAAATGGCTCGTAATCATTATCAGAAAAAGTAGGATCAATTTCAGCCTGGCGAGCCTTTACCGGATCATCATCTTTATCAAAAGGCCCAAATTCCTTTATAAAAGCAATCAAATCAAATTTGGCCTGATCGGTCTCATCTGAATCATCGTGAATAGGAACGGGGTTATCAGTGAAAGTAGTCGAATCATGTCCGTCCTGTCTAGTCTTAGAGTCTGCCTTCCGCTCTAGGGTGTCTATCGTGTAAATCCCGCGGATGTCATCAATGCATCGCCACGTACCAGAAGAGGGAACTCCAAGGTCTATGCTTTCCGAGTCCTCCTCTTGAAGAGGAATTCTCGGGTCTCGGTATCATCCATCATATAACAAAAATCTCTGGTAGTATCATCATGATCAAAGTCCTTGGGGTTGTCTAACATGGGCGGGCTCTCATGGGGTACGGGTCTCTGGACAGTAGTGGGTGTAGTGATTAACACATTGCTACCAACATCAGAACGGAAGCGAATCTCTCCTGAACCATAATCAATAACGGCTCCCGGAGAGGCGAGGAAAGGCCGTCCCAGGATGATTGGAGGGTGCTCCACAGGGGTAGAGGTCTCCATGTGCATTACAACAAAATCCGAAGTAAAATTCATGCCTTGAATGAAAATGACAGCATTTTCTAGAATACCCTTCGGCCTCTTGATAGACCCATCAGCAAATTGAACTATCATCCTGGTTTTCTTGAGAAGCCCAAGATGAAGAGATTGTACCATAGAGAAGGGTATTACATTAATTGACGAACCCCCATCAAGGAGAGTGTTATCACAAGAATAGTCAGATATGGAGCAACTCACAAGAGGTGTGGTCGTGTTCCCTTTCTTAAAATATGGACAGTGAGAGATGGCGTAGGCAGTGGCCATGGTCAGGATGTGACTCTTAGATCTTCTCCTTCGCTTTCTTTTCTTGTGTTGAGGAGTAGATAAATCTGCCATGGCATGTTGAAGTGGGGCTTTAATGATCTCATGAAGGGTGGCCACCACTTCGGGTTTAGTCAACATCTTTGAATTTTTGGACCTCATCCATACAAGGGAGAAGGTCGGAATCAGCATTTACACGAGGATTGCCAAGAGCAATCTGTACAGTGACATCCTCGGGGTCAGGGTTGGGACATGGCTGTGTGGGTAAATGATCAGGCATTTGGGTCCTCTCCTCACAAAATGAATCAACAACGTGTCTCCCGAATTCTTTTTGGATTTTTAAAATTTCTCATCTTTTTGTATTTTGGGTGATTTCAAGCTCTCATGATTATCCTCAAATGAATCAATATCATCAAATAGTGGAGCAGCGTTCTGGCTCTCATTTATATTAAATAGATTGGAAATCCTCGAATTCATATGCTCCATCGTCCGGTTCAATGTCTTAAGTGTGGAAACCATGAAAGGTGACTCCAAAATCCCATGATCGAGTGGGTTGAATGAGGGTGGGTGAGAATCAAAGTCCTCCGTCTCCTGAAATAATGGGTTAGGCGGATATGCACAAACATTAGGAGGAAGATCCTCCTGGAAAAGGAAGGTGAATCGTCTGGAGAGTACGAGGTACATGCGAAGATTGGATTAAAATAACTCCAGTCGACCATCTTCGAAACAAAAGATGAGAGAGCACGAGGGTCAACCAAAAGATATGGAGAAAAAGGCGCAAATGCATAGAAGGATCTAGTATGCACACAAGCAATCAAACACAATACAAACCCCCAATTCACCAACTCAACGTAATGTGAAGACCGTGAAGGTTCGGTCTCTTAATCTTGTCTGTTTTAGAGTTAGGTGATAATCACAAAGTTGTACAAACACTTAGGTTGAATTATGGGATTTGGGTACTAACCTTAGTGTGTACGTGGGCAAGTTAAAATGAATACAATGAGGGGTTACTCTCCCCAAAACAATAATTTTTCTTTATGTTTATTTTAGGATCGAGTTTTCTTTAGCAGTCCCGTATTTTAGGAAGTTGTCACTTGGTTAAAATATTTTCAAAGAATCGCCTACCGAGTGTCCAATTTCCTTTTTAACTTAGGTGAGTAAAAACGAGAAAGGAGATCGGAAATGCCAATGCACGATTAAAAACGATGATGCATGCAGGGGTTAGAGATGCGTTCCTTGTCTCCATCACTCTACATGCAAGTGATCCGCGCAGAATTTAAATACAGAAAAATAAACTAACCTATATAATGCAAGTGAACCGTTCTAGATGATAACTTCTATTAATGGGCAAGAACAAGTTAATTTGACTAAGTCCAAATTACACTCTACTCTATAGGCACAGAAATTCTTGTTTAGGGTGTTTGGACCTAATTAATTACCTGACTCAAGCAAGTTAATTAAAGTAATCAATAGGTGGCTCTCGAAATCCGTGGAAAACAAAGAAAAATAAAGGCGATGAAAACAAAACCAGTGAGGTCCCCCAAGTGCACCGGCACTTGGCGAAACAGACCCTGCAACAAATGAATGTCCGTTTACAAAGTTCAAATGCTAAAAATCTCTCTCTCTCTCTCTCTCTCTCTCTCTCTCTCTTTGGTCTTCAATTCTTCTTCTCCTCTTCTCACGCTATCATATGGCTTGGTGAAGAATCAAGCTACATCCACGTCGCTTGGGTGCTTCGGCTCTCCTAGGATCGCTTCCTTTGCTCCACTGGCCCTCGCAAGAAAAACAAAAGAGAATGCATAAGAAATATAATTATCAAATATGAAAAAATGATGAAATGAATGCAGTGGATATCAACAATGGAATAATGTGGCAAATTATGCACAGATATTTACAACCAAGAATAGCAGGTCAAAAGAGAAACCTAACTACCCTCATCGTGCCTCCCCGTCAACATCTCTGTAATTTAAAAACTTCAGAGGGCTTTGATTGTAAGTTTCCCAATATTTTTTTAAAAAAAAAATCAAAAGCCCTAGGGATTTCCTTCATTTCTTGCAAAGGGGAAGCACCAAGGGGGATAAGGCCACCGTCGCCTTTCTTCTTCAGCAAGGTGGAGGCGCACGAGCAGTGCCGCTCAACGACGAGGTGCGGCGATGGGGATGCATCTTCAGTCGAGGTCGCGGTCGGCGGAGCTCTGGAGGTGCGGCGGCAGGGGAGGGCTGCACCACGCGGCTGGAGGGCGGAGAGGAGGCTGCTGCGGTTGTGGTTGTGGATACAAATTATCTATTTTTTAATTTTCGTCACTTTATTTATTTGAATTGAAAAATGTTATTTTTTATTTTTTTATGATGATTAATTAAAAATAGCAACTATATACATATAGTATATACATATATGACATTATATACAAGGGTAAATAAGGAAAGTAGCCTTTTTTGTTTTAAGAATTTTATTATTTTTTTATTATTTTGATTTTAAATAATTAGTAAAAATATTTACAAATACAATATGTGCAAAATACATGGGAAAATTGCACAAACCACCCCAGAAAATGACTTTTCAATCGTAACTCCAAAAATTATGAAATCATAGCCATTTTGAAGATAATTTAATTTAGAATTCAATGGAAATGATATTGGTTCAATTTGAGATAATATGGAGCTGGAATTGATCTTTCAAATAGTGCTTAGTGGTTTTTTTCAAGTGTGGTTATTTTTGTTTTGTACATGATTTAATTGTGCAATCATTTTTATTAGTTAGGACACATTTTTATTTACAACTTTGGTTTTGAAGGTTATTCAATTTGAGGTCAATTAATGCACAAATAAATTAATGTTAGTTTTATACAGATATACACAAAATAAGTGAGAAGTATTTACAACAACACACACACATTTTTTTCTGCTTAAGGACCCTTATCTCCTACTTTATTCCTGGTCGATCAGGGTCTTGACCTTTTCTCGGGGTTCGGGTCAGCCTGTATAAAGTCTTCCTTTCTTTTTTTATTTTCCTTTCTTTATTTTTCCTTTATTTATTTATTTATTTTAGATTAAAATTAATAAGAAGTGTACAATATTTACACACATATGCAAGTTAGTAAGAATATGGAGTTAGTGTTATATGCAGGTGTTTTATAAGGGATTTTAAGCTAAACTAATTGAATAAAGATGACGAATCGCAGATTCATCAGTTCCACGGATATCTCCTCCACCCCAAAATTTGTTAGCTTAATGTGAAACGCGTGTTAACACGACATGGGCCTCGTTGTGCTCTTTGAAACGACAACATTGGATAGCTGATTTGAGGTGGAAAAGTCACTGACAGTAGAGATTCAACGATGGGTGTGAATAAAGCGACTAATTAGTTCAGCCACTTAAAGTTAAATAGGCTTGGGTTCACGACTCAAAAGTCATATAGCATTATATTTCACACGTAACTTTTGCATATAGTATTCATTTTTGATGTTCTTAAACTCATTGGAAATGAATCATATATTACTATAAGATAAAGATGTTAATTATTCATTTTGGATATTGAATCAGATCGAAAAATGAGTTTTAGTGTTTTTAGTATCCCAGGGTTTCACAAAATGTAGATGCACAAATACCCGATTTTACATTTAATGAATTTTAGTTCCAATTCAATAATATCAGAAAATCATATAAAGATGTATTTTTACAAGATATTCAAATATGGATCAATGAAAAATCAAAGGCTCAATTCACATAACAATTTATCCAAAACGTAAATCTCAATGAAATATCATGAATTTAGTGCTAGAAGTTTATATTTTGATTTCCTTTCTAATGACTATTTTCCCACAATTTTCTAATTTATACGAATTAAAGACTCTCAGATTCAGTGTTGACTTCAAAAATACATAAATAATTTCATAAATATCTTAGTAATGTCTACAATATATAGAAACAACGAGAATTGAATTATCTACAGATAGATACGAGAATGAAAATGTTATCTTAGAAGGTTCACATGATATTACATGATATGTCCAGGGATCTAATTATAATAGAAGGATCAAAATGAAGCTTAAAACTTACTTTGAAGGGGGCTAGTTGTAATTATGATTTTTATGCCTAGGTTTCTATATAATTATCCCAGGTAGCAGGATTCCTGATGTAGTTGCATGAGTATGAAATCAACAAGGCACGTGCATGGAGCATGTGACTTATCCTTCAATCTAACGGTGGTAGTTATTGTTCCTCCTCTTGATGTCCAGATCGTGTGGCCTCGGTCATTCCATGTTGCAACTTAGATGCATGATGGATGGGCATATCATCACTATGCTTCACACTCTAATCAACAGCCTCATTAAGAGGGCTTTAGAATCCGATGGTAGTTGCTATTCGTGGTCTTCTTTCTCTCTTGGTTCCAGTCATACCCAAAAGGTGAGGGTGCACTACAAGAAATAGGACTTAAGGTAATGAATAATTTGAATATTTGTTGTCATATCTTTCGATGTTAAAAATATAACAACGGCTATTATTCGTTCCCGAATCATATTTTATACTTCTAGTTAGTAATGAATGTCATATTCTTTGTAAAAGGTCCATATAATGATGATTTTTTTGTTGATTCTTTCATTAAAAATCACATTAATCATTACCAAATTTAGCAATGATTAGAAGAAAATTCAAAGAATAATCATTGTTATAAAATTCATTGCGTGGAATATAGCAACGAATACCGTCACTCATTGCAAATTTAAAGAAGTAATCAACGAATAATATCCGTTGTTATATATTTAGCTATGGAAGATGTGACAACGAATATTAAATTATTCGTTGTCTTATATCACTTTTCTTGTAGTGGTGGTCCAACTCAACCACGAGTTATGCTTCCCTTCTTCGATGAGAAGCGATATGATCTCGAGATGGTGCTCCGAGTTGTACCTGCAAAGCAAGAGGGTGCCCGATCTCTCCCTTGGATGTGGCATTAGGACGCAAAGATAGGTGGATGGGGTGGATGGGTCTTTGACTCTCCGGCATAGCGTGGGATATAGAGCTTAGTCGCTAGGAGGTTGCAGGGGATAGAATCAGAAATTGGTGAGGTTGCGAAGATGATGGCATTAAATTCAATTTATTGGAGTGGGGTTGTGCAAACAAGGAGGATGACAATTGGATCGATTTGTGTTTTGAACAAAGAAGAAGAACATGTGCAGGGTGTACTGACTATGGACAAAGATAACAATAAAAAAAGAAAAGAAAAGGGAGAAGAAGTGAGAAATAGATAAGAGATACAAAGGTAACTTGTACATAGCCTGAACATTGGAGGAGTTGTCTATCCTCGACTCTCGTTGATTTCATCAGTAGCTGAACGATGATGGCTATGGAAACTATGCTGGAGAAGTTGGGTTCTGCTGCAATATCATGGTCTGATGTCCACAGATCTCGCCAGCTCTGGAGGTCTTTGCTGCTAGTTGGGAAGCAACTATTACTTGCCTCCCTACTCGGGCTCTCTCCCTTTCTATCTTGGTAGCAGATGGCTGGAGATGAAGGGGGTTGTTGATTTTAAGAGTTGGAGGAAATTCAAATAGAGAGGAGAGGGGTAATGTAACAATGGGTTGGGACTCGAGGTTGTTGGGTTTCGAGGAGGAGATAAGGAGGATTACAAGCTATGGTTTCAAGTAGTTGGGCAATTGGGATAGATTTAGGACTTGTTGGAGAGGGTATAGGGTTTGGTTGGTTTTCATGCAGCTAGAGGAATGGAGTTAGTTGGTGTTCCTCGTTTGTTGTAGAAGATCGAGGAACAAGATCGGGTAGCCTTGTAGGAGGATGCATGCAGTCGTTGCAAGGCACGACTAGGTATCTAGAATGTTAGGGAACAAGAGGGATGTAGTAGGGACATAGAAGGAGACAAGAATTTGAAGAAGACAATGGGTTGTGGGATTGATTTCGGGAGTAGGAGTTCAATTAGGAACATAGATCGATTACTTTGCGTTGAGGAGAAGAGATCGTTTGTGTTGCAAAGATTGCAAAGTAATCCCTGGAGAGAGTTTGACAACCCAACATCGCTTCTTAGTCTTGGATTTACAAATAAAAGGGCTGGTAAAGAAAAGGAAGGTTCCTAAGATCACTAGAACTAGGTGGTGGAATCTTCCGTTGAAGCAATCAAGCTTCAGGGAGAAGGTTTGAGAAGACTTATCTTGGGATTGTAGCGGTAGTGCAAATGAGATGTAGGAGGCAGTAGCATCTTGTATCTGAAAGGTAGACAAAGAGATGCTAGGCGAGTCAAAAGGAGGAGCTCCGGGTCAAAAGGAGGCTTGGTGGTGGAGTGAAGGGGTGCAAGAGAAGCTAAAAATTAAAAGAGCTTGCTTTAAATCTATGTCTAAGGATAGAATAGAGGAAACTGTCACATACTATAAAATAGCGAAGAAGGAAGCAAAGAAGGCTGTAAGCGAAGCTAAGTCAAAAGCTTATGAGGTTTTGTATAAAAATATCGACTCTAAGGAGGGCCAGAAGGATATATTCAGGTTGGCCAGAGCAAGAGAAAGAAAGACCAAAGACCTTTCTCAAGTGAGATGCATTAAGGACGAGGAAGGTCACGTGCTTGTTACTCAGAAGGATATAGAGACTAGATGGGAGCAATACTTCCATAAAATTTTCATTGGAGAAGGAAATAGAGAGATCACTTTGGGTGATTTAGCTAGTAGTGAAAGTTACTTGAATCGTGCATGCTATAGACGAATACAAAGAAAAGAAGTAGAGGAGGCTTTGAAGGTTATGAGACCTGGGAAAGGTGTTGGACCGGATGACATCCCTGTAGAAGTATGGAAAGTTTTAGGTGAGTGTGGTTTGACTTGGCTTACGAATCTATTCAATGTTATTTGGCGAAGCAAGAAAATGCCTGAAGATTGGAGGAGGAGTATCATGGTGCCTCTTTATAAGAACAAAGGAGACATTCAAAATTGTTCAAATTACAGAGGTATCAAGCTGATGAGTCACACTATGAAAATTTGGGAACGTGTGATCGAAAGAAGGTTGAGGCAAGTTTCCCAAATAAAAGAAAACCAATTCGGATTCATGCCAGGTCGCTCAACTACTGAAGCCATCCATTTGCTGAGGAGAAAAATGGAGATTTATAGAGATAAAAGGAAGAATCTCCATATGATCTTTATTGATTTGGAGAAGGCTTATGATTCCGTCCCATGAGAGATACTGTGGAGAGTTTTAGAGAAGAGACAAGTACTTGTCCTATACATTAATCTCATAAAGGATATGTATGATAGGGCTTTATCTTGTGTAAGGACCCCGACGGGGAAGACTGACTATTTTGATATCAACATTGGTTTACATCAAGGTTCAGCTTTCAATCCATTTCTTTTTACTTTGATTATGGACGAGTTGACAAGTCACATTCAGGATGAGTTACCTTGGTGTATGTTATTTGCTGATGATATTGTGTTGATTGATGAGACTATCGATGGAGTAAATGAGAAGCTTGAGGTTTGGATACATGCATCGGAGACTAAAGGTTTTTGTATAAGTAGGGCTAAGGCGGAATATATGGAATGCACCTTTGATGGAAGCGATGGTGAAGGAATCGAGGTGAAGATTGGTGACGATAACATTCAGAAGAGAGATTCTTTTAGATATCTGGGATCTATTTTGCAACATGATGGGGAAATTGATGGAGATGTTACTAATAGAATAAATGCAGGCTGGCTAAAGTGGAGAGGAGCCTCCGCTGTTCTCTGTGATAAGAAAATTCCTTTAAAAATTAAAGGAAAGTTTTACAAAGCAGCCGTGAGACCTGCTATGCTTTATGATTCTGAATGTTGGCCTGTGAACCATAGACATGTGCAGAAAATGGCTGTAGCAGAAATGAAAATGCTAAGATGGATGTGTGGACATACACGTAAAGATCGGATTCGGAATGATGCAATCAGAAAGAAAGTTGGTGTAGCTCCGATCGAGGATAAGATGCGAGAAAACCGCTTAAGATTGTTTGATCATTTGCAAAGTAGGTCAACTGATGCACCGGTTAGGAGATGCGAGTGTTGGGATGTTGAGCCGGCTAAGAGAGGGCGAGGATGGCCCAAGAAGTGTTGGAAAGAGACTATACGAAGGGATCTTAGTTTTTTGGATATAAGTCCGAGATTGACCCAAGACAGATCTGAATGGAGGCGAAGAATCCATGTAGCCGACCCTACTTAATTGTGGGAAAAGGCTTTGTTGTTGTTGTTGAGTAGGAGTTCAATTAGGAGTGGGTTCAGGTTTGTTGACCGGCTGGTCAATGAAAGATGGGATCCTATTGGTTGGTATCAAGTGGGATGGATGTGAGTGTGTAATGATGAATCTCCATTTCATCATCTGTATTTTTCATTTTGGCGTTAAATCCATAGTTAAATGCATGTATATAGCAGTGATTTGTACGAAATAATAATTAATAATTGACTAAGAAATGGAAAGCAATGCATGCCAAGAAAAATACAAAAAAGAAGTCTACACCAAAAACTCCTCAAAAATATTGAGCTTCCAGAAAAACATGCTTCTTAGTGAAGACTCGGTTACACTGGCCAAGCATCAAAAGTGAATGAGACTGCACTAGTACAGTCCCACTGATAAATCCCAGATTTATCATCATTAATTACCATTATTATCTCTCTTGCTTAAGTTAATCACAAGATTCATTGACTAATTAACACTAATTACTAATTTATGTGTTGTATATAATTAGACCTGATAAAAATGCGGACCGGGTTGTGGTTCTGAAACCTCCCGTCGAAGGCCCGGACCGACCCAGGGGCTATACTTCAAGGTCCAAGCCTAGACCATGTATGGGCCGACCCATGGGTCGAATATAAACTATTTTTCTTCTCAATTTTTATTTAATTTATAGATATAAATATTTTTTAACATCAATTAATCATTGTAAAGCTAAGTTACCATAATATGTGTTGCTTGACATGTAAATTATAAAAAATGATATAATATTGATAATGTAAGATAAAAACTTGAAGTATATTATATTAAATGTATGTAAATTATATATTTCTATATTTGTGGGCCGGGATGGTATTTTTGGCACATGTCCATGGCTCGCCCAATTGACGAGCGGGTCAAAGAGCAAGTCGGGTCGGGCCAGTCCATTGTTGAAATCTCTTGGCCAAAGCCGGGCCCATGAGCGGGTTGGGCGGGCGGGCCCAGGACCATATATAATTAGCACTATGTAATATATATTATTATAACCCTATTATGGTGTAATATTTTATGTATTTATTCCTTTTTAAAAATTAAAAAATAGAATAAAAATGAGCATAAATAAATTAACATAGTATAAAATAAAAATATAAAAAATAAGCAAAAGAAAAATACAAGAAAATTGTATTACATGGTTTTTATTACTCTTTAATTTTTAACTATGTATAGATAACATCTGGTCTCTTTGACTTCTACATGAAAGTTGTAGATCTTATCGAAATCTACAACAACTTTCATGTTCATGACTTTTTCTAATTCGTACTTTAATTAATTCTTCTTGATTTGTCTCAGTTTTTTTGATTTTCTTTAATTCTGATTGGGCCACGTGGCATATATTCAACTGCCCACATAGCCTTCTCTTGGCTTGCCACCCTCCTCCCCCAGTGTCGTTTGATAACCCCCATCAGATTCGATCTTCGCCTCCCACTAGCGCTCTTTTCTCAGCCCTTTGATCTGATTTCAAGATCATATCACTGACATAGATCCATTCCTAATCTCCAACTGTCTAATCAAACGATCAAACGATGATGACTTCACCTTCAACCTCCAGGACTCTTCCCAAGCATCGCAACCCTTCATCACCCTTCAACTTCACCCAATTATGTAGGAAACTATTTTCAACTGCCTCCCTAGAAACCACCACCAACCTCCTCTCCTTATTATCCTCTTCCATGCCAAACACCCTATGATCCTCAACCATAACTCCCATGCTAACTGGCGGTGGTTGAAACCACTACTTGGAGACAACAACCTACAACATTTCTCACCTTCAAATACACCATCGCCACCCCTTTAAAAGGTTGTCTTCCCCTTGTGAGAGTTTCCCCTGAACCATCTTGGTCCGTTTGTGATAGAGAGTGATTGAGATCGAGCGACGACAGGGCTAGGACTCTGGCAAGATCCTTGGTTTTTACAACAAGCTACAACACAATCAATGGTTGTTCAAGCTTAGTTGCTTGGCCAGGAACATCAAGTGAAAACTCCAAACTTTCAGTCTTCGTTTTTAGGCTTAAGATTCAACCTCGATTGATTCATATTCATCATCCCTTTCAAGGTAAAATCATGATCCTAGTTTATTATGTTGTTTTCTTTTTTAGTACATCTATATTCCTTCATTAATTTATGCTCATAAACCTCAAACACCTTCGCCTCGAATCACTGATCCATGCGTGCACCTCTAGTTAATCTATTCACTTCCCTATCTCTGTTTTCACCTCTATCCATTCTTTCTTCGTGCATAAAAGAAAGGTCCGTTAAGGCTCAGTTCTTTCATTACTTATTGAGCCACCATTTCTCTTCCTTAGCATCCCTATACATTCCTGGTTTCTTTGGATATCTATTAACCTATGCAAGTATTAATTTCATACTTGATTGATCTGAATCATTGACCTTCACCGACCTCACTCTTTTCCTTATACAACCAGCCATCGACTCACTTCTCCGGACTTCGTTGAAATTTCTCCAGGTGCCCAGCACACTCGCGACACACATGCTGAGGTATTTGGGCCATCAGGTAGCGAAGAAGAGTATGGAGAAGCATTGCCCACTTCTCCGAGAGCAGCCCAGAATGCTGCCTTGCGTGGAGGAGAGGGAAGAATGAGAAGTGCAGTTGTTGTTCGATCTCATTCCCAAATCAGATCCAACAAGCACAATCGAGCCACATTGCTATCCGAGCTAACGTTTCAAACCTTGGGCCCAGGTTCCGAGCCTCGGCTTGAGCCTTATTATGAACCACCAACGGAGCGTCAAGAGCTGACACGTGGCCTAAGCCTCTACGTCCGAGCATTTACATGTCACTTCCAGAATGCACGTGACGGGGAAATGTATGGCATCAACCCCTGATTTCGAAAAAAATCCATGTACGTCCTCCCGCCTTGACGGGAATTGCATATTGTCCCTTGCGAGTTATTTTAATTACAATTGAATCTCTTTTGTCCTTTTTTGTAATAAAATTTGGAGTTTTTCTTGCATTAATGGCCCTAGATTAATTGTTGAATAACTTTTTATCCACAACTCCAATTGAAGTGATTTTGATCTCGTTTAAAAACCATTTTGATGCTCTATCTTGTGGTGTGATTTCTAGTTATTTTTATATAACAATCATGCATCATTTATTTCACCTTCTAACTGCTTAATTGGATCTTTAATGATAGTTGAAATTGTTCTTATTTTGAGCAATTAAATTTGATCAAGTCCTAGCTTCTTGATGGAAAAGTATCAGTTTATTTGATTCATTATAAGTAAGTTCATATTGATTTAATTACTTGTAAAGAGTATTTAAGTAACATATTAAATTTGAATATCATTCTTACTTTGAAACACTTTATAGATCAAATCTTGGTTAGACCTATCTTCGCATTGGATTAGTGGACTCCTCTGAATTTTTAGTTAATTTAAGTTATTTTTGTTACTAACTCCAATTGTTCTGTGAGTATTGTTATATCATTATTCATACACTAATGTTTTCGCCTAATTTAATAACATAGAAAATGTGTTGAAATATGTCTTTTTGGTGAATTGTACATTTTCTCAATTTGATTAATCTAAAAATTGCCATTTAAAATATTTGATATCTAAATTTAACCATTAAATTGCTCGCATCCTTGTATTTGACCATGGACTTCCCAAGTTAAAAATTAAAATTGAATCCTCTTCATAGAGATCATTAATTTGGTTCTATATGAAAAGCTAAGTGTTCGTGCTACAACGAATACTTATTAATGCATACATTTAGTGATTCATCAGATGGTATCGTTGTCGAGGATGCGACACATTTTGTGATCATTTCTTAGGGTCAAATATTTATTTAGTGGTTTTTTAGGTTTAATTATCTTTGAGCTTGTTGTGTTGTTGTTTTTTTGTGATTTTTACTTAATTAATTACTCTAACCTCTCTAAAACTCTCTAATATAAATTTTTATTTTGTGGAAGGTCTGTTAAGCTGATGATTCGCGAAGAACCATTGAAGCAAGGAGCTTGGAGTTACTTGATGGGAAGCCACGATGAAATTTATTTTGTAGAGATTAATTAAGTTCATTTTATTGTGTTGTAATTAATTGCCCATCTACAACGATTCTTGATTGAGATCTAGCGTATGTAAAGAAGGCATGTTTAAATTTTATTATTCACTGTGTGGTTCTGTTGAAAGTGGTTCTCAACTAGAGTGATGTTTTAGATCAACGCTTTACACCAAATAGAAAAATCGTAGGTCATTATTGCTTGACTTATTTTGTAAGTTATGACACACTACACAAATCTCATAAGATTCACAATTGCAAAAATCTTAGGAGATTCATAGACGCACATGGCATACATTTTACTTAGTCAAATTAATTGATTTCTTCACCGCTAATAGAACTATTCCTTAGGTGCAGCTTTTCGACTTGCATCATATAGTTAGATTTAAAAATTCTATTCTGCTTCCACATGGAGAGTGCTAGGAAGCACTTGTAAGTATCTCCAGCGACTGCATGCATCATTAATTTTCGACTGCATTCCTTTTTTCGCTTTCTTCCTCAGTTTTCACCAACTTAAGTATAAAGAAAAAGGGATGTACGTTAAGCGATATTTGTGGTCACTTAAATTCAATCAATAACCAAAACTTTTAAAATCAGGTTTGAATTGATGCAAGTTGATCAAAATAAATTGGAATAAAAGCAACCTTGTTTTTCGGGTTCATAAAGCCCTCATTTGTTTGCAAGTACATATCAAAGTGAGAGAGGGACGACATTAGAATAGAACCAAGCCATGAATTTTTGTATGAGCTACTGATTTTAAAAATGACTAGCCGTTCTCAGTGAGGAAATGCAGGTAGCCAGTAAATGGACTGAATTTTCTTAGCACAGTGGAAGGTTTAGAGGACACCATGTAAGGCTTGGTCCTCAAGTAACGGGTAGTCATATTTATACGGTTCGTACTTACTTCTATACTGGCTGAAAGTGGATGCTACTAGTCATAGGAATCAGGCCAGTTTGTAAGGAAATTTAGGCACCTAACCGCTCGTAACTCTGATAAGATTTGTATTTAATCACTAATTACAAATGAACAAGATAATAAGGCTATAATCTCGACCTTTAGCTTTGAATTGGTGAATTCACAAGGGTTAGTATTGATTGATTTGTGTGAGTAACTCTGCACACTCAAGTGCCCAACAGAACTAGATTATTTTGCGTATCGAACGTGCTCCAATTTCCTATCTCTTGAACCTCGAAGATGGATAATTGATCGGATATTTGCTCAGATTTTGCAAGCTTGTCATTGAACCGCTCAAATATCACATCTTCACTGGTCCAGTTCCCTTCTTCTCCTTCTTTAACTGGACTAACCCAGATTGTAAACAATCCTTTTTTCTGAACTGGTGTATCATGATTCCCTCCTTGGGGGTGGTTACATCTCAACCAATCCTTTCTCTTCTTTACTCGTTGTGGAAGACCATTACCTTGGTGAGATCGATTTGATTTCATTATCATAACCTAGATCTCACTTAGAATGTTTCGTTGATGAAGGTAACAGAGAATTATTTGAGATGCCTCCTAAGAAGCAAAATGGAGAGGAGGAAGAGCGAGAAGATCCAATGCTTGTTGTATTGGCTAGATTGGCAGAATCAGAACAGAATCAAGCATTGATGGGAGCATAATTAGGCCAATTGTAGTTGGATAGAGGCACATCAATGGATGTGGCTTATAATCATGGGAAATATCAAATGACTAATTGTTAAGTCCAATTGAAAGTGAAGTGGAATATGAATTAAAGCTGTTGTTTCTTAGCCTGCTACAACATTTCCATGGGAATGCACAACCTTATGCGTTCTTGAGGGACTTTGAGTTGGTTTGTACTAACCTTAGACATCCTAAGATTAGCCAAGAATATATTAGGCTCACAGCCTTTCCTTTCGTCTTAAAGGACAAGGTGAATTATGGGATGAAGAACTCGAGGATAGTTGTGATTACGTTTGCACAATTTAAGGATCTCTTCCTGAAAAAGTTCTACCCATTGAGTAGAACTAACTTGATGAATTCAAGCATTATGAGTTTCTCCCAACTCCCTAATGAAGCCTTTTGTGATACATGGGATAGATTCAAAGATCTTTTAAAGAAGTATCCTTGTCATGGCTTATCATTGGGGGTGGTTACATCTCAACCAATCCCTTCTCTTCTTTACTCGTTGTGGAAGACCTTTACCTTGGTGAGATCGATTTGGTTTCATTATCATAACCTAGATGTCACTTAGAACGTTTGTTCAATGAAGGTAACATAGAATTATTTGAGATGCCTACTAAGAAGCAAAATGGAGAGGAGGAAGAGCGAGAAGATCCAATGCATGTTGTATTGTCTAGATTGGCATAATCAAAACAGAATCAAGCATTGATGAGAGCACAATCAGGCCAATTGCACTCGGGTAGAGGCGCATCAATGGATGTGGCTTATAATCCTGGGCAATATCAAATGACTAATTGGTTAAGTCCAGTTGAATCTGAAGTGGAGTATGAATTAAAGCCACAGTTTCTTAGCATGTTGCCACATTTCCATGGGAATGCACATTAAGAACCTTATGCATTCATGAGGGACTTTGAGTTGGTTTGTACTAACCTTAGACATCCTAAGATTAGCCAAGAATATATTAGGCTCAAAGCCTTTCCTGTCGCCTTAAAGGACAAGATGAATTATGGGATGAAGAACTCGGGGATAGTTGTTACTACGTTTGCACAATTTAAGGACCTCTTCTTGAAAAAGTTCTACCCATTGAGTAGAACTAACTTGATGAATTCAGGCAATACGAGATTATATCAACTCCCTAAAGAAGCCTTATGTGATACATGAGAGAGATTCAAGGATCTTTTACAGAAGTATCTTGTCATGGCTTAGAATCTACTATCCTAGTTCAGTAAGTTTATATTGTTTGCACACTGAGGTGCAGGGTTTGGTTAGTGCTGCTTGCGGAGGCAACTATACATCACGAGGTGCGGACACCGTCTGGAAGGTGTTCGAGAAAATGGCCGAGACAAATAGAGCACAAACCGCGAGCAAAGCTCAGATAGAGTCCCCCATTCCATTCACATCTAGCGAAGGAGTGAAGTCTAAATTGGATCCTTTTGACATGGGCCTAATGGCAGATAAACTCACAGTGGTTGAAAGGATCGATAGACAAATGGATGAGTTGGATAACAACTTATCCAAATTACCAAAACAGATGGTGGAGCTTAATGAGAGGGTATCCAAGATGAGGGTACATGTCGTAACTACATCTGCTACTCCAATTTAACGTGTTCATCATATTCATAAGCAACAGATGTCAGGGCCACCCCATCCATGGGTAGAGGACCAACCTTTGGCCCAATATTGTTAGCAACAACCATCATCTGTGGAAACAGTCACAGAGGATCCTTCCCAAGTATAGGAGGTAAATGATGTGTGTGGTATACACATGACCTTGTTAGACACGGGTGTTCTGGGGACCGCTTCTCATACCAGCGTCTCCAGACTTTCTATAACACATCATTCACTCCTCCGTCTCTTCTAGCACCACAGAGCTCTGGATCAGTTCCTTACCAGGAACAAAGACAACAACAACAACAGTATGGGCATCAACAGACGTACCAAATGGGCTAAAAGGGCCTACCAGTTAAGCGGCATAACCGACAACATCAACATTCTTATGGCCATCAAGGCCATTCTTCACGTTCATCTTTTCTTTCATCTTCCTCACAACCACATCATTCATCTTTAGGTCTATTAGATTTTCAGCAACAAATCTTATAGGAATCGCGTTCTTACAAGAACGAAGTACAGGATTTGAGGGGTGACTTAAACCGTCTATCCAGTTTACATGATGAACGCACTGTCCCTACTACACCAGCCCAGATTCAGGATAATTCCAATAGCTTGAACAGATCTCAGGAACAACAGTTAGATCAGGTATACTACTCATATTCTTACCAATATGGACATGAGATTTCTCAGTTTGAATATGTCAATCATATATCTCTCAGGATCAGGTGAACCGTGGTCGTACCTAATCGGGCTAGGGACATGGAGAGGACAGACTCTAAAGCTCAGCCTGAGGGAATTTCAAAGGAGGATGAAGCTAGGCATCTTCAAAGAGATAATTGGAAGATGAAGATTTCCAGGAAGAAATCAATGAGTACAAGGAGACCACGCGTATCGCTATACATGAATATATGCATAAGTTATAGGTGAAATTCAAAAATTGCAATCCAATTAATCCAATAAGTCTTACCATATATGAAGATGGTGCAAGGATACTACACGTATCGCTATGAAATTAATCCAAATTCAAAAATTGCTTTTAAAATCAAAATTAATTAGTAAATCAGTTTAATTTACAAAATTTTAAAATAAGAAACTTTGGACATAAATTTTAATTTGTTATATAATATACATTAAGTAATTAAAATATAAGTAGTATTCAAGGAAGCATAATATATGTATATTATACTTATAGAATGTAAACAATAATTTTCGATATTTTTAAATATAACTTATTGTTTATACGTTATTAATTTAGAGATATAAATTAAATACATGCACTTTTATTTTATTTTATAAGATTACGTTGATTCTTAATCGATTAGGGGTAATATCTTATTGGTATTATTAGCTATAAAATAAGGGTTTGAATTCATTTAACTAAATTTTTATTTTATTTACAAAAATAGAAGATCATGAAAATAATTAAAATTTGAATTTACGTAAAAAGAAATAAATGTAAGTATATGCAAAATTTTCAGATTATAAACTTAGTTATATTTAGTTCCAGGACATAATTTTCCACAAATTAAGTTTTCTTAAACCCAAGGCATTTTTAAATTTTATAGTATTTTTATATTAAAATTTAAAGGTAAGTAGGCTTCATTTTAATATTTTTAGTGCAAGTTAGGGTCTATGCAATTTTTCCTAAAGCATGTGTGTGTGTGTGTACGCACGTTGCATGTGCATGCATGCTCAAGCACGTGTGTGCTTGTGTGTGCATGTGCACGGTTTTTAAAGTTAAAGAAAAATGTTGGGGATGCCTATTTCCTCCTTCAAGTCCATCTAGGTCTACTTCAACTAATGCGAATCTGTATAGTGAGTCAAACTCTCCATTCTTGGTCGCAGAACACAACATAATATCATTCCAATTTTTATATAATCTTTTATTTACTATAGTTATCTTTGTACCAGACTAGACGGTCTGAATCTATCGATCTATTCTCTCATCTCATTCTGCTCTCTTCCTTATCCCCAAGGTATTGACATCATTAATTTGCTTCGCTTGAGGAAAATGAGCATTTCGCTCCGTCCAAGTTTGGGTGTTTTTCGTCATTGTTCTAGATACTAGCACATTTTGGCTACATACTTCGGCGCACTGCTTTAATTGTTCGGCTTGTGAGCGTGCATGCGTGTCTAATACTATCTTTCTTCCCCGTAACTCACATTCTTCAAACTAAGACTTCCAATTAGCGATTTAGACCCCAAATTGGTGCTAATACCCCTTTGTTACAACAGAAAGTGCCAAGACCAAGATTCTACCCAAAAGGAAGAAATTGCATAGAATAGCCACTAGTTACCAGCTGTCCTCGGATTGATATCTGCCTTCAAGCACATTATCCATCACCTAAAGTAATATCTACTATCAAATCCGCAAAAAATGGCCTGAATGTATTTTTATACTACATACAACTCGCATGCATATAAAAAAGGAGCATGTAGCTATTACAGCAACTGGGATGCTTATCACAACCACCGCAGCCCTTTCAGTTTTATGGGCCTCCATGCCACAAGAGAACCAGTGATCGAGCTTCCCACAGTTGCAAGGATTCATCCTGTGCCAAAATTACATGATCCAGCAGATCAGGTGCGCCCGAGCACCGCTACTTTACCAGATTGAATATCTGACTCCAAGACCATTGCATGTCAGGATCAAGCTCTTGTAGCGATTAAGGTACTCCTGATAAAGTATGTGAAAGTTTGATTAGCATGGAACCATAAAAGCGAGTAGTAACTAGATATATAGACATTCATAAAAATACAGCACGATAATGTTGTTGCACAATGGATACTACCTTTTCGTAATTGCTGCAATGTCTAGATTAAAACAAGATGCGACATTGCACCCATGGGGTTGTAAACTTGTAATTATATTGTGATGCCATCTTTCATTAACGTTAAAGAGAACTGTGAAAGGTATAGGAGTGCGTGCACAACGGGTCAAAGTGTGTGCACGCATGCAGACACCGGTGAGGTAAAGGTAATGGAGGAAGTGGAGAGTGTCGGCTATTGAAAAGGCTGGTGAAGATCAGAACACAGTAATTGGCGGGGTGTGATGGAATGGATGCTTGAAGCTGATGAGGCAGAAGTAGAAACGGATAGGGAAGTGGATATAAGTATAATCGTATCTTTATCCGTTTTTGAATACGAATACGGATGTAGATACGTGACGGATATTAAAACTATCTTGTCATACCCTTAAAAACGGATACGGATGTAAAACGGATACTGATCACATACGAGTAATGCTAGAAATACTCTATAGAATCGACTTAAATATATACAAATTGGATGGAAAACACATGATATAAATTTACTAAATGTATTTGTATCATAAAAATTATACAAAAATGGTATAAGAAGGTATCTAATTATGTTATATAGGGTTAAAAATAAATATATGATTATATTTATACAGGAAAATAGATAAACGGATACGGATGTTTGCGGATATCAAAACGATATCCATATCTGTATCCATTTTAAAATGGATACAGATATCAAATCTGTATAAAACGGATACGATGACGGATCAAATATGACTATATACATAACTATTTGCATCCCTAAGCAGAAGGCATGGTAGATAACTGAAGATAACCATTTCTTTATACACTACATAATAAGATATGAAAGTTTTCAGCAAGATAGCAAGATGAGATCTTCAGAAAATGGACTGTTTCACAAGAAGTGGATGTGGAATTCTAAAATATTTCGTTCTGGCTGTGGTGATGTAAATATGTCAGCCGCATCTTTATCACATTAAAGGGAACTACAAAAATGGTAGAAGTACATGCATAAATGCACGTAAAGAAGTTAGTATCGCTTGGAAAAGTTGTTCAGTATTGCGGAGAGAAAAGAATGAAAAATTGTTTATTCATGAAGGCTTAGAGTTCTCTTATATATGAGAGTAACATGTTAGGAAAATTACATAAAGAAGATAAATGAAATAAATAATACATAAAAGATATGAAAGATAATATCTCAACATTCTCCCTCAAGCAAGTGCATTGATATGTATCAGGCTCAGCTTGGAGTAGCAACTCTGGTAAGGGCCTCTGGTTAGGGCATTGGTAAGTACATATGTTGTCTAGTCTCCAGAGCTGACATGAGTAGTGGAGATGAGACCCTTCTGTATCATGTCACGAGTGTAGTAACAGTCCACCTCAATGTGCTTGGTCCTCTCATGTAAGGCTGGGTTGTTTGCAAAGAAGAGAGCGGCCAGGTTGTCATATTGGAGGTGCATGGGAAGAGGCACCTCAATAGTTAGGTCAGTAAGAACAGATCTGACCCATATCCTCTATGTGCTAGTTTGCGCCATGGCTATGTATTCTGATTCTACATTAGATTTGGCAACCACAGTCTACTTCTTTCTCTTCCATGAAATTAAAGAATTTATATGAACACTACAAAGTCAGAAGTAGACTTCATGTCCTAGGGACACCCCGCATAATCTGCATCTACATAACCTGTAACTACAAGGGATGTACCTCTGCTAAATAAAAGACCAGTGCCAGGTGAGGCCTTCATATGCCTCAGAATCATATGGACTGCATCCATAAGTGCATGTCTAGGCTGCTCCATAAACCGACTCATTTTGCTCACTGCAACGCAAATATATGACCTAACGAGTCACATAAATCCCAACAAGCTCCATGTACCTCTTATCGACCTCATCAATGTCATCGTCATAGAGCTTCATGCTCGGGTCCATAGGAGTAGTGGCAGGTTTGCAATCTTCCATGCATGTCTCAGAGAGGAGATCTGTAACGTACTTCCTCTGGGTCATCACAAGATCTCGCCGGTTCCTGGCGAACTCCAATCCAAGGAAGTAACACAGGCTACCAAGATCTTTAGTCACAAGTTGCTGACCAAGGAAATCCTTGGCAGCTCGGATGCCCTACTGACCATCTCCAGTAACAATGATATCAACATAAACAAGTATGGCAACGGTACCTCTCTAAGTCCTCTGAACAAACAATGAATGGTCAGCAGTCCATCTCACAAACCCATGTTGCTCTATAAAGTCCGAAAGCTTCTGTAACAATGCTATTGGACTATACTTAAGGCCATAGATAGCCTTGTGAAGCATGCAACCCTTCTGACACTCCCTCTCAGCAGCGAACCCAGGTCGTTTCTGCATGTAAACCTCCTCTTATAGGTCACTATAGAGAATCATTTTTCATATCAAGCTAATAAAGTGGTCAATCTCATGTCGCTGCAACAGATAGAAGTATACACGGAGTAGAGTGCATTGTCACTAAAGAGAATGTATCCTGATAGTCCACCCCATATGTCTAAGTGAACCAATGTGCCACAAGTCTCGCCTTGTAGTGATCTATACTGCCATCTGCTCGGTGTTTCACTGTAACACCCACTTGCACCCAATAACGGATGCGTCAATTGGAGCTGAACAAGGCTCCAAGTGCCATGCGACGGTAGCGCTACAATCTCCTCTATGGCAAGATGCCACTGACTGTCCTAAATAGTATCATGATACATCCACAAAGGTATCTTCGTGGCTGACAGTGCAACGATAAATCTCCTGAAATCCTATGAAAGTATGCTGAAAGAAACTTGGGTTGCACGAGAATATGAAGCACAAGTACATATTTGCTTTTGCAGAGCAACAGGCACATCGAAATCATCTGCCATCTCCTGAACATGTAAGTTTCCCTCTTGAGAGGACACATGCTCATCCTATAAGGAATACTGCTGCATAGACAACTCAGTAGTGTCATCAGTAGAAACAATGTGCTCATTACATACCTAAGGCGTGTTGGATGATGGGGAAGACCTGTGAGCAGGGGGAACAGAGCGAGACCTACAAGTAAACACACGTGGCAAAAACTGAATCAAGATGGGTGGTGGTCCAGGGGCAACCACAGGAGCAGGTGTAGGTACGGGAGGTGGTGGTGGAGGCAACGGTATTGGTGGCGGTGAGGGAGATGATGGAGGTGGTAGAGCAGGTGCAGGAGGTGGTAAAGCTGTAGGAGATGGAGGCATGTAGACCTCCTCATCAGAGTCAGATTGTCCAGTCTGTCACATGTATGAGAGAAATACATAACAGACTCAAAGAATGTAACATCATCACTGATAAAGTATTTCTGTCGAAGCGGATCAACGCAACATCATCCTTTCTGGGTACGAGAGTAGCCAACAAAGACATAACAACTCTGGGAGAGAGCTTTTCACGACCAAGCGAAAAAATGTGAACAAAATCCATATATCCGGACATAAGGTGTAAGGGAAAACATATCCTTCTCAGGAAATGCAATCGATAAAGGAACCTTTTATCCCAAAACAGAGGATGGCATATAGATCACTAAGTAGCACGCAGTGAGAACCGCATCACCCTAATAAGAGTGAGGAGCATGACTCTGAATCAGAAGGGTTCTAGTCACATCGAGTAAATGACAATGTTTGCACTCGACAACATTGTTCTATTGAGGTGTATAGGTACACGAGGTTTCATGCACATTGCCAACTAACTTGAGAAACTCGGACAGCTGTAAAGTGCAAACTCCATTAGCAAAAAAATATTCTTTATTTCATTAATAAATTATTTAATGATAGATACATCCTCAAACTTATTATTTAAGAAGAAAACTCAAGAAAGTTTAGAATAGTCATCAACAACAACCAGATAAAAATAGTGTCCATGGTGATCAGGGCACTACTTGGACCCCAAATATCTTAGTAAAGGAGCTCAAATAACTGAGAACTGCTCTGACTCTAACGAGATAGAAATGAAGAACGATGATGCTTCCCAAGGTGGCAAGCCTCACATTGGAAGGAAGATCGCATGGAGATCTCTGGGAGGACATTTTTTTAAGCCATAAGAGGGGGGAGCACGTTGTGGTGTCCACCCCAATGTTATATTATTAAGCTATAAAAAATTACAAGAAAAAGGACTCGTTTACAGCTACAACCAATCCTTAACAAGCCTCGCAGGCTGCAAACAGACGTTTTCGCGTAAAACCGTTGACCTGAAAAAATGAAAGCATTTCTAGCCAGCCAGGTGGACCACAAGATAGCCAATAGGCGAAGAATCTCCTGCCGCCGCCGCAGACGTGCTAACCACATATATTCCCAAAAAGCGTCGAAACTCCTCGCATTAACCCAATCCATACCAGGTTCCACCCATAAAGTCCTCGTAGCCGAACAAAGGAAGAAGAGATATTCCACCGATTCTATATCAGTTTACAGAGGGGGCATCTGTCAGTACAAAGCCCAACTATTCTTGTACACCGATCTCTCGTCATCAGCCTTTTCCGCCTGAACAGCCAAAGGAAAAAACCGATCCTCTCAGGTAGAAGAAGCCCCCAAATAAAACCGCAGTCCCTAACAAGACCATCTGTGCGCCCAAGAGGCGGCCTACAGATCGCCCTGTATTCCTTCCTGACAGAGAAAGAGGTATCCTTCCACACCCAATGGTCACAGCCACCTGTCAGGTCGACCAAAGCCGGCAGTAAATCCAGCAAGAGCAGAAACTCAAGGCGTTGTTCCGAGAAATTGGCACTAAACCTCGGCATCCAGTTACCGTCAAACCAACACTCGACGACCTTAGGCTAGGAAAACGAGTACTAAGAGAGCCTCCACCCATCCAATCGTCCTGCCAAAAAGTGAAGGATCACCCCCTACCTAGCACCGGCCGGAAAAGTTCACCGAATCGCATAAGAATCTTCAGAATGCCCTTCCAGAGGGGAGATGGCATACCCCCCCGGGCTACAGCAGATGGCGTGACACAAATAGCGTAGATCTGGCGCAAAAGAGTGCAACAAATAGTATCGTCGAGCCCCCAAAGTATGTTCACCCATTTCAGCAATAACGCCTCATTGAACGCAACAATGTGCTTGATTCTGAGGCCACCTTCAGCCTTGGGAAGAGTAGCGGTATCCCAATCCACCAAGTGAATCCCATTAACCTCCTGCCCACTCTTTCCCCACAGAAATCTCCTCATCAACCTCTCCAGGTGAGTACGAATCCCAACAGGCAACAAATGAGTAGACATGAAATAGATCAGGATAGCAGAGAGCATTGCTTTCATCAAAACCAATCGGCTACCCTTTGATAGGAAAGTGGACTTCCACCCAGCCAGCTTCAGCTCCAATTTTTCAACAACAGGTAGCCAGTCCGCCATTTTTATTCTACCCATCGTCAACGACAAGCTAAGGTAACGAATAGGCAGCACTTCGCAATCCGTGTTCATCGCAGTGTCGTACTCATGCACCTCCTCCTCAGATAAATCAAATGGGACCACCGTAGACTTGGCCTGATTCCTCCTCAGCCTCGATATCTCACCAAACAGATCTAGCGTATATGCCATGCCACGAGCTTCATCCACACATTTCTCAACAAAGAAAATGGTATCGTCCGCATATTGAAGAATAGGAATGGACATGTCATTTCGCGAGTATCCACGCGCCACTCTGTGGACATGATCGACCATACAAGCTAAAACATCAGCCGCAATGACAAAAAGTAAAGGTGCCAAGGGGCATCCCCGCCTGACCCCCTTTCTGGTTGAAAGAATCTCCCCTTCGGCTGGCCATTCATAAGAACTGTCATAGAGGTAGTCGTCACACAATGATTCATCCACGAAATCCAAAGATCCGGAAAGCCCCTCCTGTGCATTGCCTCCCAAAGGAAGCGCCATTCTAGAGTGTCGTAAGCCTTTGCAAAGTCCACCTTCCACAACAACGCCTTCACCATGTGCCTCTTCCAATCATTAATGATTTCAGTAGCCATAACCAAGCTGTCCCCAATCTGCCTTCCGGGGACAAAGGCCGACTGCAACGAGAGATAATGTATTCAAGCACCCTGCTAAGCCTAGTCGTGAAAATCATTGCCACTATCAAGTACAAAGCGTTGGAGAGCGCAATCGGTCGAAAGTCCTCGATACGTTCAGTTGTCCCAAGCTTTGGAAGTAGAAAAATCATAGCTTTATTTATCTTCTCAAACCCCGTATTACACCTACATAATTCATTGACCACGTCCAGCAATTCCACAGCCAGCAGATCCCAAAAGTCCCTATGTCCAGGCCAGGCGCCCCATCCGCATTCAAATTCCAGACCATTGTCTTCAACTCCTCCATGGTTACCGGTTGAATCAAGCTAGCAACATGAACACCAGAGAGCCGCAAAGCACCCAAACCGGATCATCTCCACCATCTGGATGAAACTCTTGACGCAAAGGCATGGAAGTGGTCTGAGATCGCCATGCCCATTTCTCTATCCCCAGCCACCCTTACCTCATCTACAATCACCGACCGGATAAAATTATAACGACGCCTTCTGCTAGCCACTTTGTGAAAGAAAGCAGTATTAACATCTCCATCCCTAAGCCATTTGCTCTTGGATCTCTGCCTCTACTCAGTCAGCCTCTTTTTATCTTCCTCAGCAATCTTCTTTTAAGCCTCGGCACGTTAAACCAATTCGTCCAGAACAAAAGGTCTGTCATCCTCTAACATGTCGAGCCTACAGAGCTCCTCCTAAGCTGCGGCTCTAGCCACACGTCTGGCTTCTCTGGATTCCTTCTTGAAAGTACAAAGCATAATGCACAAGGACCATAGCTTTTGTTCAAATCTCGAAACATCAGTACCCGAGACCGTCGAGGATCTCTAATGTAAGGAGACCACCTCCCTGAAGCTCTCCTCCAACAGCTATGCCCGCTCATATCTAAAAAAATCCCCTCAGAATGGGAGTCTCACCGGAGTCCCAAATAAATGGTGAATGGTCTGAGAGCGTCCGAGCCCTACCAGAAGCAAACGCCAACGGAAAAGCTCCAAGAGCTCGATCGAAGACAAGAAGCGATCAAGGCGGGAATGGGAGCCAAAACTCCTCCACGTGTACTTCAGGTCAGTCGCGTCCATAACCTTCAGCCCCAAGAAATCCACTACTTCAGCAAAATCCGCCGAGCTCGAGTCCTGACCCCCACGCAACCCCAGACGATCAGAGGAAAAGAGTGTAACATTAAAGTCCCCACCAATCAGCCATGCACAGCCCGAGAAAGCGCTCCTCACCTCTCGCAGATCCGACCACACCTGCTACCTCAGAGCAGGTTGGCACGACCCATACACACACGAGATAGCGAAAACAACTCCAGAGCGAAGACATTCCAGAATCACCGTGAGAACAAAATTCCCTCTCAGCTTAGCGGTGCAAGCATAACAAGAGTCCTTCCAAGCAATCACCAATCCCCCCGCAGAGCCAGTCGCATCAAGCGCTCTAAAACCACCCAAAGATGTCATATCAAGACAATGCCAAATAGAATTAGGCATTGAATCAAGCTTTGTTTCCCGTTAAGAAATAAACTTGCGGAAGCGAATATCAGAGAAAAGATAAAACAAGAATAAACATCAGGATTTTACGTGGAACCCTACTCCGTGAGGAGCGGGATGAAACCACGGGAGAAGCCCTCAAAGGGGCATATGCTTCTATTGCTTTTATCAATGGATACAGGAGGTCTGGGCTCCTTATATAGCCTTCCCAGAGCCTCCAAGTCTCACCACTGGTCCATGTGGGACTAAACACTGGATAGGGTAAATGGATCTTCTCTAGGATCCATTTACCCTGCTACAACTCAATGACGCATATAACCGAGTACTCCAACACTCCTCCTCAAGCTGGAACATGCAATGCTCAGCTTGGACAAACAGAAATAAACTCAACTCAACACTACAGGACATTGCGGATAATATCAACCCAACGCGCACATTGCTGCAGTCGAGGACGTTGCTTCTCATACCGTGCAGGTGAGGAGGACGAACGGGCTGGAGTGTGAGTCTGTTGAATCTCCTCGTCGGAGAGCATGTGCTCTGAACTGCGCCTCTCAGAGTCACTGCAACTGAAATGAGTCTCCTCGTCGGAGTACTCTGGCCCACCATAATAATGTGGACAACTGCTCCATCTCTGAAAAGGGCCGAACTGAATAAGAGCAGTGGCTGTGCAATCCTCGTCGGAGTCCACGGTCGCTGGAGAATGGAGTCTGAAAATAGTCTCCTCGTCGGAGAACTGGGTCTCTCCCATCTGGCTCAGAGAATGGTGCACTGCTCTGGTGTACCTATGATACCACATGAAAACCCTTGCACTCAATAGCATAGGGAATGGTCCTCTGCTCTGGAGTCCCTATTGCTCACATGAAAACTCTGGCGAACAACAACAAGAATGATGGGGACCTCGAACTGATGATGGCAACATATGCTCATCTGAAAAATGACCGCACACTCGTGCGTGTCTGAAAATGAGTCTCTTTATGGAGATCTCGAAAACGAGCCTCTCATCTTGGAGTGCCTCGAACTTGGACTCTGACCAATCTGTCGAGTCTGAACAATTGCTGTAGAGTCTGAAAAAATCTGGCTCGGTCTGACGAATCCGAAATCTGGAGAAATCCTGAGACCTGTGACTCTTCAAATATACTCCCCCTTTCTCCCATACTTGTCGGAAAAGGACATCGACAGAGTTGGGAGAAAACAAGATAAATACTTAAATGGGGGTACAAAATACCAATAAGCCGTTCACAACTTTTTCGGCTTCTCAAATCATGAATAACATTTGATCGTTTGAATTTTTTATACGACTCTTCTTTTCTTCTTCTTCTTCTTCTTCTTCTTTTTAACTATGTGCCCTCTCTATCTCTCTCTTTTAACAAACAAGCCCCTCTCTTCCATTTTTTTCGTTGGGCCTCCAATAACAAAGTCCCCTTTTTTCTCTTTAATACTTCGGCGGGCCCTCTCTTCTCTCCAATTTTTTTTTCCTGAGCCTTCCCCCTTTTTTCACTAGCGGTCGCTCTCTCTCTCTCTATCTCTTTTTTTTTAAGCAATACACGACCCACTTGGCTACAACCCACTTGGGTTGAACTGCAACAAACTTTTTTTTAAATAAAGGGCTCTATTAGGGTTCCCAATCGTGGGAACCCCTTCCAATGCCGCCCCCATGGGGTTTTCCAAGGATGGCGCCGCTTCTCCTGCGGGCTTGAAGAGGATGTGGCACTTTTTGAAGGACTGATGGAAATCGCCACTAGAGGGAGAGCGAGGCAGCGCGAGGCTTTCTCACCGTAGGAGGAAGATGGGCTCGGGGAGGAGCCGTGGGGTGCGGTGCACGAAGGTTGGGTTGCGCCTAGGCCGCGGCCAGGAGATCACACAGGAATGGGGCCGCCACCTACGCTAGGGCTCCCGGGGTTCCGCCATCGAGGTTGCAGTGGCCTGGAGGTCGACGATGAAGAATCGCCTGGCTAGGAGGGTGCCGCCTGGCGACCTGGGCGCAGGGTGCTTGGGGACCTAATCGTGCGAGGGAACCATCGTCGGTTGCGCGCCGCCCCGTGCTCAAGAGGAAGGTGGATTGCCGTACGCCATGAACTGAGGAGCTTCACGACTGCGAGGGGGGTTCCGCCTGGGATGAATTGAGGAGGAGCGCCCGAGAAGAAGGAGATATCTCCTAGAGGGGATGATCAGGCCTCTGCTGCTGGATGTGAAGAAGGAGGAACTGTGAGGGCTCTATCTGAGCCGCGTCGTGAAGGACATGCGGCAGGGTCGGTAGGCTGTGCGTGGAGCGTCTGTGCGTGCCTTGGGGCACGCATGTGATTCTGGTGCATGAAGGATACCGCCTGGAGCCTGGAGGATGCATGTGCATGCGCCGCTGCTTCTTCGAATAAAAAAACCTTAGATCTGGCAATATCACGGAAAGAACTCCAGCAGAGAATATTTTTCCCGATCTCTTGAAACGAGAGCTCATCACAGCAAGAAGCGCTGCGGATATGCACCATCACGAATTTTTAGGGTTTCAAATAGGAAACCCTAAAATCTTGAACCATAAAAAAATCTCCAAGAATAAAATCGAATCTCGAATAACAACAAAGAACTTAAACACCTCGAGAATCGACCCGCTCTGATACCATGTTAAGAAATAAACTTGCGGAAGCGAATATCAGAGAAAAGATAAAACAAGAATAAACATTGGGATTTTACGTGGAACCCTACTCCATGAGGAGCGGGATGAAACCACGGGAGAAGCCCTCAAAGAGGCATATGCTTCTATTGCTTTTCTCAATGGATACAGGAGGTCTGGGGCTCCTTATATAGCCTTCCTAGAGCCTCCATGTCCCATCACTGGTCCATGTGGGACTAAACACTGGATGGGGTAAATGGATCTTCTCCAGGATCCATTTACCCTGCTACAACTCAATGACGCATATAACCAAGTACTCCAACATTTCCTGTAGCATAACATCGTAGCCCCACTCCATGAATCTTGAGCCCAAAATCTTCCTCTTTGCCGGGTCACCCAAACCCCTCACATTCCATGAAAGGATCCTCATTGAGGGCATTAGAGTTACCCGGGATGCGGATCAACCCTACAAGCACCGTAATTTTACTTAATCGATCAAACACAGGAGGGATGTCGGCATTCTTGAATCTTGAGCCCATGAATCTTGAGCCCAAAATCTCTGGGAGGACATAACACAACTTCTGCAGAGGAATGTGGCCAAAACGAAGGTGTCATAGCTACGGTGAGACTGGTCCAGTAGGAATAGTATAGGCACCATCATGAAGAGGTTGGACCAATCTGTAGAGCCCCCACTGCTCACGGCCACATCCAATCACCCTGCCTGTGAGTCCTGAAACACAAGAGAAGATGGGTCAAAAATGGCACGACGATGCAGATCCTTTGTAATCTGACTAATATAAAGCAAGTTCATATGAAACTCAGGAGCATATAAAAACATTATGCAGGTGCATGGATGGCATCAAATACACCTCCCCATTTCCTGTGATGGGTAAGTGAACCCCATTTGCAATGACGACCCATCTACCAGGAGGTATAGAATTTAAGACATGAACAGGCTCTGTCTCCACACAAATGGTGAGAAGCACCCGAGTTTATGATCCACTATGTCATATCTACACTATTACAACTAGTAAAAGCATATGTGATACATTTTTTTGAAATCCTGAAATGAGGGGGACACACTCGTTGGTGTTCGCCCCAACTTTTATTCAAAAAGCGAAGAAAGAAGCAAGGAGGATAATACAAACACACGCCCAAAAGAGGGAGCAGTTACGAGACTCATTCCTCCACCAAACGCTTGGCATGAATCCCCACGTTCTCCTTATAGAAGCGTTGGCCCGAGAAATGCAAATCATTCCTACCCAGCCAAACAACCCACAGTACGGCCAAAGGATAAAGCAACTCCCTCCTCGGTCTATCTTTATTGGCCAGAAGCGTGTCGCAGAACAATTGGAGATCCTCAGAACAGAAGCTCCTCGGCCAAAGGATAAATCACCATGGGGCACTTGAAGAACAGAAGCTCAACGGATTCAATCGCCTCATTGCAAAGAAGGCACCTGTCAGAGGCGATTCCCATAAGCATGGCACATCGGTCCCTCGTCATCAGCCTCTGCTTCCTGAACAACCATAAGAAGAAACCAATTCTCTCTGGAAGCTTGAGAGCCCACAAGAACGCACAATCATGAATCAGAATCTCCGATTGGGAAGGTGGCGGCCTGCTGATAGCCCCAAAAGCCTTCTTGACCGTGAACGGGCCCTCACGCCAACTCCAATAGTCCCTCCCTTCCGATGGGCGCCCCACCTCCCTGACAACATATGTGATACATGAGGAGCTCGAAAAGGCTCTATCTACAGCTGCATTATCTGTAGATCCTATAGTAGTAGTAGTGTTGGCCACTGGAGTTATGATCTCCTGTATATGAAAGACAATGTCATCAAGGCGTGGATCTGCTTGAGGAGTTGTAATGTATGAAGGCTCAATCTGCCCCGTCATGTGAGCATATGCGGGTATCCATGCTTTTGATAGCATGTGTCCTCAGAGTATCCTGGACAATGACAGTAGGAGCAGGAACCACACTGACATCCACCGCCTCTGCCATGGGGACTACGTCCTCTGAATTGAATAAAACTTCCTTTGCCATGAGACGCAACCTGAGGAAGGTTGTGTGGTGGCAGTAGGTGGAATAAAAAGCATGTTGAGGTGACTGTAAGCCTCCTCCATGGGAGGTACGGTCGCCCCAGTAAGGAAATGTTCTCGTGCTGCCTCATACTCTGGGTCAAGCGTGGCCAAGAAAACTCCAACCATCGTGAAGTTTCTGTATACCATCTGATGCTCTGTGGAGGACGTAATCGGCATGAAGATGTGAAGTTTCTCGAACATGCTACAAAACGAGTAGAACATGTGCAGCGGACGATCATTCTGCTTTGCCCTGTATATGCCAAACTAAAGCTGAGGAATCTTGGCCTCGTTCTTCGCTTGGGCATAAGTGGATGCCAGAATATCCCACATCGCATTGGCACCTTAGCGTGTTTCCCCCTCTTTGATCTCAAAAAAATACAAACACATGTATAAATTCCTTACTGACAGGCTGTGACAGCAAAACCACGCCATTAGAAACTGAAATGTAAAAAACAAAAATATCATGTTGGAGCAAACCCAACCCACGCACTACAAGTAATAGCAAGTTTGTAATATCATGACTCGTGATGTGGAATATATGTTGACCTGTACTAACATGAATTTTTGACATGCTTACAGAAACCGTTGTTTAAGAAACCTAATGAATTAAGGTATTTCCTTGTAGCATTGGATGTTGGGAATGTCTTATTGTAATTTGATTTCTTGTTTAAATGGAGAAGTTTTCCTCTTAAAAAGGTGTATACTAGACGAAGAGAAAGTCCTGATAGGCCCCATTATAAATAACAAGATCAGTTACACAGTTACAAATTTGGAAGAAAAAGCATAATTTGTTCAAAATTTTGGTGTAACAGAATATGATTATTGGGCAAGGGAACTTTTATAAATATATCGGAAGCACTCGCTAAGATTCCATTATAAGCAGGGTATTAACACCCATCACAAACCACTTACAAGTAATCAAACAAAAACCATATACTATCTAATCTTTTATGAGAAAAACAAATGAAAACGGGCAGTAATCCTCACAGTAACATTATAATCTTGAATGTATAAGATTCCCTTCTTGTCGTATTCTCGTCTTTTGATAGGATCGATCAGAACTGCACGAAAAAGAATTTTTTATTGCCGTGCTTAAGGCATTAATACCATCAGAAAAGATAAGAAAAAATAAACCATGCATATGGGATACGAAAGAATATACTTATTTATATCAGTTTTATGTGCTATTAGAGATTAGCAACAGATCAAACCCCCCTCCCAACCTGTATTATTAACAGATTCTAAAAAGTTAAAAGGAACCATGACTCAAGAGGGGTCTTGATACATTGGGCCACATTCTCTACATATAATTTCTCCTCACAGAAAATGATTCAAATATGCACCAGTAAAATGGCCCATAACCATGTTATAAATCTCAAATGTTCCTCAACCACTTTAAACTGAGCCACATCAAAAGACCCCCAACACAAATCCATCCACGAGATGTTTATCCACATGATAGGCGTCGCACCCTATAAAATCTCTAGCCATGTCCCAAGTGAGGAATGGATGTTCTAACTCTTCCGAATCAGATCCGCAGAGACGGCATTCAACCCCTGCATCAAGAAGGAACTTGTCTCTCTGAACTTTAGTCATCAGACTGTCACACCTCAAAAGCGAAAGGAATATCTTCACCCTCAAAAGTGCTTCGGAGCACCAAATAAGTTTGCAATCACGCAGAAGATTTCCCACGTCAAAAACAGGAGGGCAAGAGTCCAATGGTCCCTAAACAATAAGGGACCATTTACCTTACTCAAATCTCAAATTATCTAAAGAAATCCGGCACCTTTGATTTGAGAAAGTGTAACACCCCCAAAAAAAAGAATGGAATGTCCCATACCGTGGAACACGAAGGTTCCGGGCGGGATAAATAGTCAGGAACCTACTACCGAACAACCCGGCTTAAGCATTTTGGGAGTGGTTAATCGGGTCCGTATGGGCCCGATCCCAAGAGGTTGTTAGGGCCAGTAATGTTCCGTTAACGGACCGGGGACCTAAGCCCGGGACGTTACAAATGGTATCAGAGCCAAACACCCTCTAACAGTGGAAAGGGCTACCCGAGAGGCGGAGCCGCCCCTACAAAGAGGTTGGAGGAAATGGCTACCCGGAGCGTGCAGCCGCCACTGTCACTGGGAAGAAGTGATGTGCCATGTCGCAACGAGGACGTTGCGAATATAAGTGGGGGAGGTTGTAACACCCCCAAAAAAAAGAATGGAATGTCCCATACCGTGGAACACGAAGGTTCCGGGCGGGATAAATAGTCAGGAACCTACTACCGAACAACCCGGCTTAAGCATTTTGGGAGTGGTTAATCGGGTCCGTATGGGCCCGATCCTAAGAGGTTGTTAGGGCCAGTAATGTTCCGTTAACGGACCGGGGACCTAAGCCCGATTCCGCACAACGTAGGAGCCCGTGTTCCATCAGAACATGCTCCAAAAACTAAAAAGTCCCAATCTGAATCCAGTGCAAAGAGGCGTGGGAAACAGTTGCTCAAGTAACCAGCACCACACCAATCAAACCTAAAGTCAGACATCACCCAACACCGACCGCAAACGAGGTATAATCTCAAGGAGAATGCTCTCCCAGAAAGAAGCATGCGAGTGGTTCAACCATGTGGGAAGAGAAAGCCATATGTGTAGTGCATAAATACTTCTGACTACATAATAGGTCTTTCCCAATACCCCACTGGCGACTGACCATTTAAGCAAAAGGGCCCGATTCATCTCCTCTAGTCTCAGAATCTCCAAACTGCCCTCATTCTTCAAAAGCATCATCAAAACCCCAGTCAGTAAACCAGTGGAATCCCTCAACTAATCCAACCTGAGCTACTTCACAAGAATCTTCTCATAATTGTTCTACGACGAAGGCATGCCCCACTTGGAAGGAGTCTCATGGTGATGAAGAATATCGGCAAGACAACTAGCTTAAGAAGCACCAGACAGCCTCCCTGAGAGAGCCAAGAGGCCTTCTAGCATAACTTACATTCTAACTTCTCAACCAGAAGAAGCCAATCCAACCATTGTAATTGTCCAGAACTCAAAGGCCAAGATAATAAGGCAGAGGCAGACTCCCGCAAGGGGTAAAAAGTAGACCACCGTCTATAATCTCCAACTCAGAGAAATGGGACATAAGTAACCAATTAACCTCAAGGCCATAAAACTCCCTAAATATGTCTGACACCATAGACATTCCTCTGGATTCATGACCACCCCATGAGATAAAACAACAATATCATCTTCATAGTGAAGCAATTGAACTAAAATATCATTAAATAAAACCAACACTAATAGTTCTCAATGTCGCTTGACAAACCATAACACCAAAGCATCTGCCACAATAACAAAAAGATGGAGAAAGAGTGTCACACCCATCGGATCCGGGTACCCGTTAACAACACTTTCGCAACATTATATTCGCTAGAGATCGCACAAGCTACTAAAAATGTGGGAAATTTCGCGTGTTTCATGACATTCACATTCAATGAATAAACCACGTAGACAAGAAGAAGAAATGCCACCAATATTCATTCATTTCCATATAACATTACATGTAACAAAAGAATGTATTACAATGTACATGCAGATCCCAACATATATGACTGAAGAGGAAGGAATGAAAATGGTGAATTAATGATGGCTAGTAATTAATAGTGCCGGCCATGGTGATCCTTACATCTGACTGTGCGAGGGTGCGGTGACCCTCAGCTGGACGGAAGATAGGAAGCCTAGTTAGGGCAGCGGCCGCCAAGTGCACGGGTCTAGGATCCCAGTCTTCTCACGGTTTTTACGCGAGCTCGCGGTATTTTTACGTCTCGTTGGGATCCCGAATTTTGACCAGTTCCGCTGACCCCTTTCTTTTAAGATACCCATGCGGGGGATCCTCGGTTTTCAGTTTTTCGTACGAGTTCGTTTGCCCGTACTAGTCGGGCCAGCTTTCTAAAGCGACTTTTCAAGAAGTCTCTCTAACCCGTCTATGGGGCATAGTTTTGGAGCAGATCTTTCCCTCTATTGGACCGCACTTCCAATTAGAGGGCGAGAAGGAAGAGCCCTTTTGTAGGCTACCTCACCGTTTGAGTTTACTTCACTTTTCGCCAGCAGACTTGGCGATGCTACATCCGAATCATCCATGTCTACATCTAGGTCATCTAGAGTTACACCTGAGACAGTTGCAGTTGAGGTTTGAAGGAGTTACAATCAAAGTAGAGTTGGTTGGAAGTGACTATAATAAAATCTGATTCGAAATCCCTATAAGCTAGTGGACGTGTTGGGAACTTAGTTAGGATGCATTATACAACACCGCATGCCTACGAAGGCACCCTAACCCTAAGGCACTTCCCACATCATGGAGTCATAGTGTGAAGTCGCATAATGACCAAGACCACAGACTATCCACTATACTTGAGAATTAAATAAATCAATAAACCTTTCCAATCTCACATTTCCCATCATCAAAATCCATAAACATGATATCTAAATAATATGAGAATATATATATACACATATACTTATAAGCAATCAATTACAATATAAAAATATTTTATATGGAAAATGTTAGAATAATGGGTGATCAGGGGGAGGTACATACAAGCCACTTGGAAACCTTTTTACATTGTAAGTAGAAATAAATTTTAGATGTGTCTACCTTTCTACTTGTTTCTTTTGTATCCATATTAAATGTCTGCTTATTTTTATAAGTTTTTGGAAGGTACCAGCCCCGCTGACACCTCTTCTTCCTAACATGTTTTGGCAGGCAAGGAGCCTGCTGCTCTGTAGCTATTGATGACATCTGGTGATCGTATTTATACCAGAAGGTATGATGTCTTTTGTTTCAATTTTTGGTTCAGCTTATGATGTAATACGCTTCCCTCCTCTTCAGTCATATAATTTTAGATCTTCATGTACATTGTAATACATTCTTTTGTTACATGTATTGTTATATGGAAATGAATGAAATAATGATCGCACTTCTTCTTCTTGTTCTGTGATGATACAATAAATGTGAATGTCATATGCAGCACCAAACGCGAAAAAGTTTCCCTGAATTTTTAGTACTTTCTGCGATCACATGTGAATAAAATGGTGCGAACGTGTGTAAACGGATACCCGAATCCTAAAAGCGTTACAGTTTGGTATCAGAGCCATGGTACCCCGATACGTACATTCATAGTATTAATTCCGATCGTATTAAGTTTTCAAATAACGACAGTCTTCCGACTTGTTGTGAGTCTGAGAAAGGAAATATGACATTCAAATTCAATCACCACAAATGTCACCAATTTCATTAATTTTCATATTATATCCTAAGAACAGAAAAAGAATATATGATAAGTATCTGCAAATGGCATTTTTATGACTAAATATAATTTTCATGCAGAGCCATGTCATCCCGACCACGCTAGGAAACGACTGACCAGCTAGTACGCATATTGACCGCTCTCACCGATCTTCAGCAGCAGCAGGCTGCTATGAGAGGCCAACAGGACCGGATTTGGCACAGCAGACTGAGATCGCAGATCGACAGACTGATATAGAGATGAGATTTGAGGAGCTGTCAGGTTTCACATACCATCCATCTCAAGATGGGACCAGACATGACCAACGACAACCAGTAGAGGTACATCAGCCTCATTTCAACGATCCACTTGAGGAGATACCTGAACATAGAGCAGATAATGGAGACTATGCCAGGGAGCAGGACCTTGTAAACTTTGCAGACGAGGATGCTCATGAGTACTCTGACATCCACAGGCATCAGTCAGTCTTCACATCCTACCAAGGGGCCAATGTGCCCATATTTGAGCGCACCGATACATCAGATGTTGCTGAGCAATGGCTCAAGAGAGTGATGAAGGGGCTGAGGAAGATTCGCACGCCACGAGACACATGGCTATCTTTCAAGGAGTACCCACTTACAGATTTCGCTGAGAGATGGTAGGATGTTGCAATGTCTGAGTTGGGCCCTGAGCCTACATGGGACGATTTCGAGATGAGGTTCAGGTCCCACTTCTTTTATGCAAAGTGAATAGAGTCCCAGCATCGTTTGTTTGCAGAACTTCGTCAGGGACGAATGACAGCTAGAGAATACTTCATTATATAAACCGAGTTATCTCGACATACACCAACAGCTGCCGCATTTCCAAAGGAGAATCTGAAAAAATTCATCAAAGGCATGAGGGAAGAGGTGCAGGAGAAGTTGGTTGGATTACACATCACTTCCATCTCCGAGGCTACTAACACAACGGAGAAGTTTGAGGATATCAGAGAGAGGTGCTTTGGAAGCACGTCTAGAGCAACGCGCAGACCACAACGATCTTTTGGGTCGATTCATAGTCCATTTCAGCAGCAGAGGTCAGCTAGGTGTTTCTAACACACAGGTTCGACATTCTCAGACAGTGCTCGCTCTTCCATCGACTACCTTAGGAGGAGCACTTGCCATATGTGGCATAGATTCCGCTCGACCATATGGGTTGCAGAAGCAGACAGACCCCCAGCAGGACCGGTTTGGAGCACAGACACGGCCAGTCCACCTACCCAACCAGTCCATTGTTATTTACGCCATGAGTGGGGACATTACCGGCATCATTGTCCCCAAAGATCTGGGGAGCCACAACCTTCATAGTCGCAGCCTCAGGCACAACGTTCAGGGAGTTTTCGTGGTAGAAACTCCAACTTCAGACGACATTAGCATAGACAGATGCAAAGTGTGGCAGGATCCAGTACTGCACCAGCCAGGCAAGGTCAGTTACATGCAGTTACTGAGGAGCAAGCACATTCAGTAGCTACTGTAGTAAAAGGTATGGTCTCAGTCTTGGGCCGACCTTTCCATATTCTATTTGATTCTGGTGCGACACATTCTTTTCTTGCTTCAATGCTACTATCTTCTTTAGGTAGACTTGCAGAGACTCTATCTTCTCCATATCACATTAGAGGGCTAGGTGGCCAGTTGTTTATCATTTCCCTGATAGTCCGGCACTTGCCAGTACTGATTAGTGGTCATGAGATGATTGCAGATTGTTTACTCCTACACTTTGATGAGTTTGATTTGATTCTAGGCATACATTGGTTATCAGTTCATCATGCTCTTGTTGACTGCTTTAGGAAGACAGTTGTCTTCAGGATTCCGGATTTACCTTAATTTACTTTTGAGGGTACTTTACATGACTCCAACGTGGAGTACATTTGAGTATTGCGAGCTCAACGACCGGTTGATCAGGGTTGTGATTCTTATCTAGCATTTGTTCGAAAGGAATCTGATCATGAGCCTATAGCACAGTACATCGAAGTAGTATCAGACTACCAAGATGTGTTTCCTCATGAGCTACCAGGATTACCTCCTGAGAGAGAGAGAGATCGAGTTCGAGATCACATCATTACCAGATCACAACCGATCTCGATGGTTCCTTATCGCATGGCACCAGCCGAGTAAAAAGAGCTGAAGGTGCAGTTACAAGAGTTACTTGACTTGGGATTCGTGAGGCCGAGCACTTCACCTGGGGTGCTCCGGTTCCTATTTGTCAAGAAGAAGGATGGATCCACGAGATTATGCATCGATTACAGGCAGTTGAACAAGAGAACGTTGAAGAATCGTTATCCATTACCATGTATAGATGATTTGTTCGACCAGCTCAAGGGATCTTCGATGTTCTTGAAGATCGATGTTCTCTTAGGCTACCATCAGTTGATGATTCAGGAGTCTGATATTCCGAAACCGCTTTCAGGACTTGCTATGGACACTACGAGTTTGTGGTGATGGCTTTTGGGCTCACCAATGCACCAACAGCTTTCATGAATATGACGAACATGATTTTCGATCTATATTTGGATAAATTTGTAGTGGTGTTCATTGATGATGTGCTCATATATTCTCAGAATGAATGGGATCATGAAAATAATCTATGGAATGTCATGGACACATTGCGAGAGCACAAGCTATATGTCAAGTTAAGCAAGTGTAAATTCTGGTTATCCCATATCTCATTTCTGGGGCATATCATTTCTGGAGCAGGTATCGCAGTTGATCCTGCGAAGATTGAGGGAGTTATGTTTTGGGAGCAGCCCAAGACTGTCACGCAGACTCGTACTGAAAGATAGAGCGAGGAGAAATCTGTTGAAGAACGTGACAACTTTTTTTAGAGGAAGATGACCAAATCGAAGATGCTACATATGGGGAGAAACAGATCCAATGCGAAGAGAAAAGGCACCGGCATAAGGAGATTGCACTAGTCTATAGAGACCCCCTTGCTTACGGCCAGATCCAATCACCATGCCCGAGAGTATATCCTGAAATACTAGAGCAGATGGATCAAATAGGGCATGACAATGTAAATCCTTGGTGATTTGACTAATTGAAAGTAGATTCATAGAAAATTTAGGAGCGTAAAGGACATTCTGAAGCCTCATTGCAGGGTCAACTGCACCTCCCCCTAACCGGTGATGAGAGAGTGTGTCCCATCTTCTATCAAAATAAATTGTCTAGGATGAGTCGAACGAAAATCACTAAATTGGCCTCTGTCACCACAGAGATGATGGGATGCTCCTGAATCCATGATCCATTCTGACAAGTCTACCCTATAACAAGTAGTAAAGGAATATGTTATACATGATGTAGATGTTGATGCTTAGGCAACTACTTCCGGGATCCGAGGATCTTAAATGAGAGTTTGTTGATCCAAGAGTAGGCATAATCTCCTAAGTCGTGCCACAAGTTCATCAAATCTCTTGTCAATAACAGATGAAGGACTCCCAACCTGTTGTGTCTGCTCTACAACCCGAGTTGAAACAGGAAACCAATGAATAGAATATCATGTTAGAGTAGCCAGATCTGTGGCAGTAGGTGCAAGGCTGACGGGGTCGACCACCCCCTCCTTTGCCACAGCTAGAGCTCCTCCTACCACGATATGGTGTAGGGCTTCCCCTACCTCAAGACACAGACATAGCTGAAGATGTCTGAGACTGTAGAGTACAACCACAGGATATAGAAAGCCTACTCAATCTGCGATACGCCTCCTCCATCGGAGGTATGGTAGCATCAGTAAGAATCTGGGATCGAGCTGCGTCGTACTCAGGATCAAGAGCAACTAGAAAGACCCCAGTCATCACGGAATCTCTGTATGCCTTGAGTTGTCCTGGCGTAGCAGTCAAGGGAATGCATCCATGTAACTTCTCAAATATACCCCTCAAAGAAGTATGAAGGGTATGAAGGGGATGACTATTCTGCTTCGATGTGAAGATATCATGTTGTAGCTGCAGTATCTTCGACTCATTCTTCACCAGAGAATATGTAGCGGTGAGAATAATACACATAGCCATCGCAATAGGCTGACTCAAAATATCATTGGCTATATCTGTGGACACAGTCTTGGATAGCCACACACGTGCATGTGCATTAACTGTCTCCCATGAGGCATTTGTCCCAGTCTTGTCGCGTGACTCCTCTGTCGTGAGGATATGCTTTTTGCCATTGCATTGCATTAAACTCATGAATTGCATGGCCCACAGTTCATAGTTTGTTCCATCCATTTGATGATGGGTGTTGGACCTTTGAATGCACCCAAGGATGGGGACATCAGCTTTGTTGTCAGACATGATGACAACGATCTCCAAGATTGGGTCAGCAACAAGAAAGACATGCGCCTACACTAACATACAGGAAGATGGTTGTGGATGTAGACTCATACGACAACCTCTACCATTCTTTTGAAGACTCCTTTGGGTAACAAGGGTATTTTAGATAACGATGTCACACCCTTAGCACCCAAATGCACAGCGTTGGCAATGGCGTAGGAGAGTGGATGGACGGAGGCTCCACGAGTGGAGCACGGGCTACGGTTTTGGTGGGGTTAGGTCTCTAGGGTACATGCTCTGATCTAAGACCGTAGCTCTGATACCATGTGCAAGGAGAAAAATGAAAGTTATATTCCTCAAAGCCCTAGAGCTCTCTTCTATAGGAGAAAAGCTCTATGGGAAAATTACATAGGATCGACTAGAGAAATAAACAAATATAAATAAAACCAAGAGATACAAGAATCTCAACAAGTTACATGCAAGATTAAGGAAAACGATATGCGTATGCGTTCGAACTGGTCACCAAATAATGATTAAGTGGTATGCAGGGGCATATGCATGGTATATGTGGTTCTATGCGGTTTTTTGATTTTTTATTTATAAATAAATACATATAAACAAAAGTGACTACAACAGAACTAAATTTATTTATGATTGTGATCCAATAGAAGATCTAAAAAAGTTGACTTCCATATAAAGCTCAAAATAATCTCTATCAATCAAATATCAGTACTTCAATAGAAAAATTAGCACACATAATAATTGACAACAATTACTAAAATATGTACGTATCCGAAATAAAATCGAAATTTAACACAAATAACATTAGTGATGTATTAATTAAAATAGCATAAGAAAACATAAATGTCCAAGCGACAACATTCTAACCGTTAACTCCAAGTAGAGGTGAGACTTGTAACTCTGTATGTCTATTCAAATTCATGATACGATGGTATAATGTACTTCTTAATAAATTAAGTGAATTGACTTTTGTTGCAACTTGTATACCAATATATGTGAATATATATTTGTATAAATGCCTCTATTGTTGAATTATAAAGTCATTTACCACCTCGTTATATTTATTACGGATTCTCCATCAAAAGTATCAAACTCTACATATACCAATATATTGCATTCAAAATAACTATTAGTTGATTGAATTAGTTTGCTAAATTATTGGTACATTATTCTTTTTCTTCCTCGTGTGCTTACTCCAATATTGCAAACATATATTTCGATGATGGGTTTAAATGGTCATGGAATGCTTGGTCGACATACAAGCAAAAGCAAGGAATAAGGGTAAATGAGGGTAAAATATTATCCAAATCATGTCACATGATCGAATTCTGATAAGTGGCACAAATCATACAATAAAAAATGTGGCACAAAATATACTATAACAAACATTTCATACACATATTTGACATATTTCAGAATAATAACATGACATAAGTGGCTTAAACAAATCACATATAAAAAGTCACATAAATAATCACATTTAACCCAAAGCGGGCGCACGAAGGGCATATGTGGCCGCACATCCTACATATGCGACTCGCATAAGCGCATTGGCGCATAATTGAGGACTTCATGAAAGCAGTGCATGAAGGTGCCGCACACGCATATGGAACCGCATTGGCCGATTTCGTGAACACTGGTTACGCATGAAATATCATAGTTTACGGCTTTTGGTCTCGAAACCAAACCCGTGCCAAAGCCTATATAAACCCATGGGTCCAGCCACTTAGACTCATTTGGCCACATGAGTTCGTTGATGCTCCACCGCCAACGATATTTTCGATGTCCAATCAATGATCCGAGGATGCCACTGCGAAGAGCGTGATGCGGGGATCGACGTGGGGGCATGCATATTCCGTGAAACACTTAGGAACCTTCGTTCAAGAAAAACCTCCCGAATCAAGTTTCATCTGACGACGATGCACAAGTCTGCATGATAATGAATCATGTGACCCCCTTGCATCGTAAAGAGATTTCACGCATCTGAGGTAACAATCCTTTACTCATGTGGTTTGTGAAATGATGCAGAAATAGTTTCTATTCACGTGGTTTCGCATTGCGACCGATTTTTTTTTACAATTTCTATATTGCTCATCAAAATTGTTTTTCAAATTTGTTCACATTTTCTATGTTTTCGTGGTATGCAAGATCAAGCCTCCCATGATCGAAAACTTAATTTGAATTTAGGGGTGTTGATCCTCAAGAGAGGAAAAGTCAATAGGCCCTGTAGGTATGTTTTCGACCATCTTTGTTGTTGGATCTTCACAATTTTTTGCGTGGATAGTAGAAGTTGTGTGCTACCCGAGAAAAGTGTTTTTATCGCAATCGGACGAGCTTGGGGCAAATTTATGTTTCGTATTATGTCATGATTTGGACAATTCTGAGTGATCTGGTTATTGCATGTGAACGATGGCCATGTCTTTCAAATATGGTGTATCATCTCCATAATTGTACCACCAATTAGCTAATAAAATAGAGAATTGATAAGTCAATAAATCAAAGATGGTCTAAATGACATCAATTGAAAATAATGTCAGAAATACCTGGATCAAAATTTTCTTCATTTCTTATCCTTTGTCTCACGACTAATGGCTTCCCAAATGCCCCACGGCCATGTCGGAAGATCGATGTCTTTTCGCAGATCCAGCATTTCCAACAATGCCGATATCAATATCATCTCTAAACTCAGTAGTCTTAACGGCTTTCTGACTCTTCTTTCTAGCAATGTCATTCAAGTATAATATCATCTTCTTCGTCTCTTCGTCCACCTTAGGACATGCAACCACGTTGCATTTCCGATGTGCAAGATGTTTCTTGAATCTAAAAACCCCTCCTTTCACCACCTTGCACAACCTGCAAGTAACCGTGTTCGGATCCGCACGATTTGAAAGGTATCCAAATTGCCATGCAAGATCACTTGATGTCAGCAGCACGTAGAAAAACGAGTCGCTACCAGAAGTGACATTCGCGGGGGGTGTGGCTATCTACATTGTCAAAAACTCACGAGTTAAAACTTGATAAGAACAAGTAAGAGACCATTGAAATCTTTAGTAGAGTCGATGTGAGGGTATCGAAGTGAGCCAATGTGGTTTCTATTAGCTTTCACAGTAGTAATGATTTCGAGAAAAAAAACGTGTATTTGAGTTTCCCTCTAAGAGGTATCTCACTTTGTATCTCGAGTGCTCTTCTTTCTTGAGACCTTCTAGTGATTGGTAAAGATCGCGAATATGGTTTCCATCCTTGATGAAGGATGGTGAGTTCAAGTCAAGGTTGTGTTCATGCTTGATTATAATAGAGCTAGAATAACCTTAGAAATTTTCCCAATGCTAGGTTTTGATCATATTTATAAGTTGTTTAATATCAAAGGTTCAAAAGTAATGGATTCTCGAAGCCTATATGCTGGTCCAAAGATCGAGTCAAATAAAGTATCTTTGTTCCTCCAGAGAATCTCAAAACATCTATGTGAATTTACAATCAGATTGGACATAATACAACAAGATTGGATGATCCAACAAATCATCCAACAAACTATTATAAAAAAAGTCAAAAAAACCTAACCATGACTTCTTGGAACTAGTGGCGACTGAGGCAGATGGCGATCGGAGGGAGCAAGCGGTGACCAGAGCAGCAAGCGACGGTCGGGGTCGGAGTAGTCGACGATCGGGGTTCAAAGTAGGCGGCAGGAGATCGTGTATAAACGTTTGGAAGGGTGCTCGAAGGATCGGGTGTGCATGGGTTTAAGTTATTGTCTAACAGTAACCCAAAACCTCCATACATGGGCATTTGGATTTCGGGTTCTCGGATCCGTCTTGCAAAAATCGACCGATTAGTCAATCGACTATCCTGACCAGTCGTCCCAACTAATCGTGTTACCCGACTAAAGGCTGAATATGCACAATCGGGTCGGCTAACCCACCGAGTCGTTTAATCAGGCCGATTAGTCGGCCTAGTCGGTCGATTTTTGCAAGCTTGGTTGAGAGGAGCATCTACGATTCTCTGTGATAAGAAAATTCCTTTGAAAATCAAAGGAAAATTTTACAAAGCGGTTGTGAGACCTGATATGCTCTATGGATCTGAATCTTGGTATGTGAATAATAGACATGTGCAGAGAATGGTAGTAGCATAAATGAAAATGCTAAAGTACATGTGTGGACACACACGTAAAGATCGGATTCGGAATGATGCAATCAGAATGAAAGTTGGTGTAGATCCAATCGAGAATAAGATGCGAAAAAATCACTTAAGGTGATTTGGTCATTTGCAAAGAAGGTAAGCTGATGCACCAGTGAGGAGATGTGAGTTTCGGGATGCTGAACTAGCTAAGAGAGGGCGAGGTAGGCCCAGAAAGTGTTGGAATGAGACTATATGAATGAATCTTAGTTTTTTGGATCTAAGTCTGAGAATGACCCAAGATAGATCTAAATGGAGGCAAAGAATCCATGTAGTCGACCCTTCTTAATGTGGGAAAAGGCTTTGTTGTTGTATACTCTCATGTATACTCATATATTTCGCAATTTTAATTTTAGAAAAATCTATTATAGCAGGAGCAAGTTAAGAACAAAATGTTTGGTTCATAGCACAAGCGAATATTCAGAAATAAATACAACATACCCAAAAAAATAATCTACATACCTACTTTAAAACTGGGATTCGCAGCCTCTTCATGCCACGTGGCAGACTGCTTCATTCCCTTTTTCGTTTGCCTGCCGTTTCTTGCGATAACAGTTTGTGTTTCCCGTACTGCCATATGTGACAGCTGTTTCATTCGATTTTTTTTCTTTGTGCTGCTTCTTGCGAAATTGTTCCACGTTTTCCCCTTTCGTCTTCTTTGCGTCACGTGGATGCCTGTTTCGTTTCATCTTTCTTTACTTCGTCGGTGTGTTTTCCTCCCTTTAATCTTCTCGCTTTACTGCTGGCCCTTACGGAATGGTTACACGTGGTTTCCCTCCGTGCTGCCATCTGCGACAGCTATCGGTGATGGTCTTTTCCTATTTTGTGCTTCGATACATCCTCTTCTATGATGTCGGTTTGTCCCCTCTCCCTTCCCCGTTATCGATCGCCCAGGTCCGCTCCATCGGCGACGATCTCCTTCTCAAGCCGCTCTTCTCGGTCATCTTGCAATCATGTTCTTCGTTATCTTCCAGTCGTTCCAGTCGTGGGTTGTCTTCCTGTTGAAGGTACGAGGAATATTTGTCTTCTTTTTTCATTGTAAAGGTTTTCCTTAGGGTTTTGTTAGGTTTTCTTTTTGAATGAGGAACCTTCTTGCTTGGGGTTCTTAGCCTCCTTCCCGCATTGTTCTTCTCGTGTCATTGTTTGACCGAAGGAGCTTTAATTGTTATACATGTTCTTTGTTTTACTTTGCTTTCTTTATGGCCTATGGTGCAGTGTGTTCTGTTTGTGTTTTGTGGTCTAATTTGCGGTTGTACATGATTTGATGTTGATTTCGTTTGACCTATATGCTTCCTCTATATTTTTTAGCAAATTAACATTTATACGATTCGAGCGATTACATAAGAATCGTAACATATATTCCTTCATTTTTTTCGGCTTGCCTATGACATATGTTTCTTAGTTTGTGCAGTGTTTTCTCATTCATAGAATTTTGATACGGGTTTTTTTCCCATTGAAATTTTTTCTACTAAAGTTTATATTTAAGCATATACCGTGGTTTTGGGAATTGAAATTGTATTTATACGTAATCTAAAAGGTGTTGTTGCTCTTGGTTATGTGACAATTTTTATGATTTTTCCTATTTGTTTTTTCCCTTGTGATGCAGTCTGCTTTGTTCATTTTTTCGTTTAGCCTTGCATTTGGAATAATAAGGATTGTGATTAGTCACTTGCTGCATGTCTGGATGATTTCTTCTTTGTAGATCAGAGAGTAGTTTCAATATAATTTGGAGTTGATTAAAATATATCATCGTCTATCGTCTTGATGTACATAATCTGAAAGATGTTGTTGGCTTTAGTTATGTGACATTTTTTTATTTTTATTTATTTTCCCATATGATGTATGATGCTGTGTTTGTTTTTTCCTTCGACCATGCATTTGGACTATGGATTGTGATTAGCCATTGGCTACATATTTGTATGACTTATTCTTTGTGGATCAGATAGTAGTTTTAATATACCGTACAGTTGATTAAAACAAATCATCATCTATCATTCCTTCTTTTTTCTCCTTTACAGGATAATTGGTCTTAATTGTTAATAACTTTTTATTTTTACTTTGCTTCTTTTTGTGCTATGTTGTAGGATGCTCTATTTGTATTATATCCTCTGATTTGTATCTGTATAGACGATTCTCAATTATTTGTTGTTCGTTTTTAGTTTGAAATATTGTGTATCGTTTAAATATGGGCTATTAGATAAGAATCGAAACATATATTCCTTCTTTTTTTTCCATGCCTATGGTGCATATTTCTTAGTTTTTGTAGTATTATTTCATTCATAGAATTTTGATACTGATTTTTCTTATTTCCACGTCAAATATTTTCCTACATAATCTAAAAGGTGTTGTTGTTCTTAGTTATGTGATAATTTTTATGTGATAGTTTTATGATTTCTGTTGTTTTTTTACATTGCATATTACTTTACTTGGTTTTCCCCTAGACCTTGGACTTGTAGCATGTTTGACTGCTTTAATTGTTCAGTTTGTAAGACTAATTTCAATACGGTGTCAATTGTTTAAATTGTTTATCTGGAGATGTACTTATACACACAGATATTGATTATGTCTAATCGTTTACTTCATGTATTGGGGCCTTATTCTTTGTAAGTATCAGATAAATTTCAATATAGTGCTGACTTTTTTATTGTTTTGTTAACTTCAAATATGGTGCTAAATATTTTACCTTTTTTCCTGGATATGTTCCTATTCACATATCTGAAAGAATCGGTGTATGTTAATTGTTTTTGTTACAAATTTTGTTTCTTTGTTTCAAATGAGAAATAATTCTCTCTTTTCATCTTTTTTTCCAATGGTGCATACTGCTTTGTTTGCTTATTGTTATGTCATCCATGTATATTTTGATAATGTTTTCTTTAAGTTTTAACGTTGAAATTTTGTATTTTCTCGACTATATCTGTAAGGTGTTGTTGAACTTAGTTATGTGTTATTTCTATGATTTCTTCTTTTGGTTTTTTTATGTTGCATAATGCTTTGCTTGGTTTCTGTTTTTTTTCCTCTAGTTATTCTACACAATTTTTCCCATACCATAGAATTTTTTAATGGTATTCAAGTAATTTCAATAAACTTCCAAGATAATTTTTTACATGGTCGTTGTTTATTAACATAATCAACTCCAATGACAAAAATTATAGGTAATAAAAACTAATTATGCAAGTAAACTAAAGCTTTCCATTTCAATTAAATAAATGACTTATATTAAAACAACGGGTGGTACTGATAGGGAAATTTCCTAAATTAAAAGGCTATAATTAACCGTTCATGTACATATACTCTTAATATTGTTACCATAATAAAGCTTATTTTTCTTCCATTAATGGTGTCACCATAATAAAATCTATTTTTCTTCCATTGCTATTGTTGTAGTATAGTAAATTTATTGCCAACAACTGCTATGAGAAAATCAACACTACCTAAAAATATAGGTACACTTTTTAAAATAATATTTCTTTTCCTTTTGATTTTATATCTGAACCTTTTAAATTATATGTTGTTGAAGTCATTATTTCCAATATTTAGTGTTTTCAATAATAAAAAATATTATACAAACATAATCACAAACTTCTTAAGTACATAAACCTCAAGCATATCTCTCTCTCTCTCTTTCTCTTTCTCTCCCTCTCATGGCCGTCCACCATGGATGCCCTAGAGAGGCTCTCCATCGCCGCGCCACCGTCGTTATGATGCCCGATGTTTTGCTTGTGGAACTCCGTCTACTTCGGCGTGCCTTGCTCGTGAAGAAGATGTCGGATCTCGTGTGTCGAGATCAGGAGATCCACTGCTTGGATCATCAACATGGATTGCGAGAAGCATGCGGTTCATCCCCGCGCTCGCAAGCATCTCCTCCGACGGATCGGACTTGAGACAGGAGGTCTCTTCGTTTAGAGACTTGATCGCAACCGCGCTTCAAGTGGTAACCCTAATAATTATTTGTGGTTTAGACGAAACGATCCGAGAAGTGTTCTTGGATCATGTGGTTTCGTCACATAAAAATTTTTAATTTCCGCTGCATAGAACAACTAGTGCGACTAGTCATTCTTCGTCTATCCGATATGACGATCACGCTTCCGTGATGCGCTTGAGGATCTAACCATATCCTTCAAGTGGTATCAGAGCCAAGTTTGACGGTTTCGAATATGATTCGCAAACCGAGGACGACTTGGGTTCGTTAAGGTCGCGAAAGTTTTTATCGCATTTGATTTCGCAGATCTGTTTAGTAAATAATTTCGGCCATGTTTAAAATGTTTAAGCACGAATTATTTATTTGGATTTTGTTCCCCATTAAATAAGGAAACCATAGGATCTGAGTTTACGTAAATAGGATTTCGTATGCTCTAGATATGGTTGTTTTAATGAACATGTATGCACTGTTGCGGGAACAATAGATTTTAACATGATTAAAGAGTTAATTACTGTTATCATCCGCCTCGAAATGCGTGAAAAACCACTTGAGTTCTGTCCTAAATCAAGTTAGCAATCTTTGAAAATTGATTTTGTCTAATTTGGATTTAAATTGATTGAGATATGATAATTTTAGTGAGTAGGGGTCACTACTGAAATTACAGTCCTAATCTAGAACCAAGTGATTGTCAATTAGTGAAGTCCAGGCTAATCCAAATATCCTCGGACAGAATCAAGTATTAATCTATGAGTATTCCTTACATGAATACGAGATCTTATCGAATAATGACGCTTATCATATTTCTCTTAGGAGAGGAAGGACCGTAGCCATGCCTGATCGAGCGAAAGAACCAGTGACATAGACCCAGTGTCCACAAATTCACACAATCCTGGGGGAATTGAGGAAGAGAGGCACGAGGAGGAGAACGAAGAAGACCCACCCACACCACCCATGACACATTACACCTTTGAAGGTCATGGAAAGTCATAATCTCAGTCTGACAAAGAAGCGCCACCAAGACATCCGCAACAATCGACCACCAATTCAACTGCTTTTAGATTAGTTAGTCCAATTCCTGTAAATAATTTCAATTCCTCATTCAATAAAAGTGATGTTTTTGACCGCAACGAGTCCATCCCTTTTCCCCGTGCTCTTACAGTCGAAAAGGAGAAAAACATAAAAATCAAAAAAATGATAACGAGATGGCCCACATCTGTAGAGAAAATATTCACTATGTCCTAGAAGAGATGATAGAAAGAGGCCCAGATTTTTGAAAATACTTTAAGATGATATGTACACCGACAAGGGCCAGCAAAAAGAATCCTAGACGACCAAAGAAGCACACACTCTCTGTTGCTACATCTCGTCTTATAAGAAATGAGCTACCAAGGAAGAAAAGAGACATGGGTGCTCACTTTGTCACTAGCCAGATCAATGAAATCAAGTTTGCCCGAACATTGTTAGACAATGGCTCATCCATCAATCTCATGCCCACAACTCTATTTGAGCATTTAAATCTAGGTCCTCTTAAGCAATCTACAGTTGTACTTCAATTCGTAGATACATGAACTAAGAGACCTAAGGGGGAGATTTCAAATGTTGTCATTAACATAGAGGGACAAAATTACCCAGTCGATGTCACAATACTTGACATGGATGTTCCTAGAAATTGGAAAGACTCCCAAATGATTCTAGCGAGACCCTTCGTCATGACTGTAGGAGCTATATTTGATTACACATCCGGAAGAATCCAATTTGGAAAAGTTGAACTTAAAATGAAGAAAACTAGGTTTCAAAGACCTGACAGTGAGTCAAGCATCGGGTCTGAAAAATCAAAACCTGTGGCAGAAAATGCGGAAGCAACAATTGGGCCCTGAAGAAAAAATCCAACCACAATGATAGAATCACCCTCATCTGGAGAGGACATAGTTGATGATTTAGTCTGCCAGCTCATTCATGCATCTACATATACTCTCGTAGACTCAGAGGTCCCTCTTGACATGTCAATCCAGTATCATTATGGACAATCCTAAAGTAAGGTACATAGATTGGATGCGGTGCTTGCCACACCACATTCCATCCTTAGCGATCTGATCCCCGAAACAACCAAGGTGGTAGCTGATATTGATGCACTACAAACATCCACATCACAACAAGATGAACCAATGAGAGAGCCAGATTTGGTTAATGATACAGACTTACCCGAGCTCAAACCATTGCCCCCTACTCTTAAGTATGCATTCCTTGCAGGAAATAAGGGACAGTTTTCGATCATCATCAGTTCACATCTGACCGAAGAGCTGAAGATCCACATGTCTGATCTTCCAGGGATAAACCCAACCCTTTGCTCACACCATGTTTACCTTAAGGATAATGCTAAACCCTCCCGTGATTGCCAACGTAGTTTGAATCCAAACTTACGGGAAGTGAATAAGATTGAGATCGAAAAATGGTGTAAGGCTAGTTTCATATATCCCATCTCAGACTCCAAGTGGGTGTGACCTTTGCATGTCGTCCCGAAAAGTCCGGACTTCATATCATCACCAATGAGGAGGGAGAAGAGATCATGACACGAGTACCCACGTTATGGCATGTCTGTGTGGATTACATGCACCTGAATGCCGTAACGAAGAAGAAGCACTTACCGCTGCCAATTATTGATCAAATCTTGGAGAGATTGATAGGGAGAGAATACTTCTGTTTCTTAGACGGGTACTCGGGCTACAATTAGGTAGCCATCGCCCCCGAGGATAGGAAAAGACTACTTTTACATGTTCTTTCAACACATACGCATTCAAGCGCATGCCTTTTGGGCTTTGTAATTCCCCCAACACTTTTCAGCGATGCATGATTGTGGTTTTTTGTCGAAATGGTTGGCGATTTCCTGGAGGTCTTCATGGATGACTTCTCGATCCATGGTGATTCATTCGATGATTGTCTAGCGCACCTGGATCGAGTCCTCCGCAAGAGTAGGGAAGTGAATTTGGTGCTCTCTTGGGAGAAAATCCATTTCATGGTAAAAGAGGGCATTGTATTGGGGCATGTCATCTTCAAAAAGGGAATGGAGGTTGATCCTATCAAGGTGGATGTAATCAAGAAATTTGAGCCACCTACCAATGTGAAACAAGTATGAACTTTTCTGGGGCATGTCGGATTTTATAGGAGTTTTATTAAGGATTTTTCAAAAATTGCCCGACCGCTAACTGGCCTCCTAGGAAAAACATCGAGTTCCTAGTAGATCATAAGTATCTTGAAGGCTTTGAACTACTCAAAAGGAGGATCATTGATACTCCCGTCCTACAAGCCACGACTGTTCTCTTCCCTTCGAGATCATGACAGATGCATCCAATTTCGCAGTAGGGGCTGTGTTAGGACAAATAAAAGATGGAATCCCGTATGCTATTCACTACGCAAGCAAAGTTTTAGACCCTGCTCAGAAAAATTACACTGTGACCGAAAAGGAAATGCTTGCTGTAGTATTTGCCTTGAAAAAATTTCGATCTATACTTTTACGATCGAAGGTGACATTTTACACAAATTATTCTGCCATTCGATACTTTATGGTGAAAAGAGATGCAAAAGCGTGACTCCTTAGGTGTATACTATTTATTCAGGAATTTGATTTGGAGATTAAAGATAAACCTAGGGTTAAGAATGTCATGGATGATCATTTATCACGGATCGAACATAACAAAATCCCTGAATCTGAATCCATCCGTGAAACCTTCCCAAACGAGTCAATTTCTGCTGTTGACTCTCTCCCATGGTATGCCAACACTGTGAATTATCTCATCTCCAAGAAAGTTCCTCAGAGTTGGTCCAAGAATAAAATCGACCGACTCATGTCAGAAGCTAGACACTACCAGTGGGAGGATCCGTTCCTTTTCTTTGAAGGATAGATTCCATATGGAGAAAATGTATTCCTCAGGAGGAATACCAAAGCGTACTCAATCTCTGCCATACCTTGGAGGCAGGAGGACATCATTCTGGGAGGAGGACTGCTGAGAAGATACTACAATGTGGATTTTACTAATCGACCTTGTTTAAAGATGCCTACAATTTTGTCAGGTCGTGCCTGGTCTGTCAGAGAATGGGAGGGACCATTGGTCCTAAAGATGCCATGCTTATTCAACCAGTGATCATTTGTGATGTATTCGACACATGAGGCATTGACTTTATGGGCACATTCCCTAATAGTCAAGGATTTGAATATATTCTTATCGCGGTAGATTATTTATCTAGGTGGGTGGAGGCTATCCCTACTCGAGCAGCAGATAGAAAAACTGTATGCAAGTTTTTGAAAGATAATATTATTTCGAGGATTGTAATCCCAAATGTATTAATATCTGATGGGGGTTGCCACTTTGTCAACCGGGAGATGAAGAAGTTGACTAAGGAATACAACATCAAGCACTGTGTCGCTAGTCCTTACCATCCACAATCCAATGGCATGGCCGAGGTGTCAAACAGGGAGATCAAAGGAATTTTATAGAAGCTCATCCACCCTGACAGGAAGAACTGGTCCCAACTCCTGGACCAGGTTCTATGGGATTATCGGACGGCTTATAAGAACCCATTGCACACCTCCTCATTTCAAATGGTATATGGAAAGCCGTGTCATTTGCCCGCAGAACTCGTGCATAAATCAGAATGGGCAATCAAAAATATTAATTGGAATTGTCACCAAGGAAAGAAGAATAGAGAGATGGATTTGAATGAATTATTCGAAATATGAAATCATGCTTATGAAAACAACACCATTTACAAGGAAAAAGTAAAGAAATGGAATGACAAAAACATTCGGACAAAGACCTTTGTCGCAGGACAGAAAGTATGGTTATTTAATGCAAAATTGAATATTTTCCAAGGTAAATTGAAATTAAAATGGACAGGACCCTTCATCGTAAGAGAGGTACACAATAACGGAAGTGTTGAGATATCAGAGACCGCAGATAGCATACACACACATCTATAGTCAACGGCCAGCTACTTAAACACTTTGTCGAATCGATGAGCAATTAGTGAAAGTAGAACAGATCTCCTTCACTCAAGGCATGGCATTTGACGAAAGACTCGAACTGCCTGGATAAAACACCTCTTCGAATCCAATACTCTTCTGTATATCCATCAACCCACTCTCGGTTCCCTAATACTTAGTATAAAGGGACCGATCTCATTGTATATACATCACTTCTATTCTTTCTGTTCACCCTGACTGCCTCATTTCATGCTTTTCTTATATGCTTAGTCCCTCAAATGTCTAAGTATAGGGGGGCATGTCGACTTCTATTATTCTTGACTCAACTATATTTAGTACGAGCTATGTCTACATTTCACATTGTGCCATGAGGATATGGCACTTGCTAATTATAGGGGGGTGTTGTATATATTCCATCCACTTTATCCATAGTTCGTACTTTAATTGTTTTCATCTAACATTGGGGATGAGTACAAGTAGTGTATATTATGTATATAATACTAAATGCTTTCTGTAAATAATATTTCAAAAAAAACAACAAAAACAAAAACCTTTTGGCACAAAATTCACTCATGGTCTTGCATTTCATCAAGCATCTCATGCATCCCTTGGTTGATGTATTCCTAACACATTCACTATCACTCAAGGCATGAGGATTTCGAGGACACTTGATTTCTGTGATCTTGAGAATCTGAGTTAGCCAGCCTTGGTCATTAGGGTTTTGAACTTAATAATCCACAGTTCCATAGTTTAAAAGATTCGAGCGCTATATTTCACTCTTCATCTCTACCTTCAAAAGAATATGATCAGCACGTCACTTTCACAACTGCATGATTGATGAGATGAGTTGAGGTATCACTTGACGGACTAGGACTGGAGATTTAAGTATGGACCCGATCTAATGATATTTGAGGATGGGATAAAGTTAATGGAGGCTTCAAGAAACTTGAGTGTCAGCAAACCTTTAGCCAGTATGTGAACAAGTTCACATGATATCCTTTGATATTTACCTATGTGCCAGGGTGTGATGAAACAAAATAAAATTGTTGATCAGTGTGCACCAACTTCTGGTAAAAGCAGTGGAGCTAGTCAAACAAAAAAAATAAAATAAAAATAAAAGAAAATCCCTATCCTCCAATGTAAAATTATAAATGAGCTTCCATAAATGACGAGCGCTTCCAAACATTTTCAAAGTGTCCACTTGGACCAAGCGCTAATTGGGACCAAGGAGTCGGGTTGACACCAAAAAAGAGCTCTGCATCGTAAATGCTACAAGTCTGGGTGTCGAAGGTATCTTAGATGCTAAAAAAAGACACACCCCGATGTATTCCAGAAAAACAAGTGTAGACGAGTCCAACTCTCTTGACGGACACATTGATCAACAAGTTAAAAATTTACATGTGTTGAGTAAAAAGGCACTCGAGAGGCCCCTTGTTCCAATGCGAGGGAGAGAAAAATAGACACAATCCTCTACCCTTCTTCATATGGCTGTCCATCTACATTTCAAGTCTAACAAACTAATGAGACGATTGACTGAAGCAAGAATAGACTTATTCCCTAGTGTTGAGGATTAGGTCTAGAGGAGAGTCTCATGGACTGGAACTTTGGGTGATGTCTCAACTCGACTTTCATGAATGCAGTACACAAAAAGTCATATCCTTATATTATATGTACAAACAAGAGTTTGATAAATAGAGAAGTTGGATTCCTTTTGATTAAAGCATGGTTGAACCTAGAATTTTAAGATAACTCAAATTAAGGGTCTTCGATGAATGGATCCTTGAAAATTCACACGCACAGTCAGGATTTTTCCAACTAAGTCATTCATTCATTGATGCTCGGGGATGAGCATGGTTTAAGTATAGGGGTATGATGAATATCATATTCATCATGCTAAAATTGGTCAATTAGGCTTTGTTCCCCAAAATCCATGTGCATTTAACCATTAATAAAGCATCATTAGCATTCATACATGTGTAAATAATATTCACATTCCATCATACATACTTGCATAATGTCTAAATTAGCCCAAAAAGCTATTAACATTCCATGTTTTTAGTTAATCCATCCTAACTCTGAGACCCCAAATCACCTCCATTATGTAAATAATACTAAAAAGAACAATTAAAAAATACAAAAAAATTACTAACTCAAATAAGTGTAAAATGATCCCAAAGTCTAATTTCACATCTGACAGACTAAAACTTGCATATCTCCCTCATAATATGTCCAATTTTGGTCTACTCACTTTTAAAATACTCTATTTTCAAATACCTTCAAAATAAGACCAATTTCGTAAAATTCGGAGCTCATTTGTGAAAGTTGGGTTTTGGGCCTCTTTTGCGCACTTCAACTTTTTGCTATTTTTGATCGAAATTTTTATGTACATAATTAACCCTTTTCATTTTATTTATTCTTCATTCATGTCCTTTGATGAAAGTTTAATAAGAGACAGAAAAATCAAAATCTAGATCAAGTGTGAAATCAAAGAAACTGACTGAGTCCAAGTGTCTGTTGTGAGTCTGTACAAAAATCCCATATTTCGTACTTGTATTTATTTTCCTATTTTATTATTTATTAAAAATAAAAAAATAGATTAGTATGTAATTGATTTTCTTATATTTTATCGTATTTTTTCTAGACTATCCTCTTTTAAAAACCACCAAAAAATTACAAAACCCAAAAAACTGATTTTCTACACATGGAGAACCACCAAAAATACCGCTTCGCACAGATGACCTTTTTTGCTCCTGGATCCTTCAAGAAAGTTTAGATCTCATCGAGACAGACAATTTGTGAAGGAAAATTTTCAATATGCCACGTGCACCCCTGTTTCACTTCCATTCTCTCTCCTGCTGCCCCCGGGTCATGTGCCTAGCACGTGACCCCCTGTCCTCTTCCTCCAGCCATTTCCACCCCTTCCCCGCTGCTATTACCCTCTCCGTCATGCACGGCCTCTGGCCGTTACGAGCACCGTCGTATCTCCTTCGTGTAACGCTCCACCTCGCCCTCCTATAAAGCACCTCCGTCTCCTCCATCTTCCAGGTAACCCGCCATCTTCCTTATCCCTGTACCGACCTCCACCTCCACAGAAGCCTCGCTCGCACTACCTCCTAGTTGAGGCTCTTCCTCCGCATTTCATCTTCATCGCCATCTTTGCGACTCCGCCCTACGCGCTCAGCCATGCCCTCACCCCTGAGTACCTTCGTCTCACGTCGACCATCCTCGACTTCCGTTGCCTCACATCGACGACATCGCCTCGACCCCCCTGTGGACCACTCTCATTCTCTGTTATACGCTCACCCTACTGGTCCACCGCCACCGCCTCGTGAGCCCTCTACCTCAGTCATTGCTCGGCCTCTGTTGCTCGGCCATGTGTCGGCTGAGCCCGATAACTTCCGTTGTCAACGCCCGCACCGTCGCCTACGTCATCGCACCTCACCAGTGGTCGTTGGATCGATCCCAAGCCCTTGATCCAACGGTCATCAGAGCTCCACGTGTTATACCCGAGCCTGCCACCCCAACCTCGAGGCTCAGGCAGTCCGGACCGCTTCTCTCCTCCATGTCAAGGCTCGGTCCATCCGAGCCATAGCTTCGGATCGAGCCTCCAGCCATGTTGATCGAGCCTCTGGTTCGGGGCACCAAACCATAGCCTCACACCGAACCGTAGCTTCGTCACCCAAGACGCAACCTCGTGTACCCGAGCCTCCATAGGAACGTGTGAGGCACGTGCTGCGAGGGAAAATTACAACGCCCTCACAAGATATGAAAATTGCATATATACCCCCCACTAGGGGTAAATTACAGAGTAACCCCTATGGCTCCTTGATTTTGCTGATAATCCCCTCCAGGGACCTTAATGAAAGAAAACTTCATTTTATTTACAATTTAGTCCCTATATATTCATTTTGTCATAACTTTTGCATTCGAACTCTGATTTTAGCATATAATATGTCGTTTGAAGCTATTTTCATGCTCTATCATTTAGAATAGTTTATGAACATATCTTATACTTTTTATTGGGGGTTATTATTCAAGAATCACTGTTGACATATGCGGGCTGGTTTTTGACATTTTGTGCCTTATTTTATTAAGGAAGTTTTGGATTCTTAAGGGACTTGATTGGTGATATTTGTTAAAGATTAACGCTCTTGTCATTCATGATTATTATTTTCTCGATAAACTAATCTCTGCAGGGGGAAAAGACTAGGGAGGGATGATTGTATTTCCTTGATGTTTTTGAGGAGATTTTACCTGATTAATTATTTGTGATAATTGATCTTATCCTTAGTGAATTAGTCTTTGTAGGGTACAATCAAGGAGGATTTGATTTAATTCTCGATATTCTAAAACTCTATTTATTTGAGGATTAAATTATAATTTGGATATCGAATATTAGATGATAAAAATCATTACACGATCTCATTGATTGCAGGATTTTACATAAGATCTATTGACATTCTTGCCTGCAACTTGGATTCGATAATTCTTTCTGGACTTTAACCTCTTTTGATATGTGATTAATTTTGAGGATTCATTATTCATGTCTTCGAGGATTTAATACATTTAAAATCACATATCCTGTGTTGAATTCATTTGCTCTGTATATTTCTTCACATATGCATTGCATTATATTATATTATTCCGACAGCGAAATTTATCGAACAATTACTTAATTATTTAATTTAATTTAAAACCACACAACTAAAAATCATTGTTCCCTATGTTCAACCTTGGTACACTTGCTAAGTAAAAATATTCCACAACATTCAAAGATTGTGGTTTTTGATCGATCGATTTTCGCCTCCTATACTACAATTATCGACTATTAAAGAGGCAGATTTCACGTTCATCAGATTCTCACCGAGCTTCCCAAGCAAATGTCGGTGTTAGTTGATAGGGTATCCAAGATCAAGATACCTACTCTGTCTACAACCCCTTCTCCCATCTACCGAGTACACCACATTCAGGAGCAACCCTTGTAGGGGTCTTACAGCACATGGACTCAAGGTCATCCTGAGGTCCATGAGAGCTAGTTCACAGAGCCGACCATTGAGACACTCACGGAGGAGCCTCCACAGGTATGGGAGGTGAATGGGATCTGTTAAACCGATGATCCCAATGTTACCCAGAGACAGCCACACTAACGACCACAATACCCCCCTCGAACCTAGTATCGCTAGTTTCCATCCCCTCAGCAACACCAATACTCCCCTTAAAGCCAGTATCATCAGCAAATCCATGAGGAACCTAGCAGACCGCAGTGGGGTCAACAACATCAATCCCAGAGGCAGGATCACAAGCCCCATCTTCGGGTACCTCTAACTTTAAGGGGATTATTGATGAGATCAAACTCATCTGCATTGAGCAACATGATCAGGGAGCCGACGCCAATCAGCTTTCACGTTGGCGTGATGAGTTCACCATACCTGGGACCTCCATCCTGGCACAAGTTTAGGTTAACCTCAACAACCTGAACCAAGGATATAATTGCCAGAAGGATCAGATATACTATTACGATTTCTTAAAATCAGATCAAGAGATCCTATCGCATGGTGTTCACCATCTTACATTTAGGAGCGGTAGGACCGTGCAGACCCCTGATCTGGCACGGTGAAATGGAGTTGAGGATACCGATGAGACAGTCCCTATGGATTGCTCAGAGGAGGAGAACCATCACTAGCATCAGCAACACCTTCATGATCATTAGGAGGATTTGAATACCTAAAAATCCAAAAAAAATAAAAAAAACCAAGAAAATCAAAAAAGAAGAATAAAGATACATCGGGCACGATTGCGAGCACCGAGTCTTTGGGAGATGAGAAGACCACCTTGGATGCATCACCAGCATTTTTTTCATCTTTAGTTTCAGTTTCATTTCCATTTCATACATGTTAGTTGAGTCATCTACAGAGTCCAAGTCCAAGTCAGAGTCATGTACAACTGATTCGATTCCAATAAGGACTCAGAAGATGATGTTCCTATTTCAAATCATGTGCCTCTAATAATCCCCATCCCCTAGGCTTTATCTATGGGAAAGAAGAAAAATTCTCAAAAAGAATGATCTTGATGTTTCGGATATGGAAAGGATATGTCGTGAAAAAGTTGAAGTTGAAATTCCTTTCCTCCAGTTAGTGGATATGGTCCTTGCATTCAAGAAATACCTAAAGGCAACGTGCACAAATGTTAGGAACAACAGGAAAAAGAACACTCGAACAATGAAACATGTGTTGACCATAGCCATTACTTGCCCCATTAAGAATGTGTTTCAAAGGAAATGAAGGACATGGGTGCCCATTGTGTGGTGAATCATGTCGATGACACACGTTTGCACATACTCTCTTGGATATTGTATCATCAATTAACATGATGCCAACAACCCTCTAAGAGCGGCTAAATCTAGGAACCCTTAGGAAATCCAGAGCCTTACTCCAGTTGGTTGACAAATCCACTAAGAGTTCCAAGGTAAAACTAAGAAACATTATCATCAATGTTGAGGGACGAAATTACATGGTGGACTTCACAGTCCTTGATACGGAGATCCATCAGAATTGGAAATATTCATAGATCATACATGGAAGGTCCTTTCTGTGGACAACAAGATCCTTATTTGACTATAAGGTTGGGAAGATTCATTTCCAAACTCCAGGCAGAGATGAGGAACTAGAGATGCAACAGACAAGGTGGAAGAGGCCAGATTTCGAATCCAGTACTGAGTACACTTTATCAGAAGCATATTGTGTTCACATGGACACCGCTGGACCATGGAGATAGAACCCAACTAGCAAATATGAGTCCCTCTCCTCTAGAGAGAATCTTGTACATGAGACAGTTTACGAGATCCTTTGGGATGAACAACAAGGCGCATATCATAGAGAGAGTGCATACCTATATCCCTACATCAACAATCAAAAGAGGAGGATGATGAGTTGGATGCAATTGTTACCAATTTCTTGGATGTCTTTTTCGATCTAACTCTTGAGCAGAATCAGTTGGTGGTTACTATCACAACAGATTCGGCCACATCCACCACAGAATCAGATTCAGAGGATGTTGAGCCAAATTTACCTGATTAGCATACCATCCCAAGCTCAAACCTCTAAATACCACCTTGAAGTATGACTTCCTTGCGAGCCCACCACAGAAGTTTCCGGTCATTACCAATTCTTACTTGACAGGAGAAAAAGAATATTTCCTTCTAGATATTCTTGAACAGAACCACAAGGCCATGGGCTGGAGAATGTCCGATCTTCGTGGGATTGACCCCGCTTTGTGCTCATACCATATTTACCTTGAAGAAGGTGCTAGACCCTCTCATGAGTTCCAACGCAGCATGAATCCAAACTTATGAGATGTGATCAAGAAGGAGATTAAAAAATGGTGTGATGCAGGATTTATATATCCCATCTCTGATTCCAAGTGGGTGGAAGCAGTTCATGTATTCCTTAAGAAGGCAGGGCTTCAGACAATCACCAACTCAGATAGAGAGAAAATTGCGATAGGAGTACCAACGTTGTGGCATGTCTGTGTGGATTACAGACGCTTGAATGTTGCGACTAAAAAGGACCATTTCCCCTTACCATTCTTAGACCAGATCTTGGAGAAAATTACAGGGAAAGAATTCTTTTGTTTTTTATATGGGTACTCATCTACAATCAAGTAGCGATCGCTCCCGAGGATCAGGAAAAGACCACCTTTACATGTCCATTCAGCACGTATGCATTCAAGAGCATGCCCTTTGGATTATGTAATGCACCGAGGACTTCTAGAGGTGCATGATTGCAGTAATTGCTGAGATGGTGAGATATTTCTTGGAGGTCTTCATGGATGACTTCTCGGTCCATGATGAATCGTTTGATACCTGTCTGTCTCATTTGGATCGAGTCCTCAAGAAGTGCAGCGAGGTGAATTGGTGCTCTCTTGGGAGAAGAGCCATTTTGTGGTTCAAGAGGGCATTGTTTTGGGGTATGTCATCTCCAATAGGGGAACAAAGGTCGACCCTGCCAAGGTGGATGTGATCATGAAACTTCAACCACCAACTGACATTAAGAAGGTGTGGTTGTTCCTCGATCATGTCAGTTTTTACCGCATATTCCTAAAGGACTTCATAAAGATTGTTCGACCGCTAACAAAACTCTTAGGAAAAGACACGGAGTTCATTATAGATCACTGATGTCTTAAGGCCTTTGAGCTCCTAAAGAGGAAGATCATGTATTCTCCTATCCTATAGGCCCCGGATTGGTCTCTTCTTTTGAGATCATGATAGACGCTTTTGACTTTGTTGTCAAGGGCGTGTTAGGACAAAGGGGGAAGGGATTTCTTATGCCGTCTACTATGCAAGCAAAGTACTCTATCAAGCTCAATGGAATTATACTGTCACCGAGAAGGAAATGCTTGCTGTAGTGTTTGCCTTGGATACATTTAGGTCACATCTTTTAGGGTCCAAGGTTACTGTGTTCACAGATCACACAGCCATCAAGTGCCTCATGGAAAAGTAGGACGTGAAGGTGCATCTTCTTAGGTGGATTCTACTACTCCAAGAGTTTTATTTGTAGATCAAGGATAATACTGAAGTGAAAAATGTGGTGGTTGATTACCCTCCTGCATAGAGTCACATAGTTCCTCTAAGACTGACCCCATCAAGGACTCCTTCCCTGACGAGTCGATATGTTCTGTCGACTCTCTTCCATGGTATGCCAGCATGGTGGATTTCTTAGTGTCTAGGACAGTTTCCCTTGATTGGCCCAAGAGCGACATTGATCGAATTAAGTTGGACTATAGGAAATACCATTTGGAGGATCCATTCTTTTTCTTCAAAGGTCCGGATTGTGTCTGGCGGAGGTGTATTCCTTAGGAGGAATACATGACTGTCCTCATCTACTGCCATTCCTTGGAGGTAGGAGGACGCCACGCCGGGAAGAGGACTGCCTGGAAAGTGCTTCAATGTGGCTTGTACTGACCGATCCTATTCCGTGATGCTTATGCATTTCTTAGGTCATGCCTAGTATGTCAAGGAATGGGAGGGACCGTCGAACCCAAAGACGAAATTCCCATACAATCGATCATTATGGTTGATTTTTTTGATGCATGGAGCATAGATTTTATGGGCCCATTACCTAATAGCCACGATTATGAGCATATTCTCTTGATGGTGGATTATCTCTCTAGGTGGGTGGAAGCTATCCCTACCCGAGTCTCAAACAAAAAGACTGTCTGTAAGTTCGCGAAAGATCACATCATTTCACGATTCGGGATTCCGAAAGTTATCATCTCTGATAGGGGTAGCCATTTTGTTAACATGGAAATGAAAAAGTTAACAAAGGACTACGACATCGAGCACCTTGTTGCTAGTCCATTCAACCCACAATCGAATGGTGTGTTTGAGGTCTCGAATAGGGAGGTAAAGGGCAATTTGAAGAAGTTAGCCCCCCTAACAGGAAGAAATAGTCCAAGCTCTTAGAACAAGTTATATGGTCATACTGGACTGCTTACAAGACAATGTGTGGAACCTTCCCATTCCGAATGGTTTATGGAAATCCATGTCATTTACTCGCTGATCTGATACATAAATCTGAATGGGCATTAAAGTAAGTGAACTGCAACACCCATGAAGGACATCCAGGCAGAAAGATGGATCTAAATGAGCTTCTATAAATAAAAAACAAGGCATATAAAAACAACGTATTCTACAAGTCCAGAATCAAGTGTTGGCACGATCAACATATTAAACACACGAATTTCGTCCCAAGGTGGAAGGTATGGATAATGCCAAGTTGAATATTCTTCAGGGCAAATTGAAATCCAAGTGGACATGACCCTTTATTGTCAGAGAAGTGAACAAGAACGATAGTGTATGGACTTCAGACTTTATAGATGGTGCACGACCATTCGTTGTGAATGGATAGCTATTGAAGCATTTTGTAGGATAATTGAGCAGTTATCCCGAGTTGAAGAGATCGCATTCATGCGTATCTGATGAATCTCGTATTCATCATGCTAAAATTGGTCATTTAGGCTCTGTCCCCCATCATCCACCTGTAATTATTCATTAATAGAGCATTATTAGCCATCATGCATGTGTAAATAATATCTGCATTTCATCATGCATAATTGCATTTAAAATCCCCAGTGTAAATTAGCCCAAAAAGCCGCTAAATTCTCACATTTTTAGTTAATTCATCCTAACTCCGATTGACCCAAAACCACCTCCATTGTGTAGATATTACTAACTTTATTAAATAAAAAATACAAAAAAATTATTAACCCCAATAAGTGTCAAATAATCCCAAAGTCAAATTTCACATCTGACAGACTAAAATGAGCATATCTCCTACATACAGTGTCCGATTTTGGTCTACTTACTTTTAAAGTACTCCATTTTCAAATACCTTCAAAACAAGACCAATTTCATAAAATTCGGAGCTCATTGTGAAAGTTGGGTTTTGGGCCTCTTTTGCGCATTTTAACTTTTTGCCAATTTTGACCTGCTTTTTTATGTGCATAATTAACTCTTTTAATTTTATTTCTTTTTCATTTGTGTCCTTTGATGAAAGTTTTAATAAGAAGCGTAAAGATCCAAATCCAGATCAAAACTGAGATCAAAGAAACTGACCAAGTTCAAGTGTCTGTTGTCGGTCTGTACAAAAGTTGTGCGTTTCTAACTTCTAATTTATTTTCCTATTTTCTTATTTATTAAAAATCCAAAAAAATTAGATTAATGTGTAAATAATTGTCGTATTTTTTCTAGATTTTTTATCCTCTCTAAAACCACCAAAAAAATACAAAATCTCAAAAATACGGTTTTCGTACACATGGAAAGCCACCAAAAATACCACTTCTCACAGATGACCTCTTTTGCTCCCGGATCCTTCATGAAAGTTGTAGATCTCGACAAGACGAACAACTTTCGTGAAGAAAATTTTTCGATTCGAAGTCTCCTGCTACTTCTTTTCTATTTTTCTTTGTCTTAAATTTTGAAATTTTTTTGGGGGCGCCACGTGGCAGCCCCTAGGCATGCCACGTGGCACCCCCACTTGCCCTCTCTCTCCAGCCGCCCCCTCCCCCAAGGTCACGTGCTGCGCACGTGACCTTCTTCCACCTCCAGCCGTTGCAAGCCGCCCCCCCTGCCGTTCCTCTCTTCCTCCCTCCTCGTAATGGCCGCCGCCCACACCCATCTCCGGTCGTTACGACCGCAGCCTCTACCTCGCGCGTAACCGCCTCCATCCGCTTCCCTATAAAACCCAGCCACCTTCGCACCTCGTCCACCATCTGCCCTTCGTTCTGAGAGCCGGTGACAGCGGCAACAGCGTGATCCAGAGGCCTAAAACTTCTGTCCAGCTTCGTGCAACAAAGCTTCGTGGCTTCACGGCCAGCCACTGAGGCGATTACCGCCGGAGCCTACGCTCCAGCACTCCACCGGCCATCTTTCCACCGTGCAGCAGCCATTCTCCCTCCGCCTTAGCACCTCCGTGCATCGACTCCGACTCGCAGAGCCTTCGCCGATCGCCCCGCCTCCGCAGCAGCTCAGTCGTGTGTCGGCCGAGCTCCGCTCGCCTCAGTCCACAAGTTTCCACCGCCGTCAGACTCCGCCGTTTCGCCTCGCATCGGCTGCACCACCGCTAGGCACCGGGTCTGCCCTCGCGCCGTGTGTCGGCCGGGGCGCAACACGCGTCTTTCGGCCGCCAACACCTCGCCATCGACTTCGCCGCACACGCGGCATCTCCGCCCTCGCGCCTCGAGCGCCATCATCACCTCCGGCTCCTCCGCCCGCGCTCAGCTCCGCCTTGCGCGGTGTCCACCCCGGCCAGATCGCGTTCTCTGCCTGGGCGTGCTCCATGACGCACAGGCGCCGTTGGATCGGGCCCTCCTGCCCTTGATCCAACGGCCGTGCTCACAACACGCGCCCTCCCCCCAAGCCTTGAGGCTCGGGCTGATCGAGCCTTAGCTTCGGGGCATCCGAGCCTTCCTCAGCTTCGCTCGCCCCCGAGCCTCAGGTTCGTCACCCGAACCACAGGCTCGGGAGCCCGAGCCTCCAGGTCCGCACACAAGCCTCCAAGCGCACGTGCGGGGCACGTGCGCGACTGGAAAAATTGCGCCGAGGCCCTCCGATCTTTCAGAAATTACATAAATACCCTCGGTAGGGGTAAATTACATCCCGGCCCCTCAAGTTTTCATAAATTACAGATAAGTCCTCTCAGGGGCCTCTTTGCAAAGAAAACTTTATTTTATTTACATTTTAGTCCCTGGAATTTCATTTTGTCATAAGTTTTTCATACGGACTCCGATTTTAGCGTATAATATGTCATTTTGAAGCTAATTCCGTGCTCTACAACTTAGCATACCTTGTGAACAGATCTGAGTTTATTTATTGAGAATTATTATTTGAGGATCTCTATTGGCTTATGCAGGCTTAGTTTGACATAACTGTGCCACAAGTAACTTGGAAAAATTGACGATTTATTTTACAGGGAATTGTTGGAGTTGAGATATTATTTGAGGACTTATTTTATGCAGGGGCTTCAGTGAAGAAGATTGAACATTTATTTCCTTGTATTTTTCGAAGATAATGTCTATCAATTAAGGATTAATCTACAGGGAATTTGGAAGAAATTTTCATCAGAGCCCCGAACATATGAGATTATTTATTGACACTCTGATCATTTCTTTTGAATTATAGCTTCTGATCTGTGATAAATTTCGAGGTTATCGATTAACATCTTTTGGAGCATAAATCCAAATTCCAGATCCTGTGCTGAATTGTTTTCCCTGCAAATTTTCTTCGCATCGCTTCTCCATCATTGCATTGTATATATTTCTTAACACAAAAATTAATCGAACATTTATTGATTATTTAATTTGATTCGAGACCGTGCAACTAAAAATCACCGTTCCCTATGTTTGACCTTGGTAGACTTGCCAAGTAAAAAATTTCCGCAACATTCAAAGTTTGTGGTATTTTGACGACCGAAATCCGCCTCCTATACTACAATTCACGATTATTAAAGAGGTGAGTTTCACGTTCATCAGTATCCTAGAATTCCATGATCCACTCTTAAGGAATGCATGAATCCTCACCACTTCCTCTATCACCGTGCATCTTTCCCTACTCCCCATTCTCTTTGTATATTCCCCAACCCCATCGGTTCTCATACTCACTCCTGGACTATACAGAGGCAAACCAAAGCCTAAGTATAGGAGGGACCGATGCCCACTATGTATATATTCATCCATTCTCCTCTTGACCTCGACTGCCCCATTTTTGGTCTTCTTCTGTACTTAGGCTGACCAGAGCCTAAGTATAGGGGGGAGGTGATGAATCTCCATTTCATCACCTTTATTTTATCATTTTGACCTTAAAAATCATAGTAAATGCATGCAAATACCCTTAATTTGCAAAAATTAACATTCATGCATTGTAGTACAAATATTGTATAAAATACAGTTTTTTAGTGTCAAAATTGTAAAATAAAGAAAATAAAAAGAATAAGATATCGAAGATATTTTATAACCCTAAACCCAGAGACATAGGCATCTTGACGAATAAGTCGACAAGGAATAAAGTGGGGGTGATAAGGGCCATCAATACAATAAAAATTCTTTTTATCTATTCATTCTCTATATATTTTTGGGACCTATTTTTATTTCTACTTTTTGTACATCAATAAAGAAACTTTGAACATGAAGTTGTAGATAATAAAATATAGAAAATATAAAATTGATTTCATACAAAAATAATACATAGAGAAAACGTTATACTCTCTCTACATAAGATTTCGAAATCCCAACTTCCCATATCCATATCTCTCAAATAAAAACCCAAAATGTATCAAAGTCACTTTTATATAACTTTGAATAAGCTATTTAATGAATGTGGTTTCATATTTTTTGTAGTTGAGGTGTGGAAGTTAGATTTTGGACTCCTATTGTATAGTATAACTGATTAAAATATTCATTTATTCATTATTTATTATTTTATATTTTTATAATTTTTAAATATTATGTATAACATATGTACATATTAAAAATGGAATAAAACAATAAATAAAATATTAAAATAAAATAGGTATATAAAATACATAGATGAAATACCTATATCTATACTTATATAATAAGAACACCTACTTATTTAAGTGTTATAGTATATTAGAAAAATGTAATAAAAATATATTTAAATATCTAAAAATAAGATATAATTTTATAAAATGATAAACTAAAATGTAAAATTAAATATACAAAATAGAAATAAAAGACTCAAAAACATAGATGAATACACCTCTATATTAACCCTAAAAAGTATCTTGTAATTTTATATCTTGAAAAGAATAAATATCGTAATAAAATACTTTATAAAATAATAAACATTTTTTATTTTATAACTTAAAATTAATAAAATCATTTATTATTTTATATCAATTTTATAAATATTTTTTGAGGTCTGATTTTGTTGTTGGTCTGCGTGGACGAACCATCATTCGCCCTCAATTGACCTCGGTCAACTCTGATCGAGGTCGTAAGGGTGTCAGACCTGCGGAATGATGACCATTTTCTTACTTTTTTCCAAATCGACCCGAGCATCGACTTGGGTAGATTTCTTCTGCAATCTTGTGCCTCGTTCATTGGTGATTCACGCCCGAATGATACCTTGGGCTACGAATCGCTGAATCGATGCCAACACCTTGATCTTTGGAGCCCTACGTCCATCCTGTACGTCACTTTTCCTCCGCGTCCTCCCCAAGTTTGATCCATCTTCCACCTTCGAACCCTAAACCAAAGGTACGAGATTCCTTCCTGGTGATAGTAGAGAGGTAAGGACACCTTCAGTGTGTTGCTTGGTGTCGATTTGAGGCAGATCCGAGTTGCCGCCACCAGCGGCGCCACAAGCTCGCTCCACCCCGGTCCTGGTGAGGTAGCTTCTCCTTTTATTATTTTTTTCTCTTCCATAGCTTAATATTAGGATATCATTGCATTTCATTTTCATTGATTTCATCTTGTGTGGAGTTAAATCCGTAGCCCTCCTTTGCTGGAGCTTTGTTTCCACCTCTGCATTTCGAATAATCTAACACACCTCCGCCTCCACTAGCACCTCCATCATCTCCCCCTGTGCATGCTCTCCACCCGACGCACTCCCGCTTACCATGTTCTTGCAGAGAATACATGGTCGACTTCCTCCTCCTCCACCGCTCGTCGGAGGAAGCCCATCCACCTCATCGTCTGCTCATTTTCCTACCTAAACCACTCCATTGCTTCTTCGGGTTTTTGCGACTATTCCTGTAGGTATTATCGAAGATAGGGATCCTTTGGAGCCTGGCAAAGGATAGGAGATAGCTTTCAGATGAATCACCATCACCAGAGCAATCTAGACCCTCTTGCACCCTTTTGAGCTGTCACCGATGCGGGAGGACATTAGCAAGGTTTTGGACCCAGTTGCAGCTAAGGAGAAGCCGTGAGCACAAGATTCTATGGATAAAAGCCACGGAAAGTGGTTGTTCTACGTCATTCTTCATGAACAACAACAACCGTCAGATCATCGTCTTGCTCCAAGTCTAACCAGATTCATTGGATTACGACAACAAGACACGTTCAGATTCACGGGGACATCTAATCGCCACCGTTTGCACGTGAACCGTCATGGCCGCATCTGGATGCAACGCGTGGCATAAATGGCACCATTACACCGCCAATCAATGCCTTCGGAGGGTTATTTTGCCTTATTTTCCCCTCTAACTTTGTATTTAATATTTGATACTCAAACATCCATCTTTCATTTATTTAGTTTTGTGTATTTTGCGTAAAAGCCCTGCAATTTATTATATTAGCACTTTAGTCCCGCCCCACATCAACCCACAGAGCCTAGACATTTTATAACTATGCCCTTGAAGCTTTGGATATCGGCATTTAGTCCAGTAACTTAATTTAAGGTATTTATTTTTGTGAAATTTGCAATATGGCCCCTGAACTTTACTTTATTTACAAAAATTCCCTTCTCAGATTGTAGTTTCTTTATGTTTCTTCTATTTATTTAAAAATATTTCTCATGCTCTAAAAAATTCCAAAAAATAGGGTAGTTGCTTGTTATTGTGTTGATACATTCTATAATTTTGCATTGCATTTTTAGGCATATTTTGTATTTTATAAAAATCAAAATTAACCTATTTTTCCCTATCTACATTAGAAAATACATAAAAACTATAAAAAGCTTTTGAAATATTCAAAAAATGCATGTCTTATTTATTTAGTTATTTTACAACTTCAAACCTAAAATCCCTAAAAATCATAAAAGGAAACTCTTAAAATTGAAAATCCCTACTAAAATTCTATAAAATTCTCTAAAATTCCAAAAATTCTTTTTTTTAATTTTCTTTATATTGATTTTTACATATTAAAATTAACTTGGAGAAATTTTGATTTTGTTTGCTATTTTTTTATCTCCATTTTAATTTCAGGTATTTAATTAAACCCCTCATTTATGGTATTTTTAACTTTAAAATATATAAAAATTCACAAAAATTCCTTAAAAATCGGAAAAATAGTAAACAATATTTTAAAATCCCAAAAAATATATTTTCTTAATTTTTTTACTATTTTTTATTATTTATATCTATATTGGTCTATATTTTATAGATACTCTTTTATAGCTATATTATCTTTTTTAAAAGAAAAAGAAATATAAAAATCTAAAAATCTAAAGAACATATAAAAATTAAAAATTAAAAATCAAAAGTAAAAAATCTAAAACAAATATAAAATTAAAAAATAAAAACCCATAAAAAATCATTTTGGCCAAGTCAGTGAGTTATAAATTATGTTTTGATTTTACATCTTTTCCTGTTCTACTCCATTGCTGCTTGTGTTTGACCCTTACTTGGTTGCCATTATACATTCTTAGTAGGGTATAATAAATATTATCTCTTCCTCTTAATTAATTAATTGTCTATGTGGGTTAATTGTTGAAACAACGAGAGGATTCAAGTAGTCGCTTCAGTAACAGTGAGCCTGATTTGTCAGACCATTATTTAGAGACTCCCATTTTCTCGTTCTTGAAATGGTGCCGTTGTCGAGGAGCATCGTCTTGTAGAGTAGATTTTGTCCCCTTAATTGCATAGCCATTTTTGATACTATCTCTCTTCGTCTGATTATCTATTTTGAATTGTCTGACATCTCTCCTCTTGTCTTCGTGCAAGGGACCGTGGACCGAGGAGGATTGCCTAGGTGATTCTACGTAGTCTTGGGACGAGGACCCGATTATTCTGACCTAGTCGGTAGGAGAGAGCATGATAGCCCTTGAGAGAGAGAGAGATGATAATAGCTTAGGATTTTTACTTTTTATGAGAAAGATATTTATTTTGACTATTATTTTGTAATAATACATGTACCCTGGACTTTGGACACTCGGGACCAATTTCCAAGTGTTTGTTCACTTGGGGGCTCACTGCAGTTTTCCGAGTTTTTCCATCACTTTATTTTACTTTGTTTCTCGTATTTTGAGACTTCCTCCCTTTTTTCTATTTGTTTTGTGGAATGAACCCTTAACTTTTAGGCGTGCTTGGTCGTGTAGTCTAAGGCCAAACACATAATTATTTTGCATGCACCTATAGTCTTCACATTTGGACTTAGAATTAATTAATTGCTTAAAACTTAATCTCAAAACCACGCGTCGTGAGAGCACTCCATACAACGCTTGCAAGGCCCACTATGGTGGGCACTGAGGAGTCTCCAAGATTGGATTTTAGGTTTCATTCTTAGTGTTTTGCATTAGGTTCTTCACGTTAGAATTTGCATGCTTAGGAAGATTTCCATGTGCATATATGCATATAGTGTAGGTTTACAATTTCCTATTTTGCATTCTGCGTGGAGAGAGCTGGGAAGAATTGTAGATCTTCTAACTGAGCATTCATCATTTAGGAACTAAGGTGAGATTTCCATCTTAGTGTGACCTTGCATTGCTTTTCCGCTATCTCCCTCTATTTTTGGATCATATAGAAATCAAAGAAGATACAAAAACATTAGGCGCTTGTATTAAATCTACTCAAAGCAAGTGATAACACAAAAAAATTTAAAAAGGGACTACTAAAAACACTCGACCAAAATAAAATTGATTAATTGGACTCATTACCTTGGTGATCAAAGCCCTCATTTGTTTTCAAGTTGCATTGAAAGGTCTCGTTCCCAGTAAGAGAGCGACTTCGTAAGGATTAGAGCCCAAAACCTAGTCTATGGTTGCCTTGTGTATTTCCTGGATTTCCAATGTATTGGCGCTTCTATCGTACGTAGACAAGTAGGGCTTGGTAACAATGATGTTCTCTATTGTATAGAGCATCGACCTTGAATGAAGTATTAAGCTTAGTCCACGCCTTCACAGGGGTGTCTGTTTCATCGTCTTGTGTCCGAATAGGTACTCGCATGCTCACAGGTGATTCCGTTGCGATCGAGATCTGAAGTATTGGTTTTGCCTATCAGCTTCCTCTCTCTATTTTTTTGGTTGAGTAGGGATCTAGGAAGGGTTACAAGGACCTTAAAAAGTGCATACTACATGTTACAAAGGAGAAGGACAAGTACAAGATACTTTTTCTGTCAGTACTCTCTCTCCTATAGTCGTTGCGCTCTAAGGACTCGTTCAAAGATAAACTGCCTAAAAATCAAATCTAAAACTTACAAAGATAATTGCCTAACCTTCATGACTTCATGAGTCGAGTTGGTGAACCCATTGCTTGGTATTTGATTGATTAGCTCTATTAAGGTCAAGATCAAAAAGATCACACACTCGTACAATTTTGCTTCCTTCCTATTTGACCCTCGCTCATTGTGAACCTTCTACTATTTTACACTCCTTTTGTTTCTCGTTGACCTCTGTATCTTTCATCCACATCGATCTTCCTCTTGATCTCTGAGATGACAATGCATGAATAGTTTATTCGAGACTTCATCGACAACCACATCGGTTCCATCAGCTTGCTTTCTCCAATAATTCAGGGCGATTCCCGAGAACCCGGTTCAAACTCCACGAACCAAACTCCAGACTCCCTGCCTTCTTTAATAAATCGGGATCACTCTTGTTCTGAACTTTTCCCGTTCTGGATGGCCATTAATTTCACTCCTTACACATCACCATCCTTAACAAAGTTTTGTGTTTACATTAATAAAGAACACTTCTCTCCATCTGGTGCTGCAATTTAGAGTGATCAGGGTATTCTTTCGTGTGTAGACCAAGAACCCGATCTCAGGTCGGAAATCCAAGCAGAATCAAACATGGTAGGTGGAAGAGGAAAGGGACAACAATCCCAACTAGAAGAAGAAGTCCATCCTAGGGAAGGGAAATACACTACGCAGAACGAGGTCAACAACCAGTTGCTCGCATCAATTCATGCAATCCAACAGCAACTAACTAACAAGGCCTTTACCTAGATCACCTTCCAAGATATGCTAAACAATTTGAGGAGGAATGATGATGAAAGTGATGGAAGAAGAGAGAATGAAGCAAAGACAGAGAATGAGGGAGGTGCTGGAGATAAATAGTCCATGGGTGGACCTTGTTTTGAGAGATGGGAGGCAGGACCACCATCGTTGAAGCCAACTTTGAAGCAGACATACAATCTTGGAGCAGTTCGTATCACAACATGGATTCAAATTCCACAAATCAATGCCCACTTCGAGTTGAAGCCACAGTTTTTATCCCTGCTCCCTATATTCCATGGGAATACTACTGAGGAACCATACATCCACCTTAATAAGTTCGACCACATCTGTGCCACCGCTCGTTACCCTGGTATTCCATTGGGGGTGGTCAAGGTGATTACCTTTCCCTTCATCCTCCAAGATACGACCCTGTATTGGGTTGATCACTTGTGGAAGCTAGTCACGACTTGGATCTAAAGTTTGCATTTCTCCACAAACTATACCCTCTCGATCATTTTAGCCAGATGCATGCTCGCATCTCCATTTTCTACCATAAACCTCACGAGATGATACATGAAGTGTGGTAAAAATTCAAGAACCTACAGAAAAAGTGCCCCCACCACAAGATTCCAAAGACCAGTCTTGTGCAACACTTCTTTGGTGGGTTGACACTTGAGATCCAAAAGCTCGCTGATGCCGCTTGCGGTGGCTCTCTTTTTAATAAGGATGAGGATGCCGTCTAGAACAATTTTGAGGAGATGTCTGAAGGAGAAGCCTCTCAATCCTCTTCACGCACTTACATGAAGATGCCTGCCACCATCAGCAAGCCTGTGAACATGGCTACTCACATCGAGGATAGGGACGAGAGATCCAACCTTAGCATTATTGAGAGCCATCTGTCCAAGGTAGATATCATCGAGAAGAGGTCACATGACCTCAAGAAATTATCAGTGATTGAGAAAAGGACCTAGGGCTTGGAAAAGTTTGACTTGATTTCCTAACAGCTAGAGTAGCTCCTCCGAGCTTTGAATGCCAACATGTGCAACTCTGTGTCTGCCACTGCTGAGACGTCCGCTGAGAAGAAGGGGCAATCACCGAACCAAATGCCTCAGCCGAGTCCACCACAACCCCAAACTGTTCAGCACATGTACTACGTGCAGGTTTCAAAGCAGCCCTTGCAGTCCCAAAAACGGAGGGTTGTATATCAACCAGACCCCCCAACCCACCTATTCCGAGCAGCTCTCTCCACCTCCATCACCCATTCAGGAAATCAATAGTGTCTGGACTAATGAAGCACAACTGACCCATCCTCAGGGACATTCTCCAGGTCAGAATATGGGCAACATGCCCTATCACCAGTAGCAACAGTAGGGTGGAAGACCCTTCCGACCCTCATATCAACAACATCCTCCTTATCAAGGCAACCTAAAGGTAGAACTATCAGCATCGTCCTCAGTAATCTGAGTATCACAATTAAGGGTACCATCAACAGTCAGCTGCTCAATATCCTCATCAGAATTCACAGTACTCCTCCCATCTTCTTCCTCACCCATTTTCTCAAGGATACCAGCCACAATCTCACCAGCCATATCAGCATCAAAAACCCTAGCTTGCGGAATCTTCTTAGATTGTGCCGGTAAACCAGACCCTTTCTTGCCTTGAGCAACTGATGAAAAATATGGCTTAAATGAATTGGAAGATTGACGATCTGACGGTTGCGAAAACAACCTTCTAGCTCAGGTCGAAGCTAACCCGAACAATTTTTTATGCAAGGAGCAGGTAATTGATAGTGTCTAACCCAACTCAGGTGATTTAAATTACTTTTTATCTAATGCTGTTACTCTCAGGAGTGGTAGGACACTCCAGCCATCGTCGACGACGAAAGGGAAGCATCTTGCATCTGACGGGAAATCATTAGTCCAACCGAGACAAAGGTCGAACAACATTTTTGGCACAACACCACATGAATAAAAATTACAAAAAATGAAGAAAATCCAAAAATACAAAAAATAATAACAACCTCGGTGGAAACCAGCCAACATTGGAGACATCTGCACATATCATAGAACCAGCTCCAGTCTTGAAAAATCTTGCAGCGGAACCAAAGCCAGAACCGGAAGCCGAGCCTGCATTTTTTGTTCCACATATTGTAGATGATTCTATAACTTTTTGCCATCTACCTGTAAACAATGACAGGGACAAACTTTTGAATGATACATTTTCAGATTCTGTAAATATTCCTTTTCCAAAAGCAATGAAAAAACACAAAAAATAAAAATTTTTAAAAATTCTTTGCCTGATCATGCCATTATAGAAGTTATTCAAAATTTGGTCTTGAATATGACTTTAATGAAAGCTCTTGATTACATACCTACTGTGGAGAAAGGATTGAAAGATGCGTGTATAACCAAGCGTAGGCCTTATCCTCACAACTCCAGAAGTAAAGGTGGCAAGTCAAAAAAGCACACTCTCATAATGGCCATAGTCAATGCTATCAGTAATCTCTCAGACAAAAAGGCAAACAAGGGATCACCTCTTGTTCGCTATCAAATATTTAACCAGGAGTTTGAATGCACCTTGCTCGATAGCGGGTCTTCTGTCAACTTGATATCAGACTCACTACTCGTGGAATTTGGGTTAAGACCGCTCAAACCTACAAAGATGATTCTGCAATTCGCAGACAAATCCGTCAAGAGGCCTAGGGGCATGTTGGAAGACGTGATCGTCATGGTTTAGGGGATGCAATTCCCTACCGATTTTGCCGTACTGGATATGGATGTCTCTACGCCTTTCCTCCTCACCCCAATCATACTTGGGCGGCATTTCTTGCGAACATCCAATGTAGTAGTGAATTATGGCACTGGAGAGATCACCTTCGGCTCCAGCAATATCAAAATGAAGATAGAGACTGTATCCGATGGAAGACCTATAAAAGAAACTTCTGCAGCATGTGCGAGGGTGATTAATCATTTTAAAAACTGCAACTTTTTGATAGAAATTCAAGACACCAACCTCTTCATGTATGATAATAAGATCCACGAATTCCTCTGCCCTGAGGAAGGATTGGAGAATGCAATTGAGTTTCCCTATGTCAACCAAGATGAGATTCTTGTTGATACACTTGATGAGATTCCTACGGAGATGATGTGCCTTCAAGACCAAGAGCAGATCTTGGACAATCTCTACAATGAAGAAAATATTATTGAAGACTTTTGTAAATTTTTGAATGAAACAACATAACAGAGCATGGTGGACACCGAAAAGACAAAAGAACCACCACCTATTATGATAGCTGAAGTCACCATTGAAGCAACTCCTACTCCACCTGAGCTGAAACAACTGCTCTTCAATATGAAGTATGCCTTCCTTGCGGGTGAACCTAATATGTACCCGGCCATTATCAATGCTCATATGATCGAAAGATCGGGAATCTAGTCTGATGGAGATTCTTAAACAAAACTGTAAGGTGATTGGTTGGAAAACTTCAGATCTCCATGCGATTAACCCATCCCTTTGTTCGCATCGCATCTTCCTTGAAGAAGACAGTAAACCCTCTCGCAAGTTTCAGATAAAACTAAACACGAACCTGCGGGAGATTGTCATGAAAGAAATTTAGAAATGGTGTGATGCGAGATTCATATATCCCATCTCTGACAGCAAATGGGTGATCCCTTTGCATATTGTGCCAAAGAAATCAGGGATTACTATCGTGAAGAACGACAAAGGACAGGAGATCACAACCAGAGTGACCACTTCCTGGTGAGTGTGTGTAGACTGCAGAAGACTCAATCTCGCCACCAAGAAGGATCATTTTCCACTGTCTTTCATTGACTGGGTTCTTGAGAGACTGACAACGAAAGAATACTTATGCTTCTTGGATGGATACAATGTATATTATCAAGTCTCTATAGCTCCCGGAGACCAAGAGAAGACCACGTCCACCTGTCTCTTTGGTATATACGCCTTCAGACGGATACCGTTCGGGCTATGCAATGCCCCAACCATATTTCAGAGATGTATGTTGACAGTTTTTGCTGACATGGTGGACAATTTTCTTGAAGTCTTTATGGATGATTTCTCGATCTACGGGGACTCCTTTGATCAATGCCTTGATTATTTAGACCGCGTATTACAGAGGTGTTGTGAGGTAAACCTGGTGCTCTCGTGGGAGAAGAGCAACTTCATGGTGACTGAGGGAATTGTGTTGGGTCACGTTGTATCTAAACGTGACATGGAAATTGACCCAGCCAAGGTGGAGGTGATTTTCAAGCTCAAGCCACCAACAACCATCAAGCAGATCAGGTAATTCATGGGCCATGTCAGTTTTTACCAACAATTTATCAAAGATTTTAGTAAGTTGGCCAGACCGTTGATCGAGTTGCTAGGCAAGGATAATGACTTCATTGTTGACGGTTGTGTGCTCCTTGCCTTTAATCAATTGAAAGAACTTATCACTCAGGCCCCTGTCTTGCAGCCATCGATTTGGACACAACCTTTTGTGATAATTACTGATGCGTCAGATTATGCCATTGGTGCGTTGCTTGGACAGAGGAAAGATAATGTCCCATTTTCTATTCACTACGCTAACCAGACGTTCGATGAAGCTCAAAGAAATTACACAATCACTGAGAAGGAGCTGCTAGCGGTAGTCTTTGCCTTGGGAAAGTTCAGATCCCATCTCCTCGGGTCCAAGGTCATCATTTACATAGATCATTTGGCCATCTGGTACTTACAACAGAGAAGGACGCCAAACCACGTCTCATTTGGTGGATCCTTCTCCTCCAAGAGTTTGAGCTTGAATTTTTTAGATAAATATGGAGTTAAGAATGTGGTGGAGTGCTACTTATCCAGACTTCCCAAGCATGAGTCTCTTGAGCCAAACTTGTAACCTATCACTGAGACCTTTCCAAATGAGGTAATTTTGTTAGTTACCTCGCTTCCCTGGTATGCTAATATTGTGAACTATCTTGTGACCAAGAGAACTCTACAAGATTGACCGAAGCTTTAAATTGACAAATTTCTGTCTAAAATCTATTACTAGTAGTGGGAGGATCAATATCTATTTTGTGAGGGGGCCGATTGCATTTGGAGGAGGTGTATCCCTCAGGAGGAAGTTCCGAGTGTCCTTGCACTTTGCCATGATCAAGAATCCAGAGGACACCATTCAGGCATACGAACGGTAGCAAAGGTTCTTCAGAGTGGCCTTGTTGGCCTACATTATTCAAGGATGCAGAAGATTATGTCAAGTGTTACACTGACTGCCAGAAGATCAGCAGTACTGTAGGAATGAGAGACACGATGCCTTTGAAGTTCATTCAGATATCTGACATCTTCGACGCATGAGGCATCGACTTTATTGGCCTATTTACGAACAACCAAGGCTAGAAATATATATCTGCTTGATGTCGATTATGTGAGTCATTGGGTGGAGGCTATTCATGCCCTAATTACCAATAGTCGGATTGTATGTCGATTCTTAAGAGATCACATTATTGCACAGTTCAGGATTCCCTAAATTCTAATATCAAACGGGGATAGTCATTTCATAAACATAGAGGTGAAGAAGCTAACTTAGAAATTTTGCATAGAACATTGTATCGCTTCACCATACCACGCACAGTCCAATGGCTTAGTTGGGTGTTCAAACAGGAAAATAATGATGATTCTAGAAAATCTTGTGCGTCCGGATTACAAGAACTTATCTCAGATACTCGATTCAGTTCTCTGGGTATGAAGAACTGCATACAAGTCTCCTTTAGGAATGTCCCCCTACCGCCTTGTATATGGCAAGCCATGTAATCTGCTCATTGAATTGATTCATGAATCTTTATGGGCCATCAACATCTGCAACTTGAACTTTGAGAAAGCCAGGAAGAACCGAAAAGTGGACCTGAATAGATTGTTGGGATTTAGAGACTATGCATATGACAAAAGCCTGATGTACAAGGAGAAGGTCAAGAAGTGGCAAGACAAGCATATCTGTCGCAAATCTTTCGAGCCGGGTCAGAAGGTGTGGTTGTTCGATGCGAAATTCAAGATCTTTCCAGGCTAACTGAAGAGCAAATGGACTGGGCTGTTTACAGTCAGGCAGGTGTGTGGCAATAGAAGTGTAATGATATCTAGTTTGTCAGCTGACGCACAACCATTTGTGGTCAATGGACAGCTTCTGAAGCTGTATATGTAACATGACACATTCTTGTATGTCGTCGACTCCGTTCAAGTGATTTACGATGATGAACTGAACATTTCGTTAGCTGCAGCCGAAGACAAAGCGTATCAAACTATTTTTTAATGACTTTTCTTCTTTTCTTCATTTCCTTATTTCGTCTCTTATTTTACCGAAAAGGTGTCATCCCCTTCATCAATGCTATAGTTAGGACGTACTTTGTTCTAAGTATAGGTGGGATGTGCACCCCGACTTGTTCAAATTTCTTATCCTATCTTCACTTATCTTTTCTTCTTTTCCTTTTCATTTTTTTCTACCAAAAAGGTGTGCTCCCTGAGATCTTTCTTTTTTTGATCCTCTCCACTATCTCCTTTTCTTGTCTATACTTAGGGATATATTACCCTAAGTATAAGGGGAGATAGTTTGAGTACGATCTGTTCATTCCCACCCTTGACCCTCCTTGCTTTCTATATAGTCTAATATAGTTAGGATTATTTGATTCTAAGTATAGGGGGATGCCCAACTTCTCATTGATTTATTCATTTCTTGTTTGTTTCTTCTTTAGACTTTTCTATACTCAGTACGAGTAATGGCTTCTTTTTTCTCTCTGCTATATGAGGACATAGCTCAAGCTAAGTATAGGGGGGGTTCATATATACTCTGTATATACTTTAGCCATAACTCGTACTTTCGTAATTTGATTAATAAATATGGTTAAAATTATTATTATAATTCATTAAAACCCTTAATAAAAAGATGCATATTATTCCTCAAATTCTTTTTGTATATATTGAATAATAAATAAGGAAAAAATATTTTTTTTGCAAAATATTTGAAAAATAGTTTGAAAATCTTTTTGAAAAATATTTTGAAAACTATTTGGAAAATGTTTGGTTAAATATTTTCAACCTTTCAAAAATGTTTTATTTTGAAAAATATTTTCTTTGTGTGAAATAAAAATGTTTGAAAAATGATTTGCAAATGCTTGGAAAAGGGTTGCAAACATATTTTTGAAAAATATAGCTATACTATTTGAAAACATTTGCAAAATGATTTTCAAATATGTGTAAATATTTGTAAAAAGTATTTGAAAAAAATCATGGACTATAGTTTTCAAAATGTTTTGTAAAATGACTTTCAAATAAGTTTGAGGAATATATACATCACACTCAATGATTACTTATCCCTTGTAAATTCTTAATAACCCTAATTCTTGTAAGTATAAGATGCATACCTGTGTAAATATTTGTACCTAGTTTTTAATCAAAATATTTTCAAAAATCACAAAAACTTTTGCAAAAAATAAAAAATACCAAAATCATTTGCAAAACCTTTTTGAAAAAGATAAAAAAATTGCATTTGCATCATCTTTTTCAGAAATCCATAAAAGTTCAAAACTTTGAAAAATTGAGTCACAAAAAATATTTTCCGCATAACATATGCATTGCATTCACATTTTCGAATTGAGTTTGGTAATTGAACAAATATAAGTAAAATCCGAAGATTGGAGCTTGGTTGGACCTTAAATCTACCTAATAACAGGAACCTTACATGAACTGGAATTGAGGTACCTCATGTCTAGTTGACTTAGTTCTTTGAGGATCACGACACTTGTTTCAATGGATTCTTGACTGCCTAAGTAGAGTATTTTAGAATACACGCATGGATCTTGTCGATAATGACCTAACTTGGACACCTGCACCTTTCACTTGGCTCAACTCAATTGAAGTGGTGAGGGGATCATATTTTCCGGTACGAGACACACACACGTGGAAACATTTGTCCTCGTCTAGGGAGGGAAGTGCACCCCAACCCGTTCAGTTGTGTAGATATGTAAAGACGGGAGAGTATGTGGGTTGCAATAATGCTTCAAAAGAGGGATAGTCTATTGGCTCAAGAGAAAAAATCCTTATGTAAATGTTGTTGTATATAGTATTTCAATAAAAAACAAAAAGCAAAAACTCTAAAAAAATGGGCATGCCTAATTGAAAATAAAATTCCTGCTAGAGTGTATATATTTGTATAGTCAATAAGCAAGCTTAAACTTCAAAGTCAAATCATATGAGCTTGCAGCTGGATGACTTGACTACATTGGTCTTGCATCCTAGGATAGGTAGCTACACCGGCTACCGTCCATTCTACTCTTCATCCTTCCCCTTGAGCTGGTTGTCACTTGAACTTAGAAGGGAACACACCGCTCCTCGAGGAAGCAGTTGCTGAATTGGTGAATCATTGGGTTGCCATGATGGAGAAGTCAGTCTCTTTGTCATTTCAATTGAGGGGAGCCACTATCACTTACATTGTACAAGTCATATTTATAGTCATTAGGGTTTACGTATGAATTGAAATATTTTGATCTGGCTATTGAGGGTACTTGAGAAGAGTTTTGGGATTCTCGAAGGCTATTGGATTTCAAATTTGATTCCCAATAAGGTTCTGTCTGCACTAAAATTCCAAAGGCCTGACTTAATCTTCAAACTTTGATTTTGTGAAGACAAGTTTGACAACTAAACTTAATCCAATTTCTTTCTTTTTATTTCTTTTGTATTTATTTTCTGCACTTCTTGCATAAGTGTTTTCTAGGGACTAGCAAAGGCTAGTACAGGGGGTGATGAATCTCCATTTCATCACCTTTATTCTATCATTTTGGCCTTAAAAACCATAGTAAATGCATGTAGATACCCTTAATTTGCGTAAATTAACATTAATGCATTGTTGTACAAATATTGTATAAAATACAGTTTTTAATGCTAAAATTATAGAGTAAAGAAAAGAAAATAAAAAGAATAAAATATCAAAGATATTTTATATCCCTAAACCCTGAGACCTAGGCATCTTGATGAATAGGGTGACAAAGAATAAAGTAGGGGGAGATAAGGGCCATCAATACAATAAAAATTTCCTTTATTTATTCATTCTTTATTTATTTTTGGGACCTGGTTTTTTTTACTTTTTTACCTCAAATAAAGAATCTTTGAACATGAAAGTAGTAGATAATAAGATATGGAAAAATACAAAATAGATTTTATACAAAAATTATACATAGAGAAAAAACTATATTCTAAATAATTTTCCAAAATCCCAACTTACCAGACCCATATCTCTCAAATAAAACTCAAAACGTATGAAATTACCTTTAATTGTATATAACTTTTAATAAGATACTTAATGAATGTGGTTTCATATTTTTTGGAGTTAGGATGTGAAAGTTAGGTTTTTGGACCCCTATTGTAAATATACCCGATTAAAAAATTAAATTTATTCATTATCTATTAATTTTATAATTTTATAATTTTATAATTTTGTAAATATTATTTATAATATATGTACATATTAAAACTAGAATAAAATAATAAAGAATATATCGAAATAAAATAAGTATATAAAATACATAGATGAAATACCTGTATCTATGCCAATATAATAAATACACCTATTTATTTAAGTGTATATATTGCATCAGAAAAATATAATAAAAATATGTTTAAGTATTTAGAAATAAGTTATAATTTTATAGAATGATAAACTAAAATAATAAAATTAAATATACATAATATAAATGAAAGACTCAAAAACATAGATGAATACACCTCATATTAACCCTAAAAAGTAACTTGTAAATTTATACCTCAAAAAAATAAAAAAAATCATAATAAAATACTTTATAAAATAATAAATATTTTTAATTTTTAACTTAAAATTAATAAAATCATTTATATTTTATATCGATTTTATAAATATTTTTTGAGGTTTGATTTTCTGGTTGGTCCACATGGACCAACCAATGTTCGCCCTCAATTGACCTTGGTCAACTCTCTGACTGAGGTCGTAGGGGTGTCAGACCTATGGTATGACCATTTTCTCACTTTTTTCCATGTCGATCTGAGCACCGACTTGGGTATATTTTTTCTGCAATCTTTTGTCTCGTTCATCGGTGATTCACGCCCAACTGATACCTTGGGCTACTAATCGCTTAACCGATGCCATCACCTTGATATTTGGAGCCCTATGTCCATCGTGTACATGATCTTTACTCATCCTCATTTCCAAGTTTGATCCCTCTTCCACCTTCGAACCCTAAACCTAAGGTGCAAACTTCCTTCCTGGTGACAATAGGGAGGCAAGGACACTTTCAGTGTGTCGCTTGGTGTCGAATTGAGGCATATATGAGTCGCTTCCACCATTACCGCCACGAGCTTGCTCCACCCCGGTCTCCGTCAAGTAGCTTCTCTGTTTCTTGTTCTTTTGATTTCATAGCTCAGTATTAGGATAACAGTGCATTTCCTTTTCGTTGATTTCATCTCGTGTGGAGTTGAATCTGTAGCCCTCGTTCGCTGGAGCTTTGGCTCTGCCTCAACGTTCTGCCTCCCCTAACACGCCTCCACCTCCACTTGCACCTCAATCATCTCCCCCTGTGCATGCTCTCCGCCGGACGTACTCCCGATCACCGTGTTCTTGCATAGAACATGCAGTCCACTTCCTCCTCCTCTATCAATCGTTGGAGGAAGCCCATCCACCTCATCTTCCGGTCATTCGCCTACCTAAACCACCCCACCGCTTCACCGGGTTTTAGTAACTAACCCCTGCAAGTATTATCGAAGATAGGGCCCCTTTGGAGCCCCCCGAAGAGCAGAAGGTACCTCCCAGATGAACCACCATCACTGGAGCAATCTAGACCCTCCCGCACTCTATTGAGCCATCCACCGGAACAGTAGGATATCATCAAGCTTTTGGACCCACTTGCAGTGAAGGAGAGGCCGGGGAGCATGAGATTCTGTAGATCAAAGCCACAAAAGGAAGCCGTTCTTTGTGAACAACAACAGTCATCGGATCATCGTCTCACTCCAGGTCTAACCAGATCTGTTGGATCACGACAGTAGGATGCCGTCAGATCCATGGGGAAATCTAATCGCCACCGTTCACGAATGAACTGTCATCGTCACACCTGGATGCGATGCATGGCATAAGTGGCGCCATCAGATCATCGATCAGCGCCATCAGAGGGGTATTTTGTGTCATTTTCCCCCTCAAATTTTGTATTTAATATTTGATACTCAAACATTCATCTTCCATTTAATTAGTTTTGTGTATTTTGTAGAAAATCACTGTAATTTATTTTATTAACACTTTAATCCCACTCCACCTCGCCCGATAGTCTGGACATTTTGTAAGTGTGCCCTTGTGGATTTGGATGTTGGCACTAAGTCTAGTAACATTTAATTTTAGTTATTTATTTTTGTGAAGTTTGTAATATGGCCCCTAGACTTTACTCTATTTACAAAAAATACCCTTGCAAGATTGTAGATTCTTTATGTTCCCTCTATTTATTTAAAAGAATTTCTCAAGCTCTAAAAATTTCCAAAAAAATAGAGGAGGCGCATGTTATTGTGTTGATCCATGTTATGTTTTGCATTGCATTTTTAGGCCCATTTTGTATGTTATAAAAAAATTAAAATTAGCCAATTTTTTCCTTGTCTACATTAGAAAATACATAAAAAAATATACAACTCCAGACCAAAAATCCCTAAAAATTATAAAAGAAAACTCTTGAAAATTGAAAAACCCTAAAAACACTTATAAATATCTATAAAATTCTCTAAAATTCCAAAAGTTCTATTCTCTTTTTCTGATTTTTCTTTATATTATTATTTACATATTATAATTAATTTGGAGAAATTATGATTCGATTTGCTATTTTTTATCTCCATTTTAATTTTGGGTATTTTATTAAACCCTTATTCAAGGTAATTTTGACTTCAAAAATATATACAAATTAGCAAAAATTCCTAAAAATCACAAAACTTGTAAAAAAAATTAAAACCCCAAAAGTATTTATTTTCTTATTTTAACTATGTTTACTATTATTTATATCTATATTAGTCTATATTATATATACTCTTATATAGCTATGTTATCTATTTTAAAATAAAAAGAAATACAAAATTATAAAAATCTAAATAAAACATATAAAAACAGAAATAAACAATCAAAATACAAAATATAAAATAAAATTAAATTAAAAAAATAAAAATTTAAAAACCATAAAAATTCATTTTGCTAAGAGTGTGAGTGATAAATTATGCTTTGATTATGCATCTTTGCCTGTTGTACTCCATTGTTTCATGTGTTCGTCCCATACTTGCTTACCATAATACATTCTTAGTTGGGTATAATAAATCTTAACTTTTGCTCTTAATTGATTAATTATCTGTGTGGGTTTAATTGTTGAAACAACAAGAGGATTTGAGTAGGCGCCTCAGCGATAGTGAGCCTGATTTGTCAGGTCATTACTTAACGACTCCCATTTTCTTGTTCTTCAGGAGGGTCGAATTCTATACTTCCTTTGTTTTTCACTCTCCTACTCTTAGCACGGGCTATGTCTTTTCCTTGCTTCTTGTGCTATGAGGGCATTACACCCGCTTAGTATAGGGGGCGTGTATGTATTTTATATATATATATATATTACGATAGCCCGTACTTTCATGTATTTTTGTATATATTTTGCAATAATACGAGAAGGGTAAAATTTTTAAAATGAAAAAAAGAAGAAAAACACTTCTTATTTATTATCGCATATCATCCTTGCATTCATGCAAAAAATGAGAAGAAAATCATCTTGCGCCTCATATGCAGTTCATATCTACATTTCATTTGCATATCTTGCTTATGCAACGTGGAAAGCTATTGGTACTGAACTGAGTTATGAATAGAAGTTGAGAGTGGTCACAACTTAGCCCTAATCTACCTAATTTTCAAAGGAACTTCATCGACAAAGAGGATTTTAGAAGTTTCGGGTCTTTTACTTAATTCTTCGAGTTCCACATGACAATGTGCAGGCTTTAACTCTTAGTGTCTAACTAGGTCCCCTCATTCTGGGTATGACTTTAGAATAGGGAAGTAATCTTTACTCTCGCACTATGCACTTAGCTCAACTCAGATGGGGTGTTGAAATATTATGTGAGTCTCTTTTCTGATAGCGTGGACATCTAGAGACCGGAATATGGGTTGAAATAAAAGCTTCGGATGAGGGATGTACACTGGGCACAATTAAAGATTCAGATGATGGATGGATGGATGGGCATAATTTTTTCTAAGACCTCAAAACATGTGTATAAAGAAAGATTCTATATCCATAGGGGCACAAAAGATTCATGCAGAATTACCAAAAATCCGAACCAAATGAAGTCAAACAAAATAAATATTTGATCAAAAAGGTCCAGCTTCAAGACAACCTGCAAATCTTGGTGGAGATTTGGCTGCACTGGCCGACTTCACAAGGAGAGGTTACTACACTGGTCACCCTCCAGTTCTTTTCCCTTTCTTCAAAAAATTTCTCCCCCTTCTGATTGTGAATACAACATGACTAAACTCAAGAGGAAAGACCTGACTCTCCGAGGATGAGTTATTGGAGGAGAGTTTTGCATGGTAGTCCGACATTCTTGATGGGAAGAGGTAAAACCTTTCACACACATGAGACAGTTACTCAATGTTCATGGGGTATGATTTGGGCGAAGGATTGATCTAAGATGACTTCTGAGCCGGAACTATTACAATGATATGTAAAACTTAGGGCAGATTAAAGTCCTAATTCTCACAAGAGTTCCTTCAAATATTAATCCAAAGGCCGGGTCTACTTCCATTTGAGTCCATTATATTATTTCATAGCATGTTTGACTTTTTCTTGCATTCATTTATTATCAAAAAATCAAATAAAAATTTCAAAACATAAAATTAGTATTTTATATACATAAAATATCACAAAACTATACATATCTTGCAATTTGCATTTCATTTGCACTTGGTGCTCATGAATATTGTAGATCTCATCGAGATGAGAAACTTTTGTGATTTTTTTTGATTCGAGCTCATCTTCGGTTTCTTTTCTATTTTTCTTTATTTTTTAATTTTTGAATTTTTTTGGGTGACACGTGTGCTATATTTCCTATCGATGATATTGCTAGACATTGTTAACATTCTATTGAAGTAGATCTACTTAGAATCTATTTGTTTTTACCATTATTGTTGATTAGAAGCTCCTCTTTTTTTATAAATGGTATTTGTTTTAAATCTTTTTTCATCCATCAAAATAATTCCAATTGTCCTGTTTAGTTTAGATTTCTGTTCGAAAATAATAGGTGCTAATTATGGAAATTATATTGTTGTAGGCAATGCAGTGCAGAAATGCACATAATCGGTCAAAGTTAACACATGCAGCTCATCGCATGGGTAGAAAAAACACCAAGCAGTTAAAGCACGAGTTGGTATGTAATTATTATTTTTTCTAATTTAAGTAATTTTTATGCATTACCTCATATATTTATTTATATAATTAAATTCAGGTGAAAAAGGGTATTGATGCTAATCGTTGCAATCTTTTTATATACTCAAAAAGTAGAGAAGGAAAAGATGGCTCAAGAATGTGGCATGATAAGAAATTGCAAAAGCAACATGTAAGTTAATATACTTATGTTTCAAATTCATTTTAATATATGTATTAATTAAAATTCTTTTTATTTCATTGTATCAGGAGCAAATGATGGCACTTCAACACCCAAATGATGGGTCTCCTATCTCTCCAGACGCAGCATATCTACAAGCTACTGGACCTGAACATCCAGGACGCGTGAGGGGAGTAGGCAGAGGGGTTAATCCATCCAAGTACTATGGACGTAGATGCCAACCAGATAGTAACTTACATGATCAAGTCACAAGATTAGAGGTCTTGCTAGGAGAGATAGCAAAATCAGTCGCTGTCATTACCAAAGCACAAGAAGCGTCATCATCGAAGGGCAGTCGTTCATCACAAAGAGAGTGTTCATCATCTGGAATGAACAAAGGCATGGGTGCAAGAAGAGATGATGATGAAAATTCAGAAGATGATGCAGATTTTAGTGATTTCGCTTCAGATGAATAGCATTCAATTTTAGACCGATCTTTATGTTACACCTAATATTATTAGATTTCAAAGGTCATATACTTTTTAATGTTTTATTAGCTAATTGAACCTTAATTAGATCTTATTTTGTTAAAAACCTTATGTTGACATGAGGATTATGCACTTTTTCAACTTGTGTGTTTATGCTTATCATAAGTTTGTTTGTTACCTTGTATGTAGATTTATCATGTGTATGCATGTTCACCATGTGATTATGACAGTACAGGGAATGACCATTGAATAGCATATGCATATCATATGAGATTTTGTTAAATGATTAATTGACACATGCATTGATTTTTTTTAAATCTACTTTTTTTGCCACGGTACCACTTCCATGGTCAAATCTCTATTGTCACAACTATTAAATTGTTGTCAAAGCCTATGTACTTTGTCAATATATTTTTTACCACATTTTGGTTAACATGGCTTAAATAGATTTGTCATGCAATTAAACCGTGTCTTGAAAGTTTTTTCAACGGTAAAATTACCGTGGCCAAAACAATATAGCCACAGTAAGTCCACTGTGATGAAAAAGTCACCTCTTTGGCCACGGTAAACTATAAGACACGATGGTATAAACCATAGTAATATTATCGTGGCCAATATTATTAGGCAACGGTAATATGACATTAAGACACGATACTCAACCGTGGCATGTTCTATGCTTTTTAGTAGTGAACCCAGATCAGAACTGGCCTACTGATTTCGATTGAAGGGATGCACAAGGACAACGGTCAGATCCAACACATGTCAGCTGAGCATCGGTCTGATCTTAGACGTTTAAGGGCTAAATTTCACAAGACCCCCTTCGCATTTTTGTAATAGTTAAAAAGTTTTAAATATTTCCTAAAATTTAAAAAGTAGACAACAATTTGCATGTAAGCCCCTAAACTATCTAAAATTGCATTTTATCCTCCACCACGCCACCTCATGTGTGGCCCATGTGCATGGGAATTTCACAGAGAAGTCCTTGTAGCTTTGTAATTGTGTTTTAATATTAAAAATTTTAATATTATTTTAAAAATTTTGTGTATTTTACACTGTAGCCCCTAACCTTTATTTTAATTACAAATATACCCATGCTAGTTTAAGTATTTTTGTGTAAGTTTGTCTAATTTTTTGTAAATATCATCCGTACTCCAAAAATTGTAAAAATTAGGATGATGTACTTGGATGCATGCTTTGTCACACCACGTAATTAGTTTTTCATTTTATTCCCTTTTCTTATTTACTAAAAATCAGATATTACACGGATTTTCCCTGTTCACCTTAAAAATCCAAAATATAATAAAATTTTGTTTGAAAATTCCCCAAAAAATAGTTTCTATTTATTATAGTGTCTAGTACCCTCAGAACAAAAATCCCTAAAATAGAAAAAGAAAATGACAAAAAATTAAAAACTCCAAAATCTTATCAAAAAAGTATTTTTTTCAAAAACTCAAAAAATATTTCTTTCTATTTTGTATTTTTATTTATATACATTAGTATATTTTAAAATGGATTTAGAAAAATTTCGAAGTTTTTTCTGGTTTAAAATCCTAACGATTCTGTCTATTTATTTAATCCATGTTTTAGGATATTTTGGACTTCAAAAAATGACTAAAAATTAGCATAGATGATTGAAAATCAGAAAAATAGAAGAATGTTTTTTAAAACAAAAAATATTTTATTTTGCTATTTTTGATATTTTCACCTATGTTTATAATTATATTACCCTATAGTGTATTACACATCCATATATAGTTTTATATAAATTATAATATTAATTGTTATTATAAATATTTTACAACTATTTTAATATATATAATTAATTAAATTTAACTTATATTTAATTAAAATAAAAACCAACGAAAACCTAAGTAAATAGTGGGCATACCTATATACGTCTATACATGTTTTATTAATATATAAATAAAATACCAATGCTACCACGTTTGTTCCCTGAGTTTGACCCCTGCCTACTTGTCCAATATACACTTTTCATGTAGGGTATAATAAATTTTGATTCACACCTTCTTATTCATTGCTTGATACTATTGTGTGGGTTGATTGTTGATTTAGTCAATTGGTCTCTGAGAGTGGTTGACATAACGACTGTTGGTCCCACCTTGTGTGGACCACAAGAACGCTGTAGGGATTATTTTGGTTTTTCAGATGGCACCGTTGCCGGGGAGCAATGGATCATAGCAAATTTTGTACACAGTTGCACACTATTTTTCCTTTATTTTCAGCTTACTTTATTTTGGTATTTATTTGATTGTTCTAATGAATGCTTCTTGTTTATCTTTCTTGCGATGGAACGCTTTGCGATAACTATCTCTTAGGTGGTGGACGCGCTCGAGCCGAACGGAGGTTGGCCTTCTCTTGTGAGCCAACTAGGAGAGAGTAAGAAAGAGGAGCAAGAAAGAATAAGAAGAGCAGCTCAACCTTACTCTCTATTTTCATTTTTTGTGAGAGAGAGTTTTATTTTATTTAGAAATTAATTTGTAATAATTTAGACATTGCCACACTTAGTGAGGTCCAATGCCCGGGTGTCTATTTAGTTGGAGGCCTCGTCATGTTTTTTCGTGTTTTCTTCATTTATTTTTATTTTGTTTCTCGTGATTTGAGCTTTCGACCCTTGTTTCTATTTATTTTATGTGAGTGAGCCCTTAGACACTAGTTTCTTGACTCGGTAGTTAGGTCTAAAGCCCTAATTATATTGCATCAACCTATAGTGATACACACTTCATAAAATAATTATTCTATCTACTTGAATTTGGAACAACGAGCGGAGAGAGGCATCATACAATGCTGGCAGGACACGTTGTAGCGGGCACTGAGAGGTCTCCAAGACTAGACACTTAGGATCCATTTTTGAGTAATTAATAATTAATTCTTCCCGATAATAATAGCTATTGTTTACGACGCTTTCTTGCTTTTGCATATTGCCATTTAGTATAAATATTTCAATTCTGCCTTGCATCCCGCATGAGGAGAGTTGGGAAGCACTGTAAGTAATTCTAGCTTTGAATGCATCATTAGTCATTAAGGTGAGATTTCCATCTTAGTGATGACTTGCACATCTTTTCTGCTTTCTCCCCTTGTGTTTATATTACTTAGGATTTAAAGGAAAAATACAAAAAAATGTTATGTAACTTGCTCTGAAAATACTCAAAAAATTGAAAACCCAAAAAAATAAAAAGGGACTGATAAATAAAATTTGACCTTAATAAAAAATCACAATGGACATCATTGTTTTAGGTTCATAAAATGACTTCGTTGTTTTCAAGTATATTCCAGACTGAGTGAGGCATGGCCCCTAAGGATAGAGCCCAAATCCTGATCTGTGGTGCTTTAATCATCACTCGGGATGGTGACCTATTGTCACCCTCCATCGTACATGATTGAGTATGGCATCATCGATCATGGTGTTCTCGCCTTGTGTGAAGCATCCAACTTGATCTGAATTATGAAGCGTAGGCCACACCCTCACGGGTGTGTCTATTTCATCAATTTGCGTCCGAGTAGGTCCTTGCATGCTCACAGGTGATTCTGTTGTGACTAAGGTCACTTATTCTTTGGCTGAGTAGCCCCGTAAGAATGATATCAAAGACCTTTCAGTACACAGATCACATGTTACAAAGGATGTGGAAGAAGTACGGGGAACTTTCCTGGCAGTACACACACACTCCTATAGGGTTATCGTTCATAAGGACTTGTTATAAGTTATTGCCTGTAAAACAAAAATAAAATTGAAAAGTTAAAAACAATCAAACATTTACGACTTCATCTATCTTGAGTTGGTGAACCCAAAATAGTTTGGTGTTTGTTTGATTGTAGTTTAGTTCAAAGATCAGTATCGCATATTCCATTTTCATATGTTTATTCCTCATTTGACCCTTCGCCCACTTTGAGCCTTCTACTATTTCCACTCCATTTATTCCTTGTTTGACCTCTGTATCATTCTTCCATTCTTGATATCCTCTTCACCTCCGAGATGGCGAACCATGGATGGCTTAGTCAGGACTCCACCAACACCAACATCAATTCCATGTGCCTGCCTTCTCCAATAATTCAAGTTGATTCCCGATAACCTGATTTGGAATCCATGAACCGACATGCAAACTCTCTCCTTCTTCAATAATTCAGGTTCACCCTTGTTCCAGAGTCCGCCCATTTTGGATGGCTATTGATTTCACTCCTTACACCTCGCAATCCTTAGTGAAGTTCTGTGTTGACCTTAACACATACCAATTTGTCACATATGGTGCTTCAATACAAATTGATCGGGGCAACATTCCATATACATATCATGAGCCTGATCTAGAGGTAGAGAATGTGTTGGACTCAGATTCATATTCAGAGAAAGAAATGGCTCCCGGAGGAAAACAGAAACGACCACAACACCATCCGCATCCATATAAGATCTAATATCTGGATCAAAACATCATGAATGTCTAGATCCTTACCTCTATTAAGGAAATCCAGCAGCATCTCACTAACCATGCTTTAGCACATGTCACTTTTCAGGACATGCTCAATGACTTGAGGAGAGGAAGAGAAAATCCTCAAGGAAGAGGAGGACAAGACGAAGAGAGAAGGTGGAGGCCCAAACAAATGAGCCTTGAGGAGAGTGGCCCAAGCTGACTCTCAAGGAGACATACAACCTTGGAGCCAGGAAAGTTACCGAGTTGATCCAAATCCTAGCGATCCACACACATTTCAAGTTGAAGCCTCAACTCTTGGTGCTCCTACCCAGCTTCCACAACAATGGAAATGAAGAACCTTATATCCATCTATAACTATTCAGGCGCATTCACGCTACAACTTACTACCCTAACATATTGTTAGGAGTAGTCATGATGATGACATTCCTATTTAGTCTACATGATAAAGCACTTCATTGGATCATCTACTCAAGGAACGTTGTCATGACATGGGAAGAGCTTAACTCTTCCTTTCTGCATAACTACTACACAACTTGGGCAACTTAATCAGATGTGTGTACACTTCACCCAAGATGCACACAAGTCCATTCATGAGGCCTGAGAGAGGTTTACTGAGTTGCAAGAGACATGTCCCCATCATGAGAATCCAAGGACCGGCTTGGTCCAACATTTCTTTAGTGGATTGACACATGAAAATAAAAAGCTCATGGATGTCATTTGTGGCGGCTCGTATTTCAACGAAGATGACGACATCGTCTAGTAGATCTTCAAGGAGATGGTCAAAGGAGAGGCTGCCTTATCATCATCCTGTGCATATTAGTGTCATCCCTGCATTCTTGAGAAGCCAGTTCATATGGCATCTTCCCACGAGACGGATAGGAATGAGAGCTCCAACTTGAGCATCATAGGGACCCATCTGTCCAAGGTAATTATTATCGAGAAACGATGGCATGATCTTGAGAATCTTTCTATGAATCGAACAGAGGACACATCATCTAGATAAATTGGACCAGATCACTAAGCAGTTAGAGCTGCTGGTTAGCACGATCAGCTCATGTAGTTCTGTGTCTACATTGTCTACCACTCTCGTTGAGTAGAAGTAACAAGTATCGTCATATCCTACTCAACCAAGTCAACCACAGCTAGCGGTCTAACATGTTTGCTATGCATATGCCCCAAGATCGATGTTTCCGCAGCAACCACAATAGTAGCTAGTAGTTGATAACATTACTTTTGCTAGAGGTTAAAGATTCTATAGAGATATCGGTTGTAGAAAACCGCTAAATCGAAAGCCGCATTGATCAAACTAGAATCAATAAAATAGGAGAAAGAGAAAATGAGAAGAAAGGAACTTTTTATCTCTCCTATTTCGTCTACACTATGTTATTTCTCCAGGTAAGTGTGCCTAGGTCGAACTCGAGGAGGAAGAATATCAAAACTTCGATTTTTGATATAATTAAGAAATCCCGAAAAATTTACTATATTCTTGATTTTACAAAAGACTCAATAAAAGACTTGAAACTGACTCAATATTGCGAAAATAAAATCGAAGAAATGATACAATGAAAAATCATGAAAAAATAAATAAATGTATCTTGGGTAGTTATTAAACTACCCTAAAAATTCGGGAAGAAAATACAACAAAAATAATGTCTAAAATACCCCAACAAGCCAAGCGCACAATTGCAAAAAAAGTTCTTAATGTCCGTTACAAAATGGTCCTTGCTCAGGGACTAAACTATAAAGAGAAGTAAACTTATTACATTTAGGTCCCTATGAGGGGACCTAAATGTAATATCTGGAAGTATCTAAAGCGGGTTGGAATTCTGGATCTTCGCTGGGGTCTAGTATGCAATTTTTATACCCCTTCATCTTGGACGGCTGAGATTAGATGGTGCGGTTGATTCTGGAGCATCTGATCTGGACATGTGTCGTGCAATTGTGCGTCATGGTTGTTCTTGGTGTTATTTAACTCCTTCGCGTAGCTGGCGATGAAGTCGACTTCTCTGAATTATCCCTACACTCGACGATGATCTTGGGACTCCAGTGGGGCCAGAAGGGAGACACCTTCTTCCTCTGAGCTCGCCTGCGGGTGAAGAGCTCTTAAGGTGTTCCAATGCGTTGGTTGTTCGCTGGTGAAGATGGCGCTTCAGGAAAACCTGGAGGTTGTTGGTGATGCTAATGCTTTGATCGCTCTTCAAACTTTCAAGGACCCTAGTGGTTGTTATTGTGCTCCAAATGATAAAGAACCTACAAGTGAATGATATCTAACTTGATTCTACAAATATCGACCAAAAAATTAAAGGAATTGTTGTTCCTAAAGTGTCTTTCTAGAAATAATGAAAGTAATGAAGTTGTAAAGAAATGAGACGATGTGGATGCGAGTTGAATTGAATTCGAGAATGGTGTCTAAAGGTGACGAGTAAGGCTTCTAATTATGTACTTAATAACGCTAAACATGACACAGATATCGAGAAATAAAAGGGTAAAGGATGAGTGAAATACATGTGAACTGAAGGTGTAAAATCTTCTGGTGGTAGCCCGACGGTCGGTACTCCGGAGCTTGACACGACGGTGATGGCTGCGATACAAGGTGACGACGACCTTGGAACCCTCCTTCGGTCTCCCTTCTTCAATGCGGTGACCTTGGATGGAGTTGTCACCTCTTGGTCTCGACTGAGAACGACAATGAAGGTAGAGTGATGGCAAGGTATACCTGGAATCTTTGAGCTCAGGATTTATTAGTTTCAAATGGAGATCTTTGAGGTTAATTTATTGATGATTGATGGGGGTTTGCTAGAAGATCAAGGTGGGTGTGGCAGAGGGTGGCTAGAGGTGGAGAATCGAGGGTTTAGAACGACAGAGGAGGTTAGGAGTTAGCTTGGAGAAAAAGGCAAAGTCGGGTAGTTGGAACAAACTCGCTGGATGGCTTCTTGGGGAAGAAGGTCCCAGGTGCTGACACATGTCAGCAACTGGTTGGCCAGTTTCAAGAAATCCCTTAATAAATATAAATCAAGTAGTAGATACTGTTATTTTAATTAGGTATAAAAATGAAAAGTCTATATAATTAAACAATTTATATTATAGTATAATCTTTTAATAAATAATAATTATTTTACAAAATATAAATATTATATTAATAAATAAGTATATATAATACTTAATAAATAGGTTTTGTATTTTTAACTTAATAAATTACTAAATAGTATATTAATTTTATATTTTTTTAATTATTATATTAAAAAAATAAAGTACGTAACTTTTTATAGATATTAATAAATTAATTTAGGTATTTTAATAAATAGGTGTATAAGTTATACAATTCATTTATACTTATAAATTATGGTTTTTGATTTATTTAAAATAATAAATGAGATTTAAAAATTATGAAATAAATTAGAGTTATAATACAAGATCAGGATAATAATTGGAAATTATAAATCATTAAAATAATAAATAATGTGTTCTGAATAAAATAGATAGTCCAGAAACCTAATTGTGGTTCGGTCCCAAGACCGACTTTTTTCAAACAGACTACGATTTTAGTGAAATCACCTCATTAATTAGATAATATTATTATATGAACTTAAAAGGTGAGTAGAGTGATATTGGAGTTCGTATGAGAAAGTTATGATGTTCGAAAATTTGGATTTTGAGAATTTACAAGTTGGATTTCTTGGCGTTTATTCCATATAATATTTTTTAAATTGTTTTTATATTTTTCTATACATTTTTAGAATTAGGAAAACAATTTGATGAATAATATGTTAATATGAATTAACTAAAAATCTTTAAAGTTTTGATATTTATTGGATAATTAATGGAAAGTATTTTGAAATGTGAAATTAATTAATTTTATTTGTTTTCTTCCTTATCTCCCCTACTTAATTATTTTTCAACCAATCCATGCTGACTTGGTCTTGAGGATTTTTGGTCTCAGGGATAGTTATAAATATATCTTTTAGCTATATTTTTTTACAAGTCATATTGTACATATATACATATCTACAATTTTGCCTTTATTTTTATTTTCTTTATTTTTATTTTTATTTATTTACATGGTTTTGATGCATAAAAGTACATTTTTAGTTATGACTAAGGTTTTGTTAAAAAGTGAAATTTAATGGATATTTACATGTATTTGTTAAGGGTTTTAAGACAAAATGCACATAGAATGTTAATAGATCATGGATTCATCAACCCCTATACTTAATCTTTGCTAATCCCTTAGCAAACACTTACTTGAAAAATAAGGGAAAAAGAAAGAAATTTAGAATAAATTTGTTTTCCTAAACCAATTCATGAGAATAGACAAAGGACAAAGCTCGATCGGGCCAGAAACAAGCATTTTGTCAGGGCCTTAACTAGGATTAGGATTTTAGTCTCAACAGCCATCAAGTTCCATAAATCCTTGTTTATGTTCACCTTAACAACCAGTTCAGATCCACTCATTCATACTGCAAATGCTAACAATCATTGAATTCAATCTGTATGGTGTGTGAATTGTTTTAGCTCTTCCTGCTTAAAGAAGCGAAGAAACAACCCATCCCAGCTATACACTTCTATTGGTTCCTCATACAGCTACTCTTCTGGGAGGGAGGTATTCCCTATTGAGGTCATTTTGTGCTATGTCCATAATCGAATATAGAGAGAGTAGAAGAATGAGAAACAATTGGAGTGCGACTAGTGTAGACACATCTCTTTGTGAAGCCCAACCGGTGTAGCTAAGTTTCCACTAAGATATGCAGGCTTTTTGGTGGAAGCTTGGACCATTGTGGTCATATTTGTATTTGGTGGCTTCTTCTTTGAATTGTCTTTGTAATTTGCTTGCATTCATCTCTTTGTGCCTCTACGTATTTAGCATCTTTTTATTCCGTCCATTTTTTAAGATCTCGAAAAAATTATGTCAGTAGATCCTTCCCTCATCCGAAGAAACTATCACAACCCCAATCTCTCTTGTCTTTAGATGTCAATGTTGCAAAGACAAGGATAGAAATGTACTACCAATATGCATTGCCCTTCATAGCCCTGTGCAAGTCAAGCTAAGTGTAAAGTGCATGTATCCAAAATTGGTTCACTGATGAAGAGTTGTACGGATGACAACAAGTGTTCTAAGCACTTTTCGAGTTGACTTCCCAAACATAGTCTCATGGAACCCAATAATTTAAGTCAGTGACCTGAAGAGTACAAAATCCAATACCTAACTAGGCTCCTTACAATGAATGTTAAAGGTCGTAATCAAGCTCCATCCTTTAGACTTTTCCCAATCTTTAGCTCTAGAAATCAAACTTATTCTGAAAATGCTAATGCAAATGCAACCATATTTTTGTGAAGTATATTTTCTGAATTTTACTCATTTTTATGGATTTTAGGGATTTTGTATTTTTTATGGATTTTAGACTTTACGTTTTTATGGATTTTGATTTTTTATGTATAAGTTTATATATAAAAATTTTACAAGATAAGTTACCCATATTTTATTTGGATTAAGTAACTAATGTATTTTACAAGTTTTATATAAAAGGTATTTTAGGAGGACTATATGATTTTTACACATATTTTAATAGATATAGGATTTTATATAAGTGTTATACATCTTTTAATTACATATTTTAAATAGGATTTTAGACATATTGCACTTATTTTCAAGGTTTTTAAAAATAATTAAATAAAGTGATGGATTTTAAGTTAACCTTCACCTTCTTTTTATGGATTATATAGATATTGAAAACATAAAAGTACGAGTTATGGACAAAAGTATATATAGAATATATACGTACCCCCTATACTTAGCTTGTGCTTTATCCTCATAGTGTCAAAAGAGAGAAGGAGGACATAACTCGTGCTAAGTAAAAGTGGGTGAAAAAGAATAAATGATGTGAAGTCAATCCCCCCATACTTACAATCTGATCATCGTAAGTATAATGGAACAGAAAATGAGGTGACTGAGGAAAAGAATATATAAACAAAGGAACAAAAGGAGCAAAGAAGAAGAAGTCATCGAAATCACTCGGTCCCCCTATACTTAGGATAAGGCATCCTAAATATAGAAAAGAGTGTGACTAAAATTAGGGACTGGTGATTAGAGTGAAGGAAAGGATATACATGAGAAAAGTAAAAAGATAAAAAATGACTTGCGAGAATCAGCAGGCAATCGGTCCCCCCTATACTTAGGATCTAGTATTCTAAGCATATAAGACGAGCAAAAATGGAGACGATTGTGGTCTATGATGAATATACAAGTGTGTACTCCAGAAAAATCGAATGGCTTCACAGTCTCTGTATAGGAAGAGATGAAGTGGAAGAGTAGTCATGCACATCCTGTACAAAGTAGATCACTTCGAATTGGGCTAGATGATCATTAGTCTCCATGAATTGCTTTAGCATCTGCCCATTCACTGTAAACGGTTCTACACCAGGTGATATATCTGATATAGCAATACTACCATTGTCGTGCACCGTTATGACTATGTACGATCTTTCCCACTTGCTCTTTAATTTTCCAGGAAAAATTCTTAATCGTGCATTGAATAACCAAACTTTCTGCCCAGGAACAAAGATCTTGTATTGGATATGTCTATCATGCCATCGCTTCACTTTGTCCTTGTAAATGAGTGTGTTCTCGTATGCTTGATTTCGAATATCTACCAGCTCATTCAGATCTAACTTTCTCTTGGCTACCACTTTATGTAGTTCTAATAGAATTTCTCTGATAGCCCATTCATATTTGTGCATGATCTCTATGGGAAAATGGCATGGCTTTCCGTAAACTAGTCTGAATGGTGAAGTACTGAAGGGAGTTTTATAAGCACTATGATATGCCCAAAGAAACCGGTCTAGAAGTTGTGACCAATTCTTTGTATCTGGTCATACTCATTTTTGGAGAATGGATTTCACCTCCCTATTTGAGACTTCAACAATGTCATTCATCTGCGGGTCGTAAGGAGAAGCTACTCTGTGATCAATAGCATAACTCTTTACTAAATTTTTCACCTCCTTATTAATGAAATGGCTACCCCTATCTGAAATAAGAATACATGGAATACCAAGCCGTGAAATAATGTGTTCCCTAAGGAACTTGCGTACTATCTTGCTGTCAGCAGTTCTTGCGGGTATATCCTCCACCCATCTGCTAACATAATCTACAACAAGAAATATGTACTCAAAGCCATTGCTGGAGGGAAACAGTCCCATAAAATCTATACCACATGCGTCAAAGATCTCACAAATGATAACAGGTCGTATAGGCATGGCATCTCGAGAACAAATTGTCCCTACAGCTCTCTGACATTCTAGTCAACTCTTCACGAACGTGCAAGCATCTCTAGTGAGAGTCGGGCACCAAAATCTGCTCTAAAGTATCTTCTACACTGTCCTCTTCCCTGAATGATGTCCTCCTACCTCTAATTAATGGCACATAGTGAGGACACTATTGTATTCCTCCTGAGGAATACAATAGTGTGTAGATACAATCCGGTCCTTCACGAAAAAGAATCAAATCCTCCCAATGGAAGTGTCGTGCCTCAGACACTAGCCTGTCAACTCAGTCTTTTGGCCAACCTTGCAGACTCTTTTGTGTGACCATAAAGTTAACTATGTCTGCATACCGGAGGATTTTTGTAACTGCAAAGATACTCTCATATGGAAATCTCTCTACAATTTATGGCGTGTAATCATCTAAAGGTTGCTCTATATGTAGACGGGAGAGGTGGTCAGCTACCATGTTCTTTACCCCATGCTTGTCTCTAATATCCAAATCAAATTCCTGGAGTAAAAGAATCCATCTGAGAAGGCATGCCTTGGCGTCCTTATTTTCCATCAGAAAATGGTTAGTTGAGTGATCAGTATAAACAATGATCTTAGAGCCAAGAAGATACGATCAAAATTTATCTAGAGCAAATACTACCAACATCTTGTTTTCTTTCACTATGTAATTTCACTGTGCATCATCTAGACTGCGACCAGCATAGTGAATGGCAACTGGAAGTCTGTTCCTCTGTTGTCCTAATACAACCCCGACTACAAAATCTGAAGCATCCGTCATGATCTCAAAGGGTAGAGACAAATCGGCAGCTATAGGATAGGAGCACTGATGATCATTTCTTTTAGAATGAGGAAGTCCTGAAGACATTTATCATTTAACAAGAGCTCGATGTCTTTGCCTAGGAGTTCAGTTAACGGTCGGCAAATCTTGGAAAAGTCCTTAATAAACCATCCATAAAATCCGATATGCCTCAGAAAAGACCATAACTGCTTTACGTTGGATGGTGGATCGAGTCATTTGATGACATCCACTTTGGCAGGTCAACCTCCATGCCTTGCTTGGAGATGATGTACCCCAAAACGATCTCGTTTGTAACAATAAAATGGCTCTTTCTCCAAGACAGTATGAGATCGACCTCACAACATTTCTGAAGAACAAGGTCTAGGTGCGCTAAACATTTGTCAAAGGACTCACCATAGACAGATAAATCATCCATAAAGGCCTCTAGAAAATTACCGACAATGTCCGCAAAAATGGCAATCATGCATCTCTGGAATGTAGCGAGGGCATTGCACAATCCAAAGGGCATCCGTCTAAAGGCATGCGTGCCGAAAGGACATGTGAAGGGGGTCTTATCCTGATCTTTAGGGACAATAGTAACTTGATTGTATCCGGAGTAACCGTCTAAGAAGTAGAAGTACTCCTTCCCTGCAGCCGTTTTATCACTTGGTCTATAAAAGGCAAGGGGAAGTGATCCTTCTTTGTCGCGGCGTTCAACTTTCTGTAATCCACACATACCCGCCACAACGTGGTTACTCTCTTAGGAATCTCCTCTCCACTCTCATTCTTAACCATCTGAATTCCCGACTTCTTTGGTTCACATGTAATGGGCTAACCCATTCAGAGTTGGAGATATGATAAATAAAGCCGACATCACACCATTTCGTGATGTCTTTCTTGACAACATCGCGTAAGATGGGATTCAGCCTATGCTGAAACTCTCTAGAAGGTCTGTTGTCATGATCAAGATAGATATGATAGGAACACAAAGCAGGATTTATCCCACGGAGATTGGATACTGTCCACCCAATGGCCTTGCGGTTTCTTTCAAGAATCTCCATCAGACGGGATTCTTGTTCTTCAGTCAAATACGTGCTGATAATGATTGGAAACTGTCGGTGTGGACCCGCAAGGAAAGCATATTTCATGTTTGGTGGAAGGGTCTTCAGCTCAAGTAAGGTAAGATTTGGCTCTGCTATTTCATCCTCTGATTAAGTGATGGGATATGTACTGCCGGTGGATGTTTTTGCCTTATGGTCATTCACCATCTCAACATAATCTAAAGTCGGACTACAGAAGATGTCTAAAACATTATCTGACTTGCTACCATTCTCATCCTCAAAATGATTAGATAAAAATAATTCGGCTAAGTAAAAATCAATCGCCGAATCATCTGAGGTGGAGGGATTCTTTAAATTCTCCGAATTTGAAATATCCACAATAAAATCCTCAGTTCGCTGCTCCATGTGTTCATCGCCATCCATGCTGAATTAAAGAGTACCACCAGAAGAACTACCAACTGAAGTCTCAGATCCATCCTCTTCTAGGATATCTAGGGTCTCTACTTGATACCTCTCAAGATCGTCAAGGCGAACCTCATCCATGTAATCACAACTGGATAAGGAACTCAAAGTATCAGAAGTAGTTGTAGACGCGACACCGGATGATTCTCTCGCCATATCTATATGTACCTTTTCACTCAGCGTGAAAATATACCTTCCATGTATCATAATCGAAAAGGGCCTTTACGTTCTCCAAGAAAGGCCTCCCAAGAATGATCGGGGTAAAGTGTAACTCTCTAGGACATTCCATGTCCAGGACGGTAAAGTCCACTTGGAATTGCAAACTCTGTAAGGTTATAATAACATTCCTTAAAATGCACGTAGGTCTCTTTATGGATCTATCAGTAAACTGAAGGATCGAACGAGATTTGTAAAGAGGTCCTAACTCGAGCTTGTCGAGTAAACAAAATGGTAAAATATTGATAGAGGAACCATTATCAAGAAGAGTACAATCGAATGCGACTTCTGAAATATTGCATCTGACCTAGTGTGCTCCTGAATCCTTCTTCTTCTTCTTCAAAAGTCTGTTTTGAATCATGCATGAGGTGGTCTTGGTCAGAATATGCTTCTCTGTTTGGGACTTCTTCTTCCTACATGTTATACGTCTAATTTTCAGTTGTTACTTAAGCGTAGGGAAGTGATCCAAGGCATCATGGAGTGGAATTTTTAAAAAGATGTGATCTTTAAGTAACTTCTCAGTCTCTGGAGTAATATCATTCTTTTTGGATTTTTTCGTACCTTTTCCATACAAAGCATCAGGAAGGACACAATTTCAGGAACAAAATTCTCTTTTTTATTGCAATCGGGATCAACGTGTACATTAAGAGTATGAGAGTTATATACAAAACTCTATAAAACAGGAAAGGACATCTGCTTCGGGCGTGTCTTCATGGCCTGTTGTGGTGTCATCGTCTGATTCGCATAAGTACATATCAAACATCTCAGCATCGCTCCTTTTTCCCTAATCGTCGAGTGATTGATCCCTATCATTGCAATTCTCCTCCTCAGCATATATATCATGGCCTTGCTCTTGCTCCTCTCCTCGTGCCATCTCCTTCCCTTGATTAGGTTCTTGTGGTGATCTACCTCTTCTGAGACGAATGAAGTTAGAAAAAAAATCAGGAAAAGAGATCGTACCTATTGTCTCATCTACCTGAACTGGGTGCCTCCTTTTGTTGTTTGGGTTCATATGAAGTTGTGCCGGAAGAGCGGTCTTGAGCACGGTTAACTCATCCAGACGATGGTTAACCCGCTCCATATCTGTCTTGTTCGTAGTCTAGAGTGTGCTCAACATGTCCATGATCTTATTCAAGGCCAGGGTTTGTGAATATGTTTCTGGTTCGGCATGGTAACCCTGGCCCTTGGCTCTCTCCTACCTCTACATCTACTACTGTGGAGCGTACTGCTGAGGAAATCGATGTGGCGTATATGTATACTATTGTTGCCGCTGATAAAAGTTATGTTGTGAATGCGAAGCAGGATGATGGACATAAGGTGGTCTCTGATAAACGTTCTTGTGAGAATGTTGCTGCGTGTAGTGTTGTCGGTGCTAATAATGAGGACGTCCATGCTGCGAATAATGATGCGGTTACTGGTGGTGGAGTACGCTCTGAGGGTTAAACTGTGATGTTGGATGGATCGAAGCATAGCATATCCCATTGATCTCAAGAGTAGCTTGAGGATCAACATCAGTATCTCAGGGCTAGCGATCTGGTTTGGATTGGCATAAGAATGATCCTCATGCCAATCAATCTATGGAGTCTCCGTGAGCTACCCTGGCTCGCTCTGGACGAAGTGGATTTTTTGGGTGGCAAGAGTGCATAAGGATCTCCGAGCAGGTTGAGAAGTCGAAGAAACGTAAGCCTGCTGATACTGAAGTTGTAGGTATGTAACTTTCTTTGTCAGATCGCTTAGCTGCTGAGGTAAAGATGAGATTTTCTCCAAGTCTTGCAGCGGTTGCAGGTCCTGAACTTGCTTCTGAATCGCATCTTCCATCATTAATTTCTCGCTGATATATCCCATGTTGGTATTGGATTCAAAGTCTGAAATATTCGCCACCTTATAATGCTCTTGGTGATGCGGTGGCTGCGGGGCCTTCTGGAATGTCTGAGTAGAGTCGACGACTCTTGAGTTCTCTTCCATTTTCTCAAAGATGGACCAGACATACTCGGCATCCCGATTCATGTAACTGTCTCTACATGCTGTGCTTACGAGTTCTGGACGTCCATCTTGAGTCCTTCGAAATAATTCTGAACTAGCACCTTCATTGGTATCTCATGATGAGGGCATCTCTCAATAAGATCCTTGAATCGATCCTACATCTCGTGGAACGATTCATTTGGCAACTGAGTAAAGTTGGAGATCTGACTCCTCATCATGTTTGTTTGTCTGAGAGGAAAAATTTACGCAGGAACGTGGACTTCAGGTCAGTTCACGTAGAAATCTCTCCCCCCAAATGAGTGAGCTAGTAAAGCGCCTTATCTACTAAGACGAAGGGGAAGGCTTTGAGGCATACAGCCTCTTGCGTAACTCCAGGGTAATTTGTCGTACGACAGATCATCTCAAATTGTTGCAGAAAGGTAAATGACTCCTCTGCAGCATTCCCATAAAATTCAGGAAGAAATGTTATGAATGATGGACACATATAGTATGGCCCCTGATTCGGTGGCAACCGAATCCAATGATATAAACTTATGGCATCAGGGTCATACTCATCTCTAAGTGTTACGGGAACCACGGCAGGCAGCAATGGATTCCCAGCTCCTGCTCTGAGCGCAACGATCTCAGCTCGCAATTCATTCTGCACTTTGAACTTGTCTCGAATCTGAATATTCATATGTTGTAATGTATCGAGAATCACGATTGTAATATCTACGGCTGGATCCTGTCTTCCATCAACATCCGGTTCCTCAGTTGGTCGCTCCTCTATCGATCCCTTCCCACGAGCCATCTGCTTCAAATCTTCTGGGAAGGAAAATTTCTCGTAAGAACTGAGAGAAAAATTAGCTGGAGAAAGCGACGATAAATTGAGGCGGGGGTCTGCCTCAAAAGATGGGCTGGGAGGCAAGGAAGTATGGGTCTTACTCTCCTCGGGATAAGATGGGATCGACTCGGGAAGAGGGTCATCTCGAGTCTGTGAATACGACAAACGGTGAAAGATCAAGAGCTCCCAAAGTCTGAGAAAAATAGCCATCGAGACATCATCTTCGATAACAAGCGAATGGTCGGGAGAGCATGGCACATAAGACGCGGTAACTTACGCCTCCCAAGCAAATACAAAGCAAACCCCATATTCATCAACACAACTTGATGATGACCGTAAGAGTTTGGTCTTTTATCTTGTCAGTTTTAGTGTTATTTTGGCATATAAACACTTTCACACATTATCGCAAGCTGATAGGTGCCCCCTACAACACTATCCGAAGCCCTTATAGAAAACCACTTGTTCTTAGCTAGTATAGGAGTAAGTACGGACTGTTTTCGGCTACCCATGTTACTTGAGGATGGAGCCTTACATAGTGTCCTATAAACCCCCCACTCTGCTAAGTAAACCTGGATCGTTTCCGGCTACCCAAGCATACCCACTGAGGAACAGTGATCATGTGTATGGACTAAGTAGTATCTTGAAGGAAACACAGACTTTGATTCTAGCCTTAAGTGTCGTCCCTCCCTCACAATATCTAGAAGTGTACCTACAGTTGAAGTGTGGGGATTACTCAGATATTTAAAGAAGTCCAGATTTTATTTTTAGTTTTCTTTTTTTTTGATGTTTTCAGGCAAACATCTAATAAATTTTTTTTTCTTTTTTTATTTATCCTAGATAAGAAAGCACCTAGGTTGCGAGTCCTAGAACTAACTACGAAGGTGCAAGCAGAGAGAAAAAAATCGGAAAATGGAAAACACCTAAGAAAGCCCCTAGCTTCGTGAAAAGCCACGGAAAACTGTCGATGCGAGAAAACCTCGGTGGGTGCCCAGCTCTCCCTAGTGTACGACACTTGGTTAAACAGACCCCTGAGAAATATTAAGGGAAGGTACAAGTCGGGATGCCCTTACGGGGCCCTTTTATACCACATACAAAAAACAGGTAAGTGCCCTTATTAATATTTATATTTTTTTACAAGAATATTACAAGAAAATGGAAAATTTAACTATTTCTACCCTTTGCAACTGACCCGTGAGAGTAGGGATCGATCTCTGCACTTGCAACTGCGTCGATTTCTGAGGAAGCCGACTGAACCTGCAGGCCCTGCAAAAATTAATTAGAGAAGAAACACATAAAAAAGCCGTAAAATTTGAGAAAAAATGTAAAGTAAAAATTGAACGTACATCAAAAAAGATTTGAAAACTGTAAAACCAATAATATCGATAAATTTCGAAATGATAGTCAGAAACCAATGTAGAAATAACGCCTCCCCGACAACGGTGCCATTTTGATAACGCGACTTTTGTTAGCGGTTAAAGATTATGTAGAGATGTCGGTTGCAGAAAACCGCTAAATAGAAAGCTGCGTTAATCAAAGTAGAATCAATGAAATATGAGATAGAGATAAAATGAGAAGAAAAGGGCTTTTTCTCTCTCCTATTTCGCCTACACTATGTTATTTATCGTGGTAAGTATGCCTGGGTTGAACTCAAGGAGGCATAATATCAAAACTTCAGTTTTTGATACAATGAAGAAATCCTGAAAAATTTACTATATTCTTAGTTTTACAAAAGACTCAATAAAAGACTTGAAACTGACTCGATATTACAAAAATCAAATCAAAGAAACCATACAATTAAAAATCATGAAAAAATATAAGAAATGTTTCTTGGGTAGATATGAAACTAGCTTAAAAATTCGAGAAGAAAATACAACAAAAATAAGGTCTAAAATACCCATACAAGCCAGGGGCACAACTACAAGAAAAGTTCTTAATGTCTGTTACAAAATGATCCCTGCTCAGGGACTAAACTATAAAGATAGGTAAAATTATTATATTTAGGTCAATACATGGGGACCTAAATGTAAAATCAGGAAGTATCCATAGCAGGTTGGAATTCTCTATGTTCGTTGAGTCTAGTATGCAATTTTTCTACCCCTTCATCTTGGATGGCTGAGATTAGATGGCGCGGTTGATTCTGGAGCATCTGATCTGAATACGTATCTTGCAACTGTGCGTCAGGGTTGTTCTTGGTGTTCTTTAACTCCTTCGCTTAGCTGGCGATGAAGCTGACTTCTCCGAATTATCTCCGGCACTCAATGACGATCTTGGGCTTCCAAGAGGGTCAGGAGGGAGACACCTTCTCCCTCCAAGCTCGCTTGCGGGTGAAGACCTCCTAAGGTGTTCCAATGCGGTGGTTGTTCGTCGGCGAAGATGGCACTTTAGGAAGATCTGGAGGTTGTTGCCGATGTTGATGTTTTGATCATTCTTCAAACTTTTAAAGATCCTAGTGGTTGTTATTGTGCTCCACATGATAAAGAACCTACAAGTGATGATATCTAGCTTGATTCTACTCGAATCGACCAAAAAAATTAAAGGATTTGCAGTTCTTAAAGTGTCTTTCCTGAAATAATAACAGCAATGAAGTTGGAAAGAAATGAGATGATTTGGATGTGAGTTGAATCGAATTTTAGAATGATTAGAGAATGGTGTCTAAAGGTGGTGATTAAGGCAACTAATTACGTAATTAATAACACTAAACATGACATGAATATCGAGAAATAAAAGGGGAAAGAATGAGTGAAATACCTGTGAACTGAAGGTGTTGAACCTCCTGGTGGTATTTCGATGGACGGTACTCCGGAGCTTGACGAGGCGTGCGGCGGCGATGCTGCGATACAAGGTGAAGAAGACCTTGGAACCCTCCTCTGGTCTCCCTTCTTCTACGTGGTGGCCTTGGACGGAGCTGTCACCTCCTGGTCTCGGCTGAGCATGACAGTGAAGGTGGGGTGACAACTAGGTATATTTGGAAGCTTTGAGCTCAGGATTTATTAGTTTCAAATGGAGATCTTTGAGGATAATTTATAGATGATTGATGGAGATTTGTTAGAAGATCAAGGGTGGGCGTGAGAGAGGGTGGTTAGAGGTAGAGAATCGAGAGTTTAGAACGACGGAGGAGGTTAGGAGTTAACTTGGAGAAAAAAAGGCAAAGTTGGGTGGTTGGAACAAACTCACTGGCTGACTTCTTGGGGAAGAAGGCCCCAAGTATTGATACGTGTCCACCTGGTTGGCCAGTTTTAAGAAATCCCTTAATAAATATAACTTAAATAATAAATAGTGTTATTTTAATTAGGTATAAAACAAAAAGTATATAATTAAATTATCTATATTATAGTATAATTAGTTTAATAAATAATAATTATTTTACGAAATATAAATATTATATTAATAAATAACTATAGATAAGACTTAATAAATAGGTTTTTATTTTTAAATTAATAAATTACTAAATAGTATATTAATTTTACATTTTCTTAATTACTATATTAAAAAATAAAGTATGTATTTTTAACTTATTTTTATATTTTCTATACATTTTCAGAAATAATTAGGAAAAGAATTTGGTGAAAATGTGTTAATATGAATTAACTAAAAATCTTCAAAGTTTTGATATTTACTGGATAATTAATGGAAAGTGTTTTGAAATGTGAAGTTAATTATTTTTATTTGTTTTCTTCCTTATCTCCCCCTACTTATTTATTGATCGACATTTCCATGCTGACTTGGTGTCGAGGATTAGGTTATAAGTATATCTTTCAGCTATATTTATTTTCACAATTCATATTGCACATATATACATATCTACAATTTTGCCTTTATTTTTCTTTTTTATTTATTTACATGATTTCAATGCATAAAAGTGCATTTTTATTTATGACTAAGGTTTTGTTAAAAAGTGAAATTTAATGGATATTCACATGTATTTGTTAAGGCCCTGTTCGTTTGGGGTATAAGGAGGAATGGAATAAGGGGAATAAGCCCCCAACACGCTTCCCCGTGGTACGACTATTCTCCATTATTTCATCTTATTTCACTCTTATTCCTATCTTTATCCCACCTTACCTACCTTTATTTCACCTTATTCTCCTTATTCTTATCCTCCAACCGAATGGAGAATAGACCCTTATTCCCCTTATTCTCCATCTTTATTCCTGCTTATTCTCTTACCGAACGGGCCCTAAGGGTTTTAAGACAAAGGAGAAAATGTGCATGATTTGTTTTTATCTAATGCTGTCACTCTCATAAGTGGTAGGGCGCTATAGCCGGCTGCCACAATTAAGGGAAGAATAAAGCTTTGTCAGGCGAGTCATCATCTTATGCATTAGCCATTCAAGCATACGGGTCAGGTGAGGAAGAAGAATAAGGATAAGCACCATCCACAAAACACCAAAAAATCAGCAAAATAAAAAAACAAAAAAGAAGGCACTGACAACAGTAGCTGGAGCACCAGCCAGCCAACCTTGTAGGAGACCACAACTACAGCCATGTCGATGCCAACCGATAGAGTACCGCTTTGGATGCCTGCTTTTCTTATATGACCCTACTCATTTTATTCATGCATTTGTACAGCCATATGTGGGCACAGATTTCGATGTATATAAAAACACTATTTCTAGTGCTACTTTTGATTATGTAAATATTCCATTTCCAGGCATTTTGAGAAAATCCAAAAAAATAAAAATGTGGAAAATACCTTATCCGACCCTAATGTAGTTGAAATTATTCAGAATCTTATGCTTAAAATGCCCTTACACAAATTCATCAAGTACATGTATCAATACATGTTTGAAAGAGGCATGTACTTTAAAAAGACAACCGCATACAGCTCGTGAAAGGAATGTGAAGCATATTCTAACCGTGGCTACAATGAACACAATCAGGAATCTCCCGACCAAAAAGAAGGATATGGGAGCTCCTATGTACATATTAAAACTAAAATAAAGCCATCAATAAAACATTAAAATTAAATAAAAAACAAATATATATATATAGGTGAATATACAATAACTATACATATATGATTTATACCCCTATTTATTTAAGTATACAAATGACATCAGAAAAATATAATAAAAATATATCTATGCATCTAAATATAAGTTATAAATATATAAAATAAGAGAATAAAATAATAAAATCAAAAATACAAAATAAAATAAAATAGCCAAACACAGATAAATAAACCTATAAATATACCCCTAAAAATTAACTAATAACAAATAACATAAATAAATAAATATCATAATGAAATACTAAATAAAATTACAAACATTTTTTATTTACAATAAAAAATTAATAAAATCATTTATTATGTTAATTATTTGTTTTTGAAAAATATAGCTCTTTTGTCCTCTAGCAGGCTGACGTGGCCCAATCACCTTCCAGGGAATGTTGACCCCGATCAACTTCCAATCTTTTAGCTCTGACTTTTGACAAAGCCTCAAGTCTCTCCTCTTCTTCGATTTTTCCATGCCACCCTGTGGATCTTTCCACCTCGAGATCTTCACAAAGATTATGCATTTCACATCTGTCTACCTCGCGCGATCATCAGATCCTACTAATATTCCCCGAGCGTGTCAATAATCCATGCCTAAGTTCGCATGGACCCTCATTCTATAAATATATCGCCGAGCTCATCCTTCCCTCCTTTATCCCCAACTGGAACCTTTGATCGAGTCTAGGTGATCGTGAGTGAAGGGCATTTGACAGTTGAACCTTCCCTGCACCTGGAGAATGTCGGAGCAAGGAGAGGAGGAGGTCTACGGCGAGATCCGATTGCCCTGCTCCATGAGCCCCCTCTCAGGTATAAGAGCTAATTTATCTTCAATCTTAAGTAGTTTTAATTCCCTCTTTCAATTCCAGTCTTTAGTTTAGCATTTTAATTAGTAGGTAGGATAGATTAGCCAAATCTCCTTGTCAGAGCTCTCAAGCTCGGACAATATTTCACTATGATCCGACATATCCCCGACTCTCTACTAACAACCATCACCTTCCCTGCATTTAATCCTTCCAATCCTATCTCCCAACCAACTGGATTGAACCCCGAATCTGCGAATCTGTGTCTCCCCTCCTCTGCTCACTAGAGACACGCCTCCACGCTCCACTAGCCGCCCATTTCGTTTGCTAAGGGGTCGAGGCTCTTTGCCCTCGAACCTTCTATCTCTCCATGCAGGTATCTGGAACGAAAAAATCACAAGAAGCGATTTTGCCAAAGGAGAAGGCTCCTGTGGCACCTCACCTTCTCTGACCTCCAAGACGCCACGTGTCAGGTGAAATCATCAGGACCATTCGATGATGCGCAAAGGATGGGGTAAATTGCTAAATCTAACCACCCCCCATGTATTTATTTATTAGTTTAATAAATAAAATGTATAGTGTAAATAAAATGGGAATTTTTCATTTTTGGCTCCGGTAGTTATTGTTTATGCAACTAACTCTTGTCCAGCTCAACTCACGTGTAGTCCCACGTGAGCTGGGAAAATTGCATGTAACCCCTGATGATTTTTGTAATTGCAAATTAGTTCCATAAAATTAAATATACATTGTATACTTTTGGTACGTTTATATATGAACCCCTAAAATTTATATTTATTGCAAATATGCCCTTGTCAATTTATGTATTTTTAGTGCTTGAATTTCATTTATTAAAAATGGTACCCTTACTTTAAAAATCAAGTAAATATAGGATCAGATGTTTTCTAACATGTCCTTTATTTTTTATTTTCACATTTTTGGCACTTCAAATATTTATTAAAATTAACATGAGCATGTTTTTATCACTGTCTACAATATACTAAAAAATAGAATAATGTTTTGAAAAATTCCAAAACAATATATGTTATTTCTTTACCATATTTTAATTCCATACCATAAATCCCTAAAAATGGAAAAGAAAAATACTAAAAATCAAAAAATTCCAAAATCATTTATAAAAATAAAAAAATTCATAAAAAAACCCAAAAATATTTCTTTTTATTTTTTAGTTTTATCTATCCCACATTATTGACTAACGGTAGATAATCATCCTTCTTAGAGGTACTAAACACAACTCCATGAATGAGCAAAATGAAGGTAGCGCCATAAGCACTACTATATATTTAACTGAGTAGGATTCAACAATGGGTATAAGTCAGTGATTTCAAAACTTCCTTTCCTCAATCTTGATTAACGTATCAATTTCCAGAATTATGATACCTCGAAGAGACTCAGACTTTCATGGATATCACATAACTTCCTTCAGTGAAGAAGAAGATGGGGAAGTACGAAAGGGTGGTCTTACGGTAGAGGCCAGAGCCTTCCATCGTTAACGACATGCGTAGTTCATTCAGAAAGGATTTTCACCCCATTTATCTATCTATATATGAACATTTATTTGAGTAATTTTAGACCTCATTTCCTATTTTTAAAATTCAAATCAGTTTTATCCTATTATTAAATCCCTAATTTGGGATATTTTTTATTTTAAAAATCTGTAAAAAAATTAGAAAAAAAATCACAAAAATATTAGAAAAGTATATAAAACCAAAAAACATTTTATTTTATGTACTTCATCTATTTTCACTAGTATTCATAATTATATTACTCTATATGGCATATATACCATTTATAATCTATTAATTATTATAAAAAGAAAAAAGAAATATAAAAATCAGAAAATACAAAAAGAAAATACAAAATTATAAAACAAAAAATAGAACATAAAATAGTAGAACAAAATACAAAAAATTATAAAATCAAACAACCACACAAATATAAGTAATGACATGATTGTACATAATATGCTTTGATTGACGTGGGCTACCAATTTTTCTCTTTGTGGTTTGACCTCTATAAGTTTACTTGTTATACATTTTGATATAAAGTTATAAAAAAGTTTAACTCCATATTTTTTATATTAGTTGATTGATTTATATTGTAGGTTAATTATTGATTGATTGAGGTTTATTGAGTGGTCAACACACCGATTGCAGTTTCACCTTGTGAAATCGTGAGATCATCGACAAATCTCTCTCATCAAACGTCAAGTGGATGAAGTGTGAGATCTGATCCGATGGCGGGTGTGACTCCTCGTGTCCTCACTTATCATCCAAACAACAGGGAAGAACATCATTCTTCCTCAGCTTCAATCGTCCTATACTCCTTGTTCTGATGTCCGTCTGGCATGTCAATCAACTCTTCTTCTTCCTGGGGCCTCGTCACACCTACAAAGTGGATCGGTGGGGTCCAGACCTCAGTGTAAAGAGGCCTGGAGGATGTTCTGCTCCAGTAACATGGGGAACTAGTTCTTCGATCAATCACAACTCCAAATGCCTCTCATGGAGCCCAATACTGCATAAAATAGTTTTGCATCTTGAAGGGGGAGTCGCCTTGGTTAAAAAATATTTAAGTTGAATGCACGAATGGAGGGGTTGGTAAGCTTCTACGAACTACAGAGGATGGAGTTTCGATTCGCCGATTCAAAGTGAATAATGTTGATCTAGGCTAGGATAAATGATGTATAAGTGAGGGGGATGATGAGGTAGTCGGAAGTGGTTCGGAAAAGGTCACAGCCAAATAGTGGTGGTCGGAGCCTAGCTCCGATGAACTGCAATTAAGATAATATGCACTAAACGATGAGAAATTAAACTAAAATAGACCTAAATCTCGAATAAGGAACTAAATTGCAAAGAAAAGTACTAACTTAACAACTCAATTGGGGGAATGCCTGGATCAGATAATCTTCGTCGGAGGAGCTCCGACAAATGGTCGGATCAACTCTTCCTGGCCGACTTTATCCGTGCTGACACCGGTAGGGTAAAGCTACTATCATTAGCTCACTCTCACACACTTGGACTGGGGGTTACATAAGGGCAGAAGAGGATCAAACTTGCGAAAATGATGGAGAAGGATTATTTATAGACATGTGGTGAGCTAACTGCGGAGGATTGCGTGGAGGAGAAGGGTTAGTGGAGGCTAGGATAATGGCGTGGAAGAGAAATATGGTAGATGCAGGAGTGTGGAGGTCTCGATTGAGATTGAAAGATGGAGGAAGGTGAACAAATTGGATAAGAGGGGCTTCTCGTGAGTTCTAACAAAGTAAGAGATGGGTGAGGACAGTTAACCGAGGGTCAACTAAGGTCGGGTCCTGATTGGTCCATGTGGACCAAGTCAGGATAAAACAAGAATTAAATACCTTATTAATTCAATTAGTAATACTAAATGATTTTTAAATAAACCATAAAATATGAAAAATGATTTCATTTTTAAAATATCTCATGGTGATTTTTTTTATTTTTACGACCTTATTTGTAGGATGTTAACGTTTACATGCATAGTTATAAGTGTATATATATTGGGTATTTTACTTTTATTTTGTATTTTTAATTTTTATTATCATGTGTACATATTTTATATGATTATAATATAATTAAATACACATTTACATATTTTACTTTTATGATTTATTTTCATATATAAATAATTTTATTTATTTGCATCGTAGGTATACTATACCTATATATTTAATGTACTTTTTATTTCAAGTTTATTTTAAGTATTTTATTCTATGTTTATATTTTAATAAGTTTTAAATAATATTTACATTTATTTTAAATTATAAAAAAATGTAAATGTGTAAATAATAAAATATTCAAATAAAACATATAGACACGGTACAATGGGACCCCAGAAAGCCAGCTTTCCCATCTTAACTCCATTTTTAACGAAACTATCTTATTTAGATAGATAATTTCATTTTAAAACTAATTAAGTTGAGTTTGGTGAATTTTGAATTCATATGGAGAATATAGTGATCTGTGAAGTTCAGTTTGCGGATTCTTTATATGTGTCACACTTGCACTGTGCATATTTTATGTATAATTTTAATAATTTTCTATATATTTTTGTGTAAATATTTCATGTTGAACATTTTCTTATCTGGAACATGTAAAATAAATAATAAAATGGTGTAAAAGTGGGTATTTATAATGTATAGAATTAGGGTTGTATGTAATGTATCTAACCCTTATCTATCTCTACTTTATTACTTGTTGACCCAATAAATATTGACATTGTCTTGAGGTTTAGTGCCATTAAATATCTTTGATACTTCATTTATTTTCCTTCATTTTCTGTGTTCTTTTATTTTGGTTTTAAATACATATGTTTATACATTAATTACAAACTAATTATAGATGAACAATGAATGTTAATTTAGACAAGTTATTGACATGTGTGTGTGTGTTTTGATAGGTGTTTAAATACAAAATGGAATAATAGATGAATGGCTATTCATCATCTATGCAGAATTCAGCATTGCCCCAATTATACCAATAATAATATTGGGGTCGGTGCACATACAACCCATCGTTTTCGATAAATGAAGAGTCTGATCCATGTGAAATTGTATTTAGAAGTCATGATTTTGCATTAGCATCTAAAAAAATACAATCCATGGTGATGGAGCTCTTTGTAATTATTTGAGAACATGGATGTCATCTTATGACTTTCCATTTCATTTTAAATCAATGATTAATCAATTCGAAGCATACTCTCATGATTAATCAAATAAGGAAAATAAAGGCATAGATAATTGAATATTGTTAATCTAAATCCAATTAAAACAATAATAATTCAAACAATTTAAGCAGTAAACAATTGTGTCGTCATGCAATCAAACAATTCATACACGTATAGCTTCTTTTATTTTAGAAGATTAAAATATCACATATTCGTATTTATTCTTTCTAAAGATCTCTTTGACCATGTTGTGCGGAATGAAGGGTCAGAGCACATCTTTATCATGTTAAGATGTCAATTAAGTAACCACCACGACAAGACATTCCTAATTACGAAATAAATCTCGATTAGGAATGGTTTCATGTGTACTCGAGCAATTAAGTCGATTACTAAAGCTATTGATTCAAAACTAGGAAAGTGTGTGAATAATAAAAATGTGGAATAAATTGATATTCTAATTATTGCATAGAACTAGACAAATATAATCAATGATTTTTAAGTCCAATTTGTAAGTCGCGATTATCGCACTTTAAGATAAAAGTCATCATATAACGTGGACTTAAAATTCGTTCAACCCCGAATGATTTTCAAAATATCAGATCCAACTCATGATGTGGATATGTCAAATATTTTTCCATCTACTTTCAATCCTAAAATTGGAAACAAGTTGATACAGTTCAAATCAATAAGTTTTTATTTTGTTTTGTAAATAGGACAACCATACATCAAATTCAGTATGACCTCGATATCTCATAAGTGATTTATGTATCCTAGTTCATCGACATGAACCTGCATGAATCCTTTAAGGGATTAGACATCTCATATCTCCTCAAAGTATTTGGACCTTGGTTAGATCCTCAACCTATTGGGTTGCTATATATATGCCTCGGATTAAAGGATGTGTACATGTTCGTGATAGTATACGATTCAAGCATTTTATTTTCTTGATCTCGTCAAGTCAACACTTTGATCCAAAAGTCGCCATTTTGACTTTTTTAGTCGACATTTGATCTTTTATGTCATGACATGACCAAAGTCAATATTTGGCATGTCTATTCTTGCCTTTCTTATTTCATGATTTGATTTTTCATTGACTTTTTCATGTCTATTCTTTTTAGATATTTTAATTTTTCATTTTTTTTGTTACTATATACAACAACATTTACATAAGGATTTTTTCTTCTTGTGCCAATAGACTATCCTCTTTTGAAGATTTATTGCAACCCAAAACGTCCTATCCTTAAATGTCCATGCCACTAGATCTGTTTAATAGGTATTGGCCATCTATTGGGGAAACATATGTTTCCACACATGTTCTTCCTCGAACTAAAGAATCCTGCCCTCACCACCTCCTCAGAGTTGAGCTAAGTGCAGAGTGCGGTGTCCAAGTTAGGTCATTATTAACAGGAGTCGTGCTAGCGCTTCAAAATACTCTAATAAGTCTAATCAAGATGACATGTGAACATAGTCTCGTGGAATCAAAGAATTAAGTCCCATTGACATGAAAAGTCCTATTTCTAGTTCGTATAAGGTTCTTGTGAAATTAAGTGGATTAAGTGATCGGACTTCCAGGAATCCATAGTAGTAGCAAGCAAAACGGAGAAAGGTCTAGACCAAGCTCCAATTATCAAATTTTACTTAGACTTTTTCAATTGTCAAGCAAGAAAAAAAATTGTGAATCAATTTTCTGATTTGAATTTTTTATGTGCTTTTTCTAAAAGTTTTTGCAAACTTTTATGGAGTTTTGAAAACATTTTCCAAATATTTAGGTTTTTTGGAATTATGCAAATTTAAAAAAATAAAAAAATAAAAGAGTTAGTGAATTCACAAGGATCTTACACATATTAACAAAGAACTTTATACCATATATTTCTAGATCTTTAATTAAAATTATGCATGATTTTATACATTATGTACATATTTAATTTGAAGTATTTTGTGAGGATGTTATCTACAGAGTTTCAAAATAATTTGAAAATATTTTGGTAACTATTTATCAAACATTTTGAAAACATATTTTTGCAAATAATTTTACAAAGAATTTTAAAAACATTTTTACAAAAAAAATACAAACTTTTTGCAAATATTTACAAAGAGTTTATCTTTTGAATGATTTTAAAATATTTTACAAAGGTTTTCAATGATTTTGAAGACAACTTTACAGCCATGTTCTAAATCATTTTGCAAAAATAGTTTCAAATCAAATTTTTAAAGAATTTTTCAAAAAAATCTACACATATTTACAAGAGTTAATCTTTCCATTTCATTTATTGTAAACCCCTACCAGTATAGTATTTTATCCATATTTATTAAAAATATGAAAGTATGAGTTATGGATAATATATATATGGCATATATACAACCCCCTATACCTAGCTCAAAGCATGTCCTCATAGTGATTTAAGTGTAATAAAGGAATACATAACTCATGCTAAGTATAGAAAACCCTACACTACAAATACTAAAAAAATGAGAAGTCGGTCGTCCCCCAATACTCACGATCAACCAAGCCTAAGTATATCATATTGTACACTGAGAAGGGATGATCGAGGATTAGAATTCATATTAGAATTCAAGAAACAATGACTCGACTTGTCTCTTCCTATAATTAGGGTAAAATATCCCTAAGTATAGAACATATTATCAACAAGTTGGAAGACAAGCGAGAGAATAATGAAGAATACTCAAATCACTCATCATCCTATACTTAGGATGTAGTCACCCTAAGTATGTCACATATGAATGGGATGAATAAAATAATCGAGAGAATGAAAGAATTGAGAAAGAATGAAAAAAAAGAAAGAATCAATCGAAAATGTTTTTAGAGGTATTGTTTGAATCTTTCGATGCTGCGACTGGGAGGTTTTCATTGAATATCACATTAATTGAGTCGACAATAGACATGAATGTATCATGCTCTAAATATGGCTTCAGTTAATGTCCGTTGACCACAAATGGTTGTGCATCATATGACAATTCTGACATGATAATTATTCCATTGTCACGCATAATTTTGATTATGAAGGGCCGCGTCCATTTACTTTTTACTTTTGGCCGGGAATATCTTCAACTTCACATCAAATAACCAACCTTCTATCCATACTCGAAAGTCTTTCATATGATATACTTGTCATGCCAACGTTTGACTTTCTCCTTATATATAAGGATGTTATAGTATGTAGAGTCTCGGAATTCCAAGAGTCTGTTTAGATATGTCTTTCGGGTTTGACCACCAGTCTGTGAGTCTGGATTGCAGATGTTCACTACCCTTAAAGATTTGTCGATTATTTCAACCAGTAGATGGTATGGCTTTACATAAACCACACGACAGGGAGACATACCAAGTGGAGACTCGTAGGCGATTTGATAAGACCATAGAACTGAGTCCAACTGGTGAGACTAGTTTTTCCTATCATAACAAGTTTATGCAAGATTGTATTGATCTCTCTATTGGATAACTCAACCAAGCCATTATGTTGTGGGTGGTAAGGAGATGTGATACAATTACTGATAGCGTGCTCCTTCACAATCTTTTTGACTTCTTTATTAACAAAATGGATACCCCATCCGAAATGAAAATCTTTAGAATCTCAGGACATGAAATAATATGGTCCTTTTAAAGTGATAAAATGGTACGGCTATCAATGGATTGGGTTGGCATAACCTCTACCCAGTGACTGATATAGTCAATGGTGAGCAGAATGTATTCAAATCCTTGTCTATTATGAAATGGGCCCACAAAGTCAACGCCCCAAGCATCAAAAATATAAGATTTCAATAAATTTGAGGGGCATCAAATCTTTGAAGTTGTTGGGACTCCTCCCATTTTTTGACAATCGATGTAGCCTTTCACATAAACTGTGACATCCTTGAATAGTGTGGGCAACCAGAGTCCACACTGCAATATTTTTGTTTCGAGCTTATGACAATTCTCGAGGTCACTGGTGTACTCCTAAGGAATACACTGACGCAAATGCAATTCACACCTTCCTTGAACAGTTATGAATCTTCCTACTGGTACAAGTGCATCTTGGACAAAAAATATCCTTCTTTACTCTTGTCCAATCTTGTGGAACTTTCTCAAAAATGAGACATCTTATAATATCATCATACCATGGGAGAGAAGCGAAACTTAGAATATATTTGACAGAAAAGGTCTTAATCGGCATGTTGCTTATAGGAGTATATGTGCATTCGATTCTGGATAGATGGTTTGTTACCACATTCTTAACACCGGATTCATCTCTAATTTCCAAATCAAATTTCTGGAGGAGAAGGATCCATCTGAGTAAATGTGACTTATCCTTCTTCTTCAGCAGGTATCAGATAGCAAACAATAAATTTTGAATCGAGGAGATGGGATCTAAAATTCTCAAGGGCGAAAAAACCGTCAACAACTCTTTGTCTATAACTATATAGTTCTTATGTGCATCATCAAGTGTTCTGATGGCATAATGGGTAGCATAGGGAAAGTTATCTCTTCTTTATCCTGATACAGTCCCAATGGCAAAATCATAAGCGCCTCTCATCATCTCGAATGGGAGAGACCAATCGGTGGTTGTAGGATGGGTGCTTGGGTGGCAAGTTCTTTCAACTGAGTAAAGGTTTGGAGAACCTTCTGATCTACATTGAAGTTGGTTTCCTTGCCTAGAGGCTTTGTGAGAGGTCAGCAATATTGTGGAAGTCCTTGATGAATCTTTTGTATGACAATGACATGCCCCATAAATGACCTCACATTCTCTACTATTCATGGTGGCTCAAGTTTAGCAATCACATCCATATCTATCAAGTTGACCTCTGTACCTCATTTGGAGACGACATGACCCAACAGAAATCCTTCTATTACCATGAAATGACTCTTTTCCCATGATAGAACCAAAATGACTTCAGGTTTCATAAGTACTATGTCTAGTTGCACAAGACAGGCATCGAAACTATCACCATAGACCAAGAAATCATCCATGATAACTGAAGAAACTACCCACCATGTCGGTAAAATAACCAACATGCACCTCTGGAATTAGCATGCACTTTACAAAAACTAAAGGGCATCCACTTGAAATCATAGGTGCCGAACAAACAAATGAAAGTGATTTTATCTTAATTTTTAGTAGCGATTGCCAGTCGGTTGTACCTAGAGTACCCATCCAAGAAGCAAAAGCACTCTTTCATTGCCAACATTTCAAGCACTTGATCAATAAAGGACAAGGGAAGTGATCCTTCTATGTTGTTGAATTCAAACATCTGTAATTAACACATATGTGACATGAAGTAGGTATCGGGTAGAGATCTCCTCTCCTTGATCATATGTGACCACCATAATTTCAGATTTCTTCGGAACTACGTACAATGGGCTAACCCATTTAGAGTTGGAGATAGGATAAATAAAGCCAAACTTACGCTAATTCATTCTTTCTTTCATGATCATGATAAACTTCTATGGAATTCATGGGACGATTTACAATAATCCTTTAAGTAGATATGGTGTGAACAAAAGAGTGAATTTATCCCTCGAAGATCGGAAACATTCCAACCAAGTGTCATGTGATTTTCCTCTACAATCTATAGCAAGAGAGATTCTTGATCCATGGTCAATCTGCTACGGACTATGACCAAATACATGTTCTGCTCACCTCCAAGGAACACATACATAAGATTTGTTGAAAGCTGCATTAATTCATTTAAATCGTGAGTCGGCTTCTCTGGCACTTCTGAAACTATAATAGTTTGTGAATGATCTGTTGTCATTAAGGAGGTGATGCCCACCTCTATCATCCTTGGATCATACATTAAAGTATCGAACATATCTGGAATAATCTCTTCTTATTCAGTTTGGTATGATTCTTCTTCGAATAGCCCGATTAATGCTTCAACCTCCCTGCCAGCGAAGGAGCATGAGTAGATTGTGTTGTCCTCAGATAGAGAGAGGATTTCCTATGTCAAAATGTAATTTTCTTATAAGCTTGAGTCTAATCTGTAGACGACTCTAACTCTCTTCTTTCAGATGCAATCTTTGTAGCTTTTGGTTCAGTGATAATGTCCATTGTGATATTTTTACTGTAGGAGCGGAACATGATCTTTCCATACCCATAATCAATAGTCATTTTAGGTTGTTCAAAGGAACAACCAATCAAGAGTAATCAGGTTCCGGAGTAACGGTACAAGGGAATACATGTCCACGATATTGAAGTCCATTGGGAATGTCATTTCCTACAGTGTTACAATAACACCCTCCAATAAACCTCTGCACCGCCTAATGGATCGATCAGTAAACCAAAGGATCATGCATGTAGGTTTAAGCGGACCCAACCAAAATTCTTAAAGCAATGAGGAAGGTAGAAAAATTATTTGTAAAATAAGTTTACAAATTGTCTACAAAATGTTTGTAAAAACCTTTTCAAATTATGTTGAGGACTTTTGTGTAAATTGTGTAAATAATACTTCTAATAAATATTTTATAATAAAATTATATATGTATGTATATAAAACCCTTTAGAAATATACAACTAACTGTTGTAAATATTAATGCACTCACGTGTAAATATCTGCACATATTCCCATTTTTCTAAAATCTTTTATTTTTGAAAAATCTCTAAAAAATTGCAAACCTTTTTTGAAACCCCATAAAAAGTTCAAAAGCATAAAATGTTCACAAAAAGATTTTCCTGCATCATACATAGCATTTGCATTTACATTTTTCTGAATGATATTGACTATTGAACTGTTCTAAGTAAAATCTGATGTTGGAGCTTGATTATGACATTAATACGTTTAAATTCACAGGAACCTTATAGGAATTGGATTTGAGATATTTTCAGGTCTATTTGACTTAATTCCTTAAGATCATAAGACTATGTTCACATGTCATTGTATGCCTAGGTAGAATATTTCGAGACACACGCATAACTTTTTAGACAATGACCTAACTTGGACATTTGCACCTTACACCTTTGTCAACTCAGTTGAAGTGGTAGAGGACTGGATTTGCTAGCATGAGACACAAGGCAGTGGAAACATCAGAAGTCACAATCTATGGTCATTGTACCCCAACCCCATCTAATAGTGATGAAGTCTAAAGACATAATGTTGGGGGTTGCAATAAAGTTCAAAAAGAGGGATAGTCTACTGGTTAAGGAAGAAAAAGTTTTATGTAAATGCTACAGTACATAGTATTAAAAAATGCAAAATCAAAAACTCCAAAAAGAGTAGATGGGCAAATACTCAAGAAAAAATCAATTCCCATCAGAGAATGTATTCAATAAGTAAGCTTATGCTTCAAAGTCAGAGTATTCATGTGAACCTGCAGTTGGATGACTTGGCTACACTAGTCAAGCATCCAAGGATAGGTAGATACATTGTCCATTGCCCATTCTTTTCTCCACTTCAGCTTCTTGAGTTGGTTGCACTTGAACTTAGAAGGGAATACCCCGCTTCTCGAGGAAAAAGTTGTTGGATGGGAGAATTAGGGTCACCATGTTGGAGAAAATTTTCTCTTATTGCATCAGCCGAGAGGAGCTACATATCATTGACATTGTACAAGATAGATTCATAGTCATAAGAGTTTGCGTATAAAGAGACTTGTTTTGATTTGGATATAGAGGAGACATGAACATAGGATTGTGGTTCTTAAAGGCCGTTAGGTTTTAAATCATATTTCTGTTAAGGTTTTCAACAAACTAGTAATCCAAAGGTCTGAATAAGCTCCAAACTTTGATATCATGAAGATAAGTTTAAGAGTGATTGGGATTCTAGGTTCTTTCTTTTCTTTATTTTTCAAGCATGTATTATCATAAGTGTTTGCTAGGGACTAGCAAAGCCAAGTATAGGGGAGTGATGAATTGCCATTCAATACAATAACATATCTTATTTAAAACATGTACATTGATCTCTATATTGTATATAAATACATGTATTTAAACCCTGAAATGAAGGAATAAATAAAAGAAAAGAAAAATAAAGGAAATATCCTAGACACTAACCCTTGAGACCAAGTCAAGCCTTGACTTGATCGATAAGAAATAAAGTAGGAGGAGATATGGCAGAAAAACCACATAAAACAAGCAATAAAAACCCTATTTTTCTTGTCAAAAAATTGATTGTGGGGCTCGTTTATTATTCAATATAAAATCAACAAACTCTTAACATGAAACTTGCAGATAAAAATGTAAATAAAAATACAAAATTTATTTCATATAAAAATAATGCACAATGTGCCCAGGACACAAAGAATAAAAAGCTGTAAAGAAAACTTCTCAGACCTATATCTTCTCCATATAAATGCACCAAAATCACATTCAATTGTATATAACTTTTTTAAATCTATTTAGTGAAGGTGGTTTTATTTAATTTGGAGTTAAGATGTAGAAGTTGGCTTTTGGGCCTTCATTGTAGAACATGCCTATATAAAATAACCAATTTATTTATTCTTTACATTTTTATGTTGTTCTTATTTTTATAAAGTTGTAAATATTACTTGAAATACTTGAACATAATGAAACTAAAATAAAATCATTAAAAATACACTAAAACAAATAATGTACTTTACTACATAGGTAAATATACTTATCAAGTACTTGTAATAATTGTATATGTATTAATTCAAGGGCATAAATAACTTCAGAAAAATCCATGATATATATATATAATTAAATATATTGTAAATACTAAATTATGTATATAAAATAATAATTATAAATCCCAAAATAAAAATAAAATAGGATTTATATATGTATTTATACCTATGATATACATGTAAAAATTAAAACCTAACAAACAACATGATAAAAATAAATAAAAATCACCAAAAAACAACTTATTAATTATATAACATATTCCATGTTTTAAGATTAAAAAAACATTTTCTATTTTAATTTATTATTATTTCATTTATTTCTCTGGTTTGATGTTTAGGCCTAGGTGGCGATGACGTGGACTACTCTTGGGCCATGAACTGTTGACCTTGGGTCATTAGCCCCTTCCCCAATGTTGCCTATCAGACCTTGTCGGGCAGCCGACTTCTCACATTTTTTTTGCGATTCAAATTACTCCCTTTAACCTGATTTCTTTTTTAAAGTTGAAGACCATATCATTGTTTTGTCCATGGATCATCTGGTTTTGATTTTTGTCGAGCGATCGCACCAAACCCCTAGATTACTTTTTCTCTTTTTCCAGTTGGCTATAGATAAGCCTTCTCCTCCTCCCCGAGCTTCGTTGATCACATCATTTCCCTAACCCCCTTGATCCCCTAGAGCAATTCGCCTTAGTGACAGGAAGGCCTGACACTGGTTCTTGGGTGTGGATGAAGGAGGAGGACATGTATCCACACTTCGCCAGATCACTCACCAGTGAAGCTTTGCTCCCAGATTCCCAACCTCGATGAGCTACTTTTTCTTGCTCATTTTCGTTCCATAGATTAGCCTTGATGTATATTTTTATTCGAGTTTGTTAATTTCATTTGTAACATCCAAAAATTCCAAAAAAGTTTGATCATTGGAGATCTCTGCCCATGCCTTGTTCTTCATCATTTCAACCATCCTCCGTCGTCGCTTTCACGTCCATCAAAATCCCCTCGTGCTTCTCCATATTTCTGATCACCCCACACACCCTGATTCATTGTGAATCAGGCCAAAAGGTTGACTGCTCCACCCCTCGCCAGAGGTCTCTACCCTACTCTGCTCCCCTATTTCTCTGCTTCTGATCGTGCAGGTTCCAGGAGATAAGGGGGTTTGTTGTTCAGATGAAGCTCCTTCAAATACAATGCCTACAACGACCGGTCATGACCCCATCACTGGGTCCTAGACTCTTTTATGAACCTCATTAGCTATGCGACCACTTCAACAAGCTATTCATGCTATCAACTGCGTGAGGGATGCCTGGAGCAAGGAGATCTGGTGGATCGAAGATACTCCAGGCGCATGTTCTCCCCATCTTCTTCATGAGTGCTTCATTACCGTTGGATGAAGAACAAAGTGCTAGACTCTACAGCAGCCGTTGGATTAAGCCTTCTCATAGCCTTCGGATCCATCTGAGGATTTATTCTAACTGACCAAGTACGGAGTGATATCCGGCCATCTGGGTCATTGGATCTCGATAAGGTGTGAATCTAGATTGTTGATAAACGTGCAAGGAGTGGGTAAATTACTTAGTAATCCCTCTAATTTTTTGTATTTACATTTTGGTTATGCAATTATATTTCGTAGTGTAAAACTTTTGGAGAATTTGCATCTGAAATCTTGACACTTATGTTATTTGCTTTTTGGTTCAAGCCATGTCACCTCATGTGACTTCGCACATGAGGGTTTTTGTGGATAAATTGCATCTTTTATCATGTGACTTTCGAGGGTCTTTCTTGAAAACATCAAAACTGTTTTTGAAAATTGCAATTTAGTCCCTGCCAGTATGCATTAAAGTCATATTTTTAGGAAAATTGCTTAGATGCCTTATTTGTCTATTTATTTGCAAATATGCCCACACTATGCATTTCTTTATTGTGAAAGTAATTTGAAAAGTTGTGTTTAGGCCCTGGACTTTGTTTATTTGTTATAAATGCATGCTTAAGTTTTCAAAAATTGCAGATTAGTCCCTGTGTGTTATTTTTAATTACTTGATTTTATTTTAATTGAATTAATAGCCTAATTTACTCTAAAAATATTAGGAAAACTAATTTAAATACCTTATATGATATTATATCACGTATATTTTTGCTAAGGTATTATTATTTACTAATTAAAAACTGCACTAGTTATATTTTACTATTTTAACTTGTAAAATCGTAATAGTTAAAATATAGCTCCAAACAATACAAAAAAGGTAGGTGTATTTTATTATCTTTTATCACATATAAAAAATTCATAAAAATACAAAATAGAAAGCTTAAAAATAATAAAACACAAAGAACCTTAGAAAAATAATAAAAATATGTAGGAAAATCAGAAAAATATGTTCTTAAGCTTGAACTTTTTTTATTTTATTCTTTATATATGAAAAGTCACTTGGGACCATGTCTGACTTGATAGATATATTTTTAGGCCCTTCTGAAGCTCCTGTATTTTTTGTTTCTTTTATTTTGTGTTTTTATTTTTAAAAATCCATAAAAAAAAATCTTAAAGGTATCATAACAAAATCTCTAAACAGAGAAAATATAAAAAAACCAAAAAATTTTATTAGGTTTATATTGACTTTATTTGACACATTTAAAAAATCCAAAAAGACTCTTCTTTGTATCTCCTCATATATCTCTCTCTCCCACACACATATTACTATGTATATTATTGTCTATTTATTATTATCTTTTATTAATTTAAAGACATTTTCAAAATTAAAATAAAAAAAATAAAATAACCCACATAATACATAAGAACTTGATTAGGCTGCGAAACCGATAATTGTGTGCTTGATTCCTTGAGTTTGGTTTCATTTTTATATTTTATCCATATTTTCTCTCGTGGATGACACTATGCTTGCTTGACTTATACACATTTCATGTAGAGTTAAATAAATTTCATAACTCATACACTTGCATAATCTCCTTATACATAAACATCAGTAGGTTTTGGTTGAATATTTGATTGTGTTGATATGGTTGATTGATATCCGAGTACTGAGAGAGGCATTGATGCAGCGATTGCCAGATACACTTGTCAGACACTATAGGCCCTCCAATATCGGGCATTAGGAATCCACACATTGATCATACCAATATCACAATCCTGATACAACACCCTCCCACGGAAATTATGTAGTCTTTCTATCCAATGGAGATTGTTTCAATAATTACGTCAACTCTCATGTGGATGACTATTAAATCTTGAGATCAAATTTTCTAGTCTTCTAAAACACATGCAACCAATCACAAGTTATAGTAAAGAATGAGATACAGTTATTAGACTTTGATCTTGTCTAATAAGTAAGTCAATTTCAATGGTGATGTGTAGATGCCATGATGCTCTCTATACAGGTCCTTCTCCAAGGATATTAGATGGTCTAAATAGTCTTACTATCAATATGTCGGCTTGCTGTAGTATTGACATTCATCCAACTATTTGGATGCCATATTTATGGAAGTAACATGAGTACAATCAACTCTTTAACTCTCCTTCTTACATAGGTTAGACCCATGCTTCCATTGCGCTTCCTTAACACTTAAACAACCATTTCTTAAGAGAAAGGATCTCTTAATTTGAACATGTCCTCAAGGGACTTCATTGTATGAGTATTTCAACATTTATTCTTGCTTCATCCTATTCATACAATATGAATTATATGATGCATCATGACAAACTTGAGTAGAGATAGCTGAATGATGACATTCATCATATCGACACTCATCTCAACTCAAAAAAGGACTTAGGTTCAGACAGGTACTCAAACATTTTAAGTACATCATCTCTTATCGATCCACCATTCTGCATGATGCAGTAAACCATGTCTTTCATGACTAAATGTTAAGAGCACATATGTTTTGAAGGATATGGAAAAATCCTTAAGCGTATCATGGAAGCGTGAGGATTACATTGAATGTGATAGGGAGCTACTAGTCGCGCTAGTTGCTTCGAGAAAAGGAATTTAAAAAATTTTAATGTGATGAAACCAGATGATCTGATAACACTCCTTGGATCGTTTCATCTAAACATGGTTGAGATCGAGTCTCTAAACAAAGAGACCTCTTGTCTCAAGTTTGGTCCAACGGAGGAGACACTTGCGAGCGCGTTGATGAGACGTGTGCTCCTCGCAAACCATGTTGATGATTAAGCGGCGAATCTCTTGATCTTGTCACACGAGATCTGGCATCTTCTTCACGAGCGAGGCACACCGAAGGAGATGGAGATCCACGAGCAAATAATCCAGCAGCATAATGATGATGCTGCGATGATGATGACTCTCACAGGGGCTCCATGGTGGACTGCCACTATGAGAGGGAGAGAGAGGCTTAGCATGTAAAGAATGACAGAGAGAGAGAAAGCATGTGTTTGATCATGTTCCTTCAAGAGCAAGGGGTGCCTCTTCTTATATATTATTTTGGGATCCATAGATCTCAATCCATTGCACACAAATTCAATAGATGAGATTGATTTGTGTTCCTTTCAATGGCCATGATCTTGTTGTGAAAACACAACAATAATCAATTTAATTTAAAATAATATATATCGATAAATCAATATAATTAATTTTAAATCAAATTAATTAATTAACCTTGGAGATTTTTTTTGACTGAAATTCACATTGGAGATAATGAGGAGATGGACCTCATCCCCTCAAAAGGGAGGATGGCCATTGTTCTCCTTTGGAGATTGGTGGTCGTCCGCCCTCTTGAGGTGGACTTGGTTTATCTCTTCAATATCTCATCAGATCTCATTATCTCATGAGATCTCCAAGATTTACAACAACATTTGTTGCAAATTATCTCACAATAATAATTCATAATTATCTTGTGAATATTGCAATCATACCGTTGGAAAATGTGAATCACGTCCCAAAATAAAATGTAAAATATTTTCAATTAATCATCTAATGTGAATCCAATTCACATTAATAATTAATTAACAAATATAAATCACCATAGTCTCTCTCTAATATATTATAAATCACATTTATAATATATATGAATAATTTGATATTGCTATCCACACTATTCGTGTCCATGATAAATCACATTTAATCATCTTGGATCTTCATTCTCATGTGCCTAAATAACATGAATCACATTCACATTATTCACATCTTTAATAACTAAATCACATTTAATTATTATAAATAACTCTCCTCATAATATGAATCAAATTCATATCATTCATGATAATCAAATCACATTTAACCATCCATTTCTAAATGCTCGGATGCATGTATTAACAATGAAATTATCCTGAACACTTTAAAGGATAATGTGCTTTCTCTGCGGATACTTGGAGATAAGGATAGGGCGATTGTATTGTTCCACATATAATGACTTGAATATTGAGATCACATTTCAAATCCAGATCTTGTGGACCTCTCATAGATGCTTGATTAAATCAAGACCACAAATCTAATCTTCTCATAGCATCTGAATCATATTCAGATCAGTGTTCAACATTTGGACTAAGATTAGATCATTTCTCTATTGAGAGGAGTCACTAAAATCCAGACTGTTACATCACTACCTAGTAGTGGAAGCATCATGGTTATACAATCGTTTATGATCACATCACCCTTAGGTATCCCTAATACATGAACATCCTGCATACCGGAAGACCAAGAATAAACCCAAAGTATTAGATCACTTTTACATTGTCTACTTCAAGGTTTTATGATTAAGTTTCTCATTTGATCATTGGGAGTTGATATCGATCATATACTTTCCAAAAGCATATATCATACTCAGGTGTTGATCATATACTTTCCAAAATCATATGTCAAACCTACAAATTTAGTCAAGCTTCCAAAGCAAGATGACCGTGCACAGAATTTAATTCTTCCCAATATCTCATGGGTGATCTCATGTCTTCCGTTTCAATAAATGAACATGTATGATCCCTTTAAGAGATCATATTACCCATATGCCCTTGCATGCACACCAACGCGTCAATGTATAGACCTTGGTTAGGTCATCAACCTATTGGTCTGCCAAATATACATACTCAAACATATAGTAACACATCTGTCTCTGGTCAGAGGATGTGTGCCTATATCATGATATCATACGACATAGGTCTTTGGTTATCTCGATCTCGTTAAGTCAACTCTTTGACCTAACTTATCTAACACCTCCGATAGAGAATGGAACACCATCTTATTCTCAGACCGGATATCCTCTCTTAACAATCATTTGACAGTGCTTGATGAGTCCTCAATCTAACTCTTTAGATATTCATCCAAGCACCAGTCTCTATGATTCAATAATTAAATCAACAGTTGTATGATCATTGAGATGGTCATGGTACATAACCCTAATTGTACTAAGGGGTATATTATGCAAATTAATCATTATTCACTTCAGATCAGGGGATGATATTCTCAATAACATTTATTGCATAATGGATCGTTGTAGGCTCGCATGTCGAACAATCTCCCACCAGCCCGAAGAGCATTAATGAGCTAATCTTTAAACCCACACTCATGTGACAATCATAAGCTATTTTAAAAAATAGCTGCATAAGGTGATCAGACACTCTGTTCCCGAGAGACTACATCAAGTCATTTTACGATACTTCATATCCCCAGTAATAGTGCTCGCGTCCAATGCGAATGTTGCATCTTATGCAACTAATACTCAATTTTATTATTTATAGTGCCCTTGACACTACAAATCAATAATTATTATAACCAGTTTGTATTTTTCATTATCATTATCAGAATACCCATATTCTTGGAGATCTCTATCTCCTAAGGTATCCGCATTTAAGACCTTTTAGATCACTATCTATAAAGTCTTAAGTTCTTGAAGATGAGACTTAGAGATCACAATCTCGTAAGTGTTGTCCTTTTTGAAGATATTGTTATTACTGCAATCATGTATTTTATTTCCATAGTAGGATTAACAATAGTTTACTACTCCCACTACATGGCATACATCTAATTGTACACATCTAGCATACACTCGGCTTCTCGTAATTAATGCACAAGGTCAAGTAGTTTTAGAATTCACTTCCTCAACTCCTTGATATGATATCCCTTTAGACATGTTAGTACCATATCTTAAGGAAAAGAGGCCTTTCTTGAAATTTTCCAAAAAATGGAACATGTCTAAGGTGTACTACAAATGTGACGGTCTCAATACCCTCTTCCCTTTGCTTCTGAACACTTCAGAACTAAGATCTAAGAGGTATCCTTGAGATCATATCTCAAGCTATGGAATAGCCAGTCTATAAAAACCTTATTATCTCAAGCTATGGATATCATCTGCATTTAACACGATGAACACAATTGCACTCCCACTAAGCTTCATATGGTTCATCAAGATTCTATCTGAAATCACAACATTTATAATTTCACCAAATCTTATATTCCAACTACAAGAAGATTATTTGAGTCCATATATGGAGTTCTTTAGCTTGCACATCTTGCTTTCCGCATCCATGAAGCCATGGGGCTTCTTCATATGAATATCCTCAGAGAGATATTCATAGAGGAATGCAATTTTGACTTCCATCTCGAAGATGTCAAAGTCAAGTTGTGTAGCAACAGTTTGCAATATTCTTTGGGTTTAAGCAAGGTCGATGAAGAGCAAGTCTCACCGCAAACAATATCTTCTCTTTGTATGCATCTTGTGGATACGAGTCGTGCTTTGAAGATCTCTACATTCTCATCAGGTTCCCTTTTCTCTTGAAGATCCATTTACACCTTAATGGGTCTTACCCATATAGGTGGATCCTCGATGGTCCATATACAACACTTGTATATGAAGTCCATATTTGACTTTATTGCTAACATCCATCTTTTCATGTCGTGATCCTCATAAGCTTCATCACATGAAGTTAGATCATTGTCAGACTTAACTAACAGATGGAATACATCCTCAAATTCATTTGAAGAGGTATTAGTGTTTCATTTTTAATTGTCCTTTTAGTTTCCGATTTCAGGAGCCTCATTATATTCTCAAGATTAAATGAGTTCTTTCACTTCATTTTTCATCTTGATTCTCAAGAGTCTCATACTCTCAGAATCACATTCTCAGAGATGAGATCTTTTAAGAATCTCAAGGACATAAAGTAGGTATTCGATACCATCCTTTTTTTCCTCACGAAGTAGCACTCTCTAGTGCTAGATTCCAGCTTACATACATGGAACTTTATTAAGGATATATATATATATAGTCTTAATGCATATATACCTTGGAAACTAAGAGATAATTATGCTAAGATTAATCATTGATCAAATCATGTCACACATGATCTAAGTGCATCTCCCTACAACTCAATTGAGTTTAGGTGTATCAGGAGGAATGAGATAGGAATGATATTCATATCTCCATAAGGTATCCCATTAATTCATCTAATAGGCACTGACTAACTAGATTAGATAAAATTCATTTTCATCTTCCTTCAAACTTTGGCTCTAAACAAAAATTGTGAAATCTTTGAATATTTCAAAGGTTCTAGGGTGAAGGGGAGAAATTTCATATTACAAATAATCATCGAATGACATATCATCAATGTTTATCATGATATAAATGATCCACATAAATCAATATGTATGACATTTTGAATACCTTGGCATCTTACACCATTCTCAGAGAAGGATGTGTTGGACGTTTTCTTCTTTGAATACAATATTCTCAAGTATGTAAGATTTGAAATTTCAAACAATCTAAAGTTTAATCTCTCACTAGTTTATTGATCTCGTCAACATACATATGTCCAAGCCTTGATGCTAGATCATTGTCAAATGATATTTATCCTCCTATTGACTTTAGAGGTTTAATTTTCAACATTAGAAAAGTTAATGAACCATTCATTAATTTTATAATTTAGTAGAGTCATCTAGATGTTAGATTACTATCTGAAACATATCCAACATAACTCTTTACGATAGGTATATTCCAGAATTCATGTTTATTTCCAACATTTAGAAATAAACAATGAATGTGTTATAATATATATGTCATAGAGACATTCTCTGAGACCGAGGGCTCTCCCAATGAAAATATGAAGTCTACCTATCCAATAGAGATTGTTCCAACCATTGCATCAATACCCATGGATGACTATTAAACCTTAATATCGAAATTCTAGTTTTCTAATAAATATACAGCCAATTGCATGTGTTATTAGAAGAGTGGGATACAATTATTAGACTTTTAATCTTATTCAATAAGTAAGTCAATTTCAACGATGACATGTAGATATGGATTATTCCGATGCACTATCCGAGTCCTTTTCTAAGGAGCTTAGATATTATAGATAGGCATACTATCAACACATCAACTTGTTGCAGTATTGGCATTCATCCAACTCTTTGGATGTCATATGGAAGTCACAGAAGTACAGTCTACTCCTTGACTTTCCTTCTTGCTTGGGTCAGACCCATGCTTCCACTGCGCTCTTTCATCTATAAACAACCATTGCTTAAGACAAAGGATTTCTTATGTTGAACTCAAAAACAATTCATTGTAAGAGTACTTCAACATTTATATATGCTTCATTCAATTCATACAATATGAATATTATGAAGCTTCATGAACGGCTTGAGTATAGATAGTAGAATGATGACACTCACAGTATCTGCATCCATCTAAACTCTTAAAACTTGGTTCAGGTAGGTACTCAAACATTTTGAGTACATCATCTCTTATCGAGTCGCCATTCTTGCATAATGTAGTGAACCATGTCATTCGTGATTAAATGTCGAGAGCACATGCATGCCAAAATATCTTCGTAGATTTTATAACGATTAATTGATAATTTCGATCATCATCGATATGTCATTTTCAAAGTACATTCGATGAGAGATCAAGACTATAGATACATACAAACTCTAGGTTATTGTCCTACTATCCATTTAATTGTCATTCCACATTATAATGAGGAAACTTGCACAATGCAACCACATACATTATGTGTTCAACACAACTGTAAGTACAATATCTTGATCATGGATCCAATCCATGATATTTCACTGGTTATTATTGAGTGTAGAATTGAGTGGGTTTAATGAATGATTAACTGAAATAAGATAATTTGCATAAATATATAAACATATATTTTTACTTTGATTTAGGAATTTTTATATCAAAGTTGTCTAGACTTGTTAACATTAAAATTTCATTCCCTTAGTTACTTCCAATGCAAGATATATACTTACCATCATATCTCAGCAAGATCCGGGATCTCATTCCTTATCTTTGTCACATCCTAATAATATGAGAACTTGCAATTCGGATAAAAAGAAGCGGGAACACATCCCGCCTTGCAAGTCCAAACTGCATGTCCCAATTCAGTCTTTAACACTCGGGCCCACCACCCCTAAGGTGATGTTGACCCGTTGTTAATTGAACCTACTGTCAACAGGAATACAGCTCTCTATGCGCAATCCAATATGGCCCCAATAATATGAGGACTCTATATTGGAGTCACTACGCATACGTCCTTACTCTTTCGAGAAGCAAAGAGCCTGATTTAAATGCACTTGTATGCAATAGTTGTCACTTCGGACATGCATCTCTGATATACGATCTTTGGCGATAGAACCTTTTTCCTTGACAGGAGACCATGGATGTCACTTATGTGATCCTCCATATAATGTTCAAATTCTAAGTAATCATTATGAATCATGTTCATTACGATTAATTCTTCCAAGAGAAATACAACTCTATTCATAACAGAGTGTTCCAATTTTAATTGGATTCTAATTAATATAATCACATTAAGTCAATGATCCAATTAATATCCAACAAATATTCTTCATTGTTACTTGCAATATGGTATTATCAGATACGTATTATTTCGAATTCTAAAAATTAGGAAATACATCATGATTTCTCAAGCATTATACCAACCCTACATGTTGTCATGGCCAGTAGTGACAGAAGTGGGACAGATTGCACACGGTGCAACATGCTACCCCAAATGCTCCCCGACTAGACACCATATCCGCTTCGAGAAAGGATAATGCAAAATCGATCGCTTTGTACTTGAGATGATAATCAGTTTTTCAACCGAAGTTATACCATATAGTAACAATCAAAACCATTTTTATTATAATAAAATTTACTAAACAAATTCTCAAACCTATTCAAGCAATATTATTTGTTGGAAAGTATATGGTGTGACCAATTTGAGATCTAGATCATATCTAATCAATTATTGGTTAAGGCAATGTCATTTGAGGAAATAATTTTTATCAAATATTTCTCAAATATTTATCCACAATTATTCCAGAAAAGTAACCATTAATTTCACTAATTTCTTAAATGACAATCACAAGGTTCTTGATTAGGAATGTAATTTCCAACAGTGACCCTTACATACTAAAATTATCATATCCCATTCATTTTAAATCCAAATTATGCAAAATCAGTTTTCAAAGTTTTGCTAATTTGATTTAAAACATAACTCAAGTGATTAGCATGCATTTCCAAGTGTTTCAAAATACTAACTAACTCCTTAGTTATTTCAAGATTCGCTATCCCCGAGATAGTGGATATATATTCATTAAAATGGCCATAACTTGAGTTATCAGATTTCAAATCATGCAAACTCAAATCCCACTATTTCCTTAATTAATGGAGAATATTATCCAAGTGATAATTTTATGGTTAAATATTTTTAGGGTCGAAAATAATCACAAAACATGGCTATGAAAATGAAATGCGATAAAATTTTCACAAGCCCTTTATGGATCGTATCTAAAATCTCCAACCTAAGTCTTTGATACCACTTAAAGGATATGGAAAGATCCTGAAACGCGTCATGGAAACGTGAGGATCGCATTGAATGTGATCAGGATGACTAGTCGCACTAGTTGCTCCGGGTAGTGGAATTTGGAAAATTTCAATGTGATGAAATCACATGATCCAACAACACTTCTTGGATCATTTCATCTAAACCACAAAAACAAGCATTAGAGTTACCTCTTGAAGCATGGTTGCGAACGAGTCTCTAAACGAAGAGACCTCTTGTCTCAAGTCCGATCCAACAGGGAGACGCTTACGAGTGCGTTGATGAGACACGTGCTCCTCGCAATCCATGTTGATTATCCAAGCGGAGAATCTCCTGATCTCTTCACATGAGATCCGACGTCTTCTTCACGAGCGAGGCGCATTGAAGGAGACAGAGATCCACGAGCAAACAATCTGACAACATAACGACGATGCTGCGGCGATGATGACTCATACAAGGGCTCCATGGTAGATGTCACTATGAGAGGGAGAGTGAGGCTTGGCATGTAGGGAATGAGAGAGAGAGAGCATGTGTTTGATCATGTTCATTGAAGAGCGAGGGGTGCCTCTTCTTATATAGTATTTTGGGATCTGTTAATCTCAACCCATTTGCATACAAATCCAATGGATGAGATTGATTTATGTTTCTTTCAATGGTCATGATATTGTTGTGAAAACACAACAATAACTAATTTAATTTAAATTGATACATATATTGATAAATGAATATAATTAATTTCAAATCAAATTAATCAATTAACCTTACGGATAATGAGGAGATAGATCTCATCCCCTGAAAAGGGGGTGGGCACTCTTCTCCTTTGGAGATTGGTGGTCATCCACCCTCTTGAGGTGGACTTGGTCCATCTCCTCAATATCTCATGAGATCTCATTATCTCATGATATCTCTAAGATTTACAACAATATTTGTTGTAAATTATATCACAAACATAATTCATAATTATCTTGTGAATATTGTAATCATGCCATTAGAAAAAGTGAAACAAATTCACATCTCAAAATAAAATGTAAATTATATTTTCAATCACCTAATGTGAATCAAATTCACATCAATAATTAATTAACGAATATAAATCACGATAGTCTCTCCCTAATATATTATAAATCACATTTATAATATATATGAATAATTGGATATTGTTATCCACATTATTCATATCTATGATAAATCACATTTAATCATCTTGGATCTTCATTCTCATGTGCCCAAATAACATGGATCACATTCACATTATTCACATCTTTGATAACTAAATCACATTGAATTATCTTAAATAACTCTCCTCATACTATGAATCTAATTCATATTATTTACGATAATCAAATTACATTTAATCATCAATTCCTTAATGCTCAGATACATATATCAACAGTGAAATTATCCTGAACTCTTTCAAGGATAATGTGCTTTCTTCGCGGATACTTAGAGATAAGGACAGGGTGATTGTATTGTTCCATGTAAAGTGACTTGGATATTGAGATCACATATTAAATCCCGATCTTGCGGACCTCTCGTAGATGCTTGATTAATTCAAGACCGCAAATCTAATCTTCTCGTAGCATCTGAATCACATTCAGACCAATGTCCAACATTTGAACCAAGACTAGATCACTTATCCACTAAGAGGAGTCACTAAAATCCAAACCCATTTCACCACTCCCTAGGAATGGAAGCGTCATGGCTATACAATCATTTATGATCACATCACCCCCGGGTATCCCTAATACATGTACGTCATGTATACTGTAAGACCGAGAATAAACCCAAAATTAGATCTATTTTACACTGTCTACTTTAGGGTTTCATCATTAAGTTTCTCATTTGATCATTGGGAGTCGATGTTGATCATATACTTTCCAAAAGCATATATTATACCCATGTGTTGATCATATACTTTCCAAAAGCATATATCAAACCTACAAATTTAGTCAAGCTTCCAAAGCAAGACGACCGTGCACAGAATTTGATTCTTCCCAATATCTCATGAGTGAGGTCATGTCTTCTAGCTTAGTAAATGAATCTATATGATCCTTTTGAGAGACCGTATTACTCATATGCCCTTACATGCACACCAACGTGCCAGTGTATAGGCCTTGGTTAGGTCATCAACCTATTGGTCTACCAAATGTACATACCCAGCCATATAAGAACACATCTGTCTCCAGTCAGAGGATGTGTGCTTATATCATGACAGCATACAACATAGGTCTTTGGTTATCTCGATCTTGTTAAGTCAACTCTTTAACCTAACTTATCTAACACCTCTGAATCTCTATTTCTATGTAGAGGAACTGCATCAAGAGGTCGATTAGATATCATCCTTTAGATAAAGGATTGCCATCTTCTTCTCAGGCTGGAGATCCTCTCTTAACAATCATTTGACGGTTCTTGATGAGTCCTTAATCTAACTCTTCAGATATCCATCCAAGTACCAACCTCTATGATTCAACACTTAAATCAATAGTTGTGTGATCATTAAGATGGTCATGGTACATAACCATAATTGTACTAAGGGACCTATTATACAAATTAATTGTTCTTTATTTCAGATCAGGGAATGATATTCACAATAACAATTATTGCATAATGGCTAGTCGCGGGCTCGCATGTCGAACATGTTTGCCAAAAAATCTTCTTCGATTTTTAATAATAATATTGACAATTACGATCATTAATGTGTTTATTTTATGTTGATCAAAGATTTCACAAATTTGGTTTAGAATCAAAGTTTGAAGAAAGATGAAATGAATTTGATCTGACCTAGATAGCTTGTACCTGTTAGATAAAATTCAAAGAATACCTTATGGAGATATGAATATCATTTCTATCTCACTCCTCCTGATAAACCTGAACTCAATAGAGTTGTAGGGAGATACAATTGGATTATGTGTGACATGATTTGATCAATGATGAATTTTAGCATAATTACCTCTTAGTTTCCAGGTATATATGTAGTAGAGACTACACTATATATCCTTAATAAGATTCCATGCAAGTAAGCTGGAATTAAGCACTAGAGAGTGCTACTTCATTAGGAAAATAAAGGATGGTATTGGATACCTACTTTACGATCTTGAGATTCTTAAAATATCTCATTTCTGAGAATGTGATTCTTGGAGGATTGAAACTCTTGAGAATCAAGAAGAAAATGAAGTAAAGGAACTCATTGAATCTTGAGAAGATAATGAGGCTCCTGAAATCGGGAACTAAAAGGACAGTTAAAGATGAAACACTAATACCTCTTCAAATGAGTTTGAGGATGTATTCCATATGTCGATTAAGCCTGACAATGATCGGACTTCATGTGATGAAGCTCTTAAGGATCATGACATGGAAAGATGGATATTAGAAATAAAGTCGAAAGTAGACCTCATATACAAGTGTTGTATATGGACCCTCGAGGATCCACCTATAAGGGTAAGACCCGTTAAGGTGTAAATGGATCTTCAAGAAGAGAGGGAACCTTCAAAGCACGGTTCGTAGCCATTAGCTACACACCAGAAGAGAAGACATTGCTTGCAATGAGACTTGCTCTTCGATGACCATGCTTAAAATCATCAGAATATTGGTAACCTTAGCTACACAACTTGACTATTGCATCTTCAAGATGTAAGTCAAGATTGCATTCCTCTAAGAATACCTCTCTGAGGATATTCACATGAAGTAGCCCCAGGGCTTCATGGTTGAGAAAAGCAAGGTGTGCAAGCTGAAGACTCCATCTATGGACTCATATAAGCTTCTTGTTGTTGGAACATAAGATTTGATGAAATTATAAATGTTATGATTTCAGATAGAATCTTCATGAACCATATGAAGCTTAGTGGGAGTGCCATCGTGTTCATAGTGCTAAATGTAGATAATATCCTAATCATTTGGAATGATAAAGGATGATAATAAGTGTTTTATAGACCGACTATTCCATACCTTGAGATATGATCTCAAGAATACCTCTTAGATCTTAGTTCTGAAGGAGTTCAGAAGCAAAGAAAAGAGGGTATTGGGACTGTCACATTTGTAGTATACCTTGGACATGTTCCATTTTTCTTGGAAATTCCAAGAAAGGCTTCCTTCCCTTAAGATTTGGTACTGTCCTATCTAAAGGGATGGCACCTCAAAGAGTTGAGGAAGTGAATGCTAGAACTGCTTGCACTTGTGCATCAGTTACGAGAAGCTAAGTGTATGATAAATGTGTATAAAAGTCAGATATCTGCCATGTAGTGGGAGTAGTAAAGTGCTGCTAATCCTACTATGGAGAGAAAACACTTGATTGCACTAACAACAAAATCTTCATAGATGACGAGATTTTAGAGATATTGATCTCTAAGTTTTATCTTCAAGAAATTAAGACTTTTTGATGAAGATCTAAAAGGTCTTAACTGCGAATACCTTTGGAGATAGAGATCTCCCAAAATAAGGGTATTCTGATAAGGATTATGGAAATACTGGTTATAATAATTACTGAGCAATAGTGTCAAGGACACTATAATTGCTTTATCAAGATTAAGTATTGGTTGCATAAGATGCAACAATCGCATTGGATGCGAGCACTGTTACCTAGGGATATGCAAGTGCCGTAAAAGGACTTGGCATAGTCTTTTGGGAACAGAGTTACTGATCAACTTACCTAGCTATTTCTAAATAGCCTATGATTGTCACATGGGTGTGGGTTTAAATGATTAGCCCATTAATGGCTCTTTAGGCTAGTGGGAGATTGTTGGACATGTGAGCTCACGGCGAGCTATTATGCAATAAATGTTAATGCAAATATCATTCCCTGATCTGAAATGGAGAATAAATGATTTGCATAATAGGTCCTTCTGTACAATTAGGGTTGTATACCATGGCCATCTTGATTATCATACAGCTGTTGATTTAATTATTGAATCATAGAGGTTGGTGCTTGGATGAATAATTAAAGAGTTAGATTGAGGACTCATCAATCACCGTCAAATGATTGTTAAGATGTGATCTCCAGCCTGAGTAGGAGATGGCAATCTTTTCTCACATAGGTTGATATCTGACCGACCTCCTGATGCAGGTCCTCTGCATAGGAATAGATATTCGGAGGTGTCAGATTACTTAGGTCAATGGGTTGACTTAATGAGATCGAGATAACCTAAGTCCTATGCTGAATGATGTCACAGCATAGGCACGCATCCTCTGACCGGAGACAGATGTATTGCTATATGTCTGAGTATGTACATTTGGCAGACCGATAGGTTGATGGCCTAACCAAGGTCTATACACCGACGAGCTGGTGTGCATATAAGGGCATATGAGTAATACGATCTCTCAAAGGGATCATACAGGTTCACTACTGAACCGGAAGACATGAGCTCACTCATGAGATATTAGGAAGAATCAAATTCCGTGCACGGTCGTCTCGCTTTGGAAGCTTGACTGAATTTGCAGGTTTGATATATACTTTTGGAAAGTATATGATCAAGACCTAGGTATGATATATGCTTTTGGAAAGTATATGATCGATACCAAATCCCAATGACCAAATGAGAAACATATTGATAAAACCCTGAAGAAGACAGTATAAAATTGATCTTGATCTTCGGGTTGATCATAGGTCTTCCAGTATGCAGGATGTACAGGTATTGGGAATACCTGAGGGTGATGTGATCATAAACGATTGTATATCCATCACGCTTCCATTCCGAGGGAGTGATGAAACAGGTCTGGATTTTAGTGACTCCTTCCAGTAGAGAAGCAATCTTATCTTAGTCCAAGTGTTGGACGTTGGTCTGAATGAGATTCAGATTCAATGAGAAGATTAGATTTGCGGTCTTGATTTAATCAAGCATCTGTGGGAGGTTCGTAAGATCTGGATTTGAGATGAGATCTCAACATCCAAGTCACTATACGTGGAACAATACAATCGCCATGTCCTTATCTCCAAGTATCTGCGGAGAAAGCACATTATTCTTGAAGGGGTTCAAGAATAATTCATTTGATGAATTATGTATCCAAGCATCGAGAAAATGGATAATCAAATATGATTTAATTATCATGAATAATATGAATTTGATTCATATTATAAGAAGAGATATCTAAGATAGTTAAATGTGATTTAATTATCAAAGATATGAATAACGTGAATGTGATTCATGTTATTTGGGCACATGAGAAAAGAGATCCAAGATGATTAAATGTGATTTAATTATCATGAACATGAATAATGTGGATTGCACTATCCATATTAATAATATATATTGTAAATATGATTTATAATATATTGGAGAGAGATAAACTTTATAAATATCATTCGTTGATTATTAATGTGGATTAGATTCACATTAATTAATTGGAAATGCAATTTGCAAATTAGTTTGGGTTGTGAATATGATTCACATATTTTCAATGGCATGATTGAAATATTCACAAATTAATTTGGAATTAATATGGTGAATAATTTTGTGATAATAGTTAGAACAAATCATTAAGAGATAATATAACATAATAAAAGGGAGATAAAAGCCACCTTTGATGAGGTGGCATCTCCCATGAAAAAGTCATGGGTGACGCCCCATTTTTTAGGGAGGCAACATTATCTTCTTCTTATTATCTTGATTAATCTCTTAATTAATTGATTTATGTTAAATTAAATTATGTTGATAATGTTGCAACATATATTTAATTTAAATATAAATTAATGTTGTTGATTTTAGCCAACAACAATCATAGCCATTGATTATTACATAGACCAAGCATGGCCGTTGGATCTATGTGTCCCATGGATTGAGATCCATTGGATCCTAAACTAATATAAAAGGAGGGCTAGCCTAGCCTTTCTTGGTACATCATTAAGAGTTGTAGAAGACTACTACTCTCTCTCTCTCTCTCATTCTCGTCTAGCCTCTCTCCCTCTCAATCTCAAGTGGCCGTCTATTTTGGATATCGAGGAGGAGAGCATCTTGCCTTCGCCTTCGATGACTCGAGGATCTCCTTCTTCTTTGGAGTTGCTTACTCTAAAAGAAGACGATGGATTTCGTTTGATGAAATCAGGGGATCCCTTGCTTGGATCTTCATCAAGGATTGCGGGAGAAACGTGACTCATCATCGCGTCCGCAAGTGCGTTCTTCGTGGATCGGACTTGAGACAGGAGGATCTCTAGTTTGGGATCTTGCGACCACAACTACGCTCCAAGAGGTATTCCTTATACTTTGTGGTTTGATGAAATGATCCGAGGAGTGTTCTCGTGATCATGTGGTTTCATCTTTAGATTTAAAAATTTTAATTTCCGCCGCATCTAGTGACTAGTGAGACTAGTCGATCCGATTGCATATTATGCGATCGTCACGCTTCCGTGATGCACTTAAGGATTCTCAATATCCTTCAACTGGTATCAGAGCATTAGGTTGAATAAGGTTTTGGATATGATCCATAGACCTAAGACGACTTGGGCTTGAAAGAGTTGCGAAATTTTTACTGTATTTCAATTTTCGCACCTCTGTATAATTGAATTTTTCGGCACTGTTTAAATTGTTTAAACACGAAATTTTCAATTGTATTTTGTTCCTCATTAAATAAGGAAACCATAGGATCTGAGTTTGTGAAATTTGGACTTCATTTGCTCAAGATATGGTCTTTGAATATGCATATATTCACTGTTGCGGGAACTACGGATCTGAACGTGATTAATGAGTTAATTACAGTTTTAATCCACCTCGAAATGCGTGAATTATCACTTGGATTATTTAATAAATCAATCAATAGAGTAATTATGTACTCGCCTCGGTACGTAGTATATTGTTGGAGGAAGAAGACCTAGCCCCCCCCCCCTTCGGACCAGCCAGAATCTCAGATAGCTTTAGGCAATCTTAGGAAACTGAGTTTGTATTTTTTTGGATTTAAATTGATTAAGATAAGTTAATTTTAGTGATTGAGGGTCACTGCTGGAAATTGACATTTTTTTATCATGAACCTTGTGATAAGTCATTCAAATATGGTGATGAAAATTAATTGTTAATTTTCTGAAATAATAAGTGATGAATATTTGTGAAATATTTAAAGAGATAATTATTTCATTGAATGACATTTGCCTAAACCATAATGATAAGATAATTGATCTTGATCATTGGTTGATATGAATTCATCAACAAACATTGATTTAATGAAAAACCTTAGTTTATCTTACAATAGTTGTAGGACAACTTTTACATGAAAAACCCTCTTGCTTGAATAGGATTGGGGATTTGTTTAGCAAATCTCCTTATAATATAATCAAAACTGTTTTGATGCATATTATATGGTATAATTTCGGTTGAAAAACAGATGAGCATCTCAAAGTACATGATGATCTATCTGGCATTATCCTTTCCTGAGGTGGATATGGTGCCTAGTCGGAGAGAATTGGGGTCGCGGGTTGCAACGTATGTGGTCCGTCCCACTCTTTTCGGTACTGGCCATGACAGCGTGTAGGGACTCGATAATGTCGGAGAAGTCAAATTGTATTTTTCAAATTATTAAAATACAAATAATACGTATTTTGAGATTATACCTACTATTCAAATAATAATCAAGTTTGTTGATTGATGATTGGATTAATGATTAATTTAATATGATTAAATTAATTATATCCAATTAACACTCTATTATGCATAGATGTGTATTTCCCTTGGAAGAGTTAATTATGTGAATACGATTCACGATAATTAATTATTCAATTTGAATATGAGGTGGAGGATCACATAAGTGACATCCATGGTCTCCCATCAAGGCAAAGGATTCCGTCGCCAGTTGTTGTGCATAGGAGACGCATGTCCGAAGTGACAGATCCTGTATATGATTTAATTGGATCGGGTCCTCATATTATTGGGGCGATATTGGATTGTGTATAGAGAGTTTAAGCCCGTTGACGGTTGATTCAATTAACAACGGGTCAACATCATCTTAGGGGTGGTGGTCCCGGGTGTTAAAGACCGAATTGGGAAATGCAAGTTGGACTTACAAGGCGGAATGTGTTCCCTATTCTTTTTATCGGAGTCGCAGGTTCTCATATTATTGGGATGTGACGAAGATAGGAAAGGAGGTCCCAGATCTTGCTTGAGATATAATGGTAAGTATATCTCTTACATTGAAAGTGATTAAGGGAATGAACTTTCAGTGTTGACAAGGCAAGACAACTTTGATATAAAAATTCCTAAATCAAAGTAAAATATGTATATATAATATATATACACTTATGCAAATTTCTTATTTCAGATAATACTTCATTAAACCCACTCAATATAATACTCAATAATAACCAGTAAAAATATCATGGATTGGACTCATGATCCAGATATTGTACTTGCAATTGAACACATAATGTATGTGGTTGCAATGTGCAAGTTTCCTCAACATAATGAGGAATGACAATCAAATAAGACAATAAGACATCACCTTAGGGTTTGTATGTCTCTATAGTCTTGATCTTTCATCGAGTGTACTTTGGAAGTGACATGTCGATGATGATCGCAATTATCAAATAATCCTTATAAAATCTAAGAAGATGTTCTGACATACATATGTGCTCTAGACATTTAATCATGAATGACATGGTTCTCTACATTATGCAGAATGGTAGCTCGAAAGAGATGATGTATTCAAAATGTTTGAATACCTACCTGAACCTAAGTCTCTAAGAGTTAAGATGTATATAGATATGATGAGTGTCATCATTCTACTATTTATACTCAAGTCATTCATGAAGCTTCATATTGTATGAATTTAATGAAGTATGTGTAAATGTTGAAATGCTCTTACATTGAATTCTTTTGAATTTAAAATAAGAGATCCTTAGTCTTAAGCAATGGTTGTTTATAGATTAAGAAAGCACAGTGGAAGCATGGGTTGGACCCATATGACAAGGAAAGTCAAAGAGTTGATTGTACTTCTGTGACTTCCATATGACATCCTGATACTGCGTCCCACTACCCTTGTTAATTCGAGCAAATTAATGTTAAAATTAATTGATATTGTTCGTTGTAATCGGATAATGAGAGCAGCTCAAAAACCACTTTCAATTATAATCAAATTAATTTCGAGCGGCAACTTTTTTTTACTTGGTTGGAAGTCCAAGGTCGAACTCAAGGAGGTAGCTATCTCCTTAGGTAGATTCGAAGCAAATTTCCAAGGTTTGATTTTCAGAGGAGATATTTTTAGACTTTTTCGTATATTTTATGCAAGACACGTGTAAAATCAGGCCAAATTACAAGTTAACGCAGAAAGATGGTCAAATTAATTCCAAAAATTATGAAACTTGGCCAGATTATGAAATGGGATGAAATTAAGCTACCTAATTTTTTTAGAATTTTCTAACACTGGATGAATTAATTGTGAATTAAAGACGAATGCAAGGTGATTTTGACTAATTTAATTTTAATAAATACCAAATCACACTATTTTCATATATCAAAATTATCCTTGATAGATCTAAGTGTGAAAAATCTAGAAAAATTAATAAACCTATATTTTCATGTGAAATGGACCTATTAAAAATCAATTAATCAAATCAATAAATGATTTATTTAGGCCTCGAGATGCGTGCAAATGAGATGATTTTTGGGCACAATATGAACTTAATTGTCCTAAATCTAATGTGATTTTTTGGGAATTTTTGGAGTCACAGAAAAATTACTATCAATTAAGAGGTGACATTAGGCAAAATATAGCAAAAATGAGCCACTTAATTAATAGAAAATTCTACTGATATCACAAAAATATGCCACATGTCACATACTAAAGAGGACAACATAAACTTCACAATGCAATTTTCCAATTTGAAGAATGAATTAATATGCACGCCTAAATATGCGTGTAAAGATAGGGGTATAAATGCAATTACAGGAATTTAAATTGCTGAAAATAAAACGTGCTGACAAGGAATTTTATGCAATTACCTATAATGCAGGGGGTGGATGCAATTTCTCCACGGATCACGTGCTCCTCACGTGGAATCTCCTGGCAGGGACTAAAGCGCAATATTGAAAACCTTCAGGGGCCTTGATGCAATTGGTCCAGGACGCATGTGCAGATCACGTGGGGTCCTTAGGCTCGGAGAACTTTGGAGGCTCGGGCGTTGGCTCGGAAGGCGGATGGCTAGCTTCGGGGATCCGAGCCTAGTGGTCGGGGAAGAGGCTCGGATCAGGTGACGTGGCTAGCTCCTGATCGTCTGATCAGGATGATCGAACAGCTGTTGAAAAGCTGTGCGTGGTGAGTCTTGCTCCATCGGATCACGATTGATCCAATGGTCCTTGAAGTCGAATGAAGAGGGCAACGTGGCTGATCGAGTGCCGCTGGATCAGTGTGAATCCAACGGCCCTCTGGGGATCTAGTGCTTGGCGACGTGGCTTGTTCTTGGTCGTGCGATAAGGACGGTCGAATGGCTACTGGTCGTCGTCCCTAGCATCCCTCCACCTCCTGCGGAGGAGAAGGCTGGGCTCCGGCGAGGTCGGCTTAGCTTCGCCTCGTCCTCCAGTCGTTGACGAGGGGACCGGGAGACTATGACGTAGCTCGGAAAATGCGGGGAAGGATGGCGAAGCGTCTGGTCATCTCAAGGGGGAAGGAGGTATTCTGGAGCTCGATGGTGGAGGAGCTCACATGCAGCTCCGACGAGCCTCCGGGCAATCAAGAAGTGAGTGCCTTCAAGGGGTTAGGAGGTATCCGAAGCGTGCTATATGATCGTGGAGTGAACGTGAGTGCAGTGTGAGGCCTAAGGGCGATAAAAGTGGTCGAGTGGTGGTGCTCCTCAAAGGTGGCGGAGCTCGCGGCGGCGTGAGATGAAGTGCGTGATCTGAGGATATGGAAGGGTTCGCGAAGGTGCCGGCTCCGAGGCGAAGTTCGGAGGGTGGTCAGATGAAGGCGCAGTTGGAAGAGGGTGGCGAATAAATTATGAGAAAGCTCAAGAAAAAGAAGAGGAAGATCGGAGGGAAGATGGAGGCGTCTACCTGGGAAATGGATCTCGAAGCCGTGCTCCTGGTCAACGCTCGAAGAACGGTAGATGGTTCTGAGCTCGTGCATCTCACGGAGGAGGCTACAGCACGGCGGGGAAGACCATGGATCTCACCGGAGAAGAGAATCGTTCTTTGCTCAACGTCTCAACGAATTTCTGTCACCAAATTGAAGGTCGGAGCTCAGGGTATCTCTCTGGAATGGTGGATGGGGATGGAAGTGGCTAGAGGTGGTTTATTTATAGGACAAGGGTGATAGCAGGAATGGGGGGGAAGCGAAGTTCGTGGACGTCGTGGGGCAACTCTGGTGGTAGTCGTGAAGAGCGAGGGAGCTAGCGAGGATGAGGGATGAGTAGGCTTCATCGTGATGGCGTTGGTGATCGGAGAAGGTGGTCATCGTGGAGTCGAAAATAGAAAGGGGGCGGGTGCTGCGCAAAATTGAGAACGTGGGAGAGAGATGGTCTGGAGGTAGAAGATGAAGTCTCGGTCGTTGGATCTTGTGATCCAAAGGTCGGGAACGAGGCGCTAAGAAGCAGCTCTGATGAGATCACAGGCGAAATGATTAAAGGTCCAGGATCGTGCCACGTGTCGTGGTGAAATTAAGGCGCCGGTGGACGGACCAGATGCGAAGAAGGTGCTGAACGAACGGTGATGGCGCATGCTACGTGTCGCACTCTGGTGAGGGCGATTACGAACGGTGATGATGAGCTAGGGTTTATGATCGCAGGGCTGATAATCGATGCGGAGGTAGCGGCTAAGATTGAATGGACAAGGGCGTGATCGAATGGTCTACAGACCGCCACGTGGCGTAAGGAGGAAGAGGCAGCAACAGGCGGTGGTGATGGATCCTGGGGATGATTGGATGGTGCGGAATACGGCGGGCATGGGAAACATTGGGTCGTTGGATCTGTATAAAGATTCAACGGTCCAGAGCATAGGCGGATAGGCTAAAGGAAGCGGGTCGCGTGGCGCAATCAGAGGGCGCCACGTGGCCAGCTGTGAGTGGCTGAAAGGAGAAATGAAATTCGTGAGAGAGGGAGGCCGAATTTGGAAAAACTCAAAACATGAAAGTTGTAGATCTTGATGAGATCTACAATGTTGACCAAAAACAGATATGAGGTCAATTATGATACAAAAATATAGGAATACAAATATACACAGATATAGTATACATGGAGGCCCAAAACCCCAACTTCTTCCTACGAGCTCCGAATTAAATGAAATTAGTCTCATTTTGAAGGTCTCTGAATGTATATTACTTTAAAAGCGAGTAGACCTGATTCGGAGGCTGTATGAGAGAGATATGTGCATTTTAAGGTTCATGGTTTCAAACTTGGCTTGGGGTTTTATTGGTCAATTTTACAAGTTAGTATTTTTTGATATTTTTCTTTGATTAGTGTTAGTCATATATACACAATAGAGTTGGTTTTATTAGATTCGGAGTTAGTATAAAATATATACAAATAAGGTATTTTATCTAATATACAGGTGAACATTTATAAGTGAATTTGGCTTCTTATTTAATGCAAATATGAATGCTAAAATGCAGATATTATGCTTGCATGCATGAGCGCTAATTATGCAAGATAAGGGTAATATGCAGCTAATTACTCGGAAACAAAGCTCTATTTTCAACTTTTAGAGTGATGAATCGCAGATTCATCAACCCCCTATACTTAAATCGTGCTCGTCCCCGAGCAACTAAAATGAAATGCAAGAGTGAAATGAGATTGGGTTCCATACCAAGGTCATGAACAAAAGTTGAAAATGGGGCTTGACTCGACCTTTGGATTAATTGTGTGGCGGAACCTTATTGGGATCTAAACTTAAGACCTAATAGACTTCAAGTTCCACAAGTCTTCTATTCAAGACGCCTCAATAGTCAGGTCAGAGCAAATCCTCAAACATAAATTTCTGATGACTATGATTCTTAATTGTACCGTGTAAGTGTAAAATAGCTCTCCACATCAGAAATGGCTCAGAACCAGCCTCCTTTAACAAAGTAACTCTAATTACCCTGTCCAATAACTCTTTCCTCAAGGAGCGGGGTATTCCCTTCTAAGTTCAAGTGCGACCAGCTCAAGAGGAGGGGGTAGAGAAAAGAATGGATGGTAGCCAGTGTAGCTACCTATCCCGAGATGTCTGACCAGTGCAGCCAAGTCATCCAGCTGCAGACTTCTTGCTAATATACATACTCCGACAGGCAACATTTTTTTTGGCCTGTCTATTTTTTTTTGAAGTTCTTGCATTTTTCTCTTTTTTTCTTTTGGAACTATATACAAGGTGCAGCATGTACATCAGGAGTTTTTCCTCTTGAGCCAGTAGACTATCCCTCTTTTGAAGCATTATTGCAACCCACGACGTCATGTCCTCAGACTTCAACACTACTAGACTGGGTTGAGATGCACTACCCTCCCCAGAGGAGGATGGATGTTTCCACCCGTGTGCTGCTCCAAGCTAAAGGATTCTACTTCCTCACCATCTCATCAATGAAGAGCTGTGTGCATTGTGCTTGTCCAAGTTAGGTCACTGTCTAAAAGAATCATGCGTGTGCACGAGATATTCTACTTAGACTAATCAAGATGGCATGTGAACATAGACTTGCGGACTCAAAGAATTAAGTCACTTGACCTGAGAAATCTTAACTCCAGTTCCTATAAGGTTCTTGTGAAATTAGGTGGATTAAGGTCAAATCAAGTCCATCCTCAATCATCTATTTATAACTTGGTTCAGAACCCACTAGCTTTTCACCTTGCATATGCAAGATATGCAGATGAGAGGTGCAGATGACATGTTATGAAATGCAAGACTCTTTTTTTTCTGATGTAGATATGCAAGAGTAAATAAGAAGCCTTTATTTTCGACATTTTCATTTTTATTTTCTGGTATACAACAATTTTTACAACAATTTTTAGTTTGTAATAATATACATAGTATACAAGTTTTTTTTATACATCCTATTTTACAACAAATCTTACAAGAGTATTATTTACAAGAATTTTACAATTTTTATACAATTATTATACATATAGTAAAAAAATTCAATTTTTACCCACCCTGTAATTATTACATAATATATACAAAAATACGCGAAAATACGCAAAAGTATGAGCTATGGGTAAAGTATATATGTAATATATACACGCCCCCTATACTTAGCGTGTGCTATGTCCTCAGAGCACGAAAAGCGACGAAAAAGACATAGCTCGTGCTAAGCGTAGGAGAGCTAAAATTACAGAATGTATAGAAGTCGCTCCGCCCCCCTATACTTAGGCTCTGGCAGCCTAAGTGTAGAAGAAGATCAAAAAATGGGGCGGACGAGGGCAAGAGGTGAAAGGGATGAATATATACAAGGCGGGCATCGGTCCCCCCTATACTTAGGCTCTGGTCAGCCTAAGTATAGGAAAGGAGTGAGTATGAGAACCGATGTGATCTGGAGGATTTACAGAGAACAGACTCGGGTGGATCATCCCCTCTATACTTAGGATCTGGTCATCCTAAGTATAGTCCAAGATAGAGATAGATGAAGCTGGGATGAGTTACTAAAGTCGCGGGAGGGAAAGGACAGAATGTACAGGAATGATGGTATATACCTGCGCGGCTCGAGGTGTATCTGTTGAATCTGTCTCACGCATAAACACAATCTCCTCAACATGGACCAACTGCTCATTGGACTCGACAAAGTGCTTCAACAATTGTCCATTTATTAGGAATGTCGGTGCGTCATCTGCGAGATCAGAGATCTCGACACATCCACTATCATGCACCGTACGGACGATAAATGGGCCTGTCCACTTGGACTTCAACTTGCCTTGGAAGATCTTCAGCTAGCATTAAACAACCATACCTTCTGTCCAAGAACAAAGGTCTTTCATCTGATATTTTCATCATGCCAACGCTTCACCTTGTCCTTGTACACCAAACTGTTGTCATATGCGCGGTTTCTGACTTCCACAAGCTCATTCAGATCCATTTCTCTCTACTTCTGCCCAAGGTGTGTGTTCCAGTTGACCTTCTTGATTGTCCATTCTGATTTATGCACTAATTCTGCGGGCAAATGGTACGGCTTTCCGAATACCATTCGGAATGGGGAGGTTCCTAGCGGTGTCTTGTAAGCTGTCCTATATGCCCATAGGACCTGATCCAAGATCTGAGACCAGTCCTTCATGTCTGGGCGGACAAGCTTTTGCAATATAGTCTTCACCTCCCGATTCGACACCTCAGCCATACCATTGATCTGTGGGTGGTAAGGAGTAGCGACATGGTGTTCGATGACGTAGTTCTTCAGAAGTTTCTTCACCTCCCGATTTACAAAGTGGCTACCCCCATCTGATATCATCATTTTGGGAATCCCGAACCTAGAGATGATATGATCTCTAATGAATTTACAGACAGTCCTGTTGTCTGCGTCTCGGATTGGGATAGCATCCTCCCACCTAGATAGGTAATCTACCGCAAGAAGGATGTACTCAAATCCATGGCTAACAGGAAATGGGCCCATGAAATCGATGACCCATGCGTCAAAGACATCACAAATGATGATAGTCTGTATAGGCATCTCATCCTTAGAACTGATGGTTCCTCCCATTCTCTGGCATACTGGGCACGACTTTGCAAAGATGATGGCATCGCGAAACAGAGTCGGCCAGTAAAATCCACACTGAAGTACCTTCCATGTGGTCCTCTTCTTGGAGTGGTGTCCTCCTTCCTCCAAGATGTGGCATAAAGAAAGGACACTCTGGTATTCCTCCTGAGGAATACACCGTCTCCAGACACAATCCGGTCCTTCAAAGAAAAGGATCGGATCCTCCCAATGGTAGTGTCTAGCGTCTGACTTCAGTCGGTCGATGTGACTCTTGGGCCAACCTTCGGGAACCTTCTTGGAGACAAGATAGTTCACGATGTTGGCATACCATGGGAGTGAGTCGACAACAAAAATCGACTCGTCAGGGAAGGAGTCTCGAATAGGTGAATCTTCAAAAGTATTAAGATCTTCGAGACGAGAGAGATGATCGGCTACTACGTTCTTCTTTCCAGGTTTATCACGGATGTCCAAATCAAACTCCTGAATAAGTAAAATCCACCGAAGAAGATGCACCTTCGCATCCTTCTTCTCCATCAAGTACCGTAGAGCCATGTGATCAGTGAACACAATTACCTTGGATCTAATTAAGTGAGATCTGAACTTGTCCAAGGCAAACACTACCACAAGAATCTCCTTTTCCGTAACTGTATAGTTACGCTGAACGATATCAAGCACTTTTCTTGCGTAGTGGATTGCAAACGGGATGCCATCTCTCCTCTGTCCTAACACAACCCCAACAGCGAAGTCTGATGCGTCCGTCGTGATCTCAAAAGGTAGAGACCAATCTGGGGCTTGTAGGATAGGTACGTCCATGATCATTCTTTGCAATAGCTTAAAGGCCTTAAGACATTTGTGATCAACAACAAACTCCATGTCTTTGCCTAAAAGCTCAATTAGCGGTCGGGCAATCTTAGAAAAATCCTTGATGAATCTCCGATAAAATCCGACATGCTCGAGGAACGACCGCAACTGCTTGATGTTGGTTGGTGGCTGGAGTCATCTGATCACATCCAGCTTAGCAGGGTCAACCTCCATTCCTCTCTTGGAGATGACGTGCCCCAACACAATGCCCTCCGTCACCATGAAGTGACTTTTCTTCCAGGAGAGCACCCGATTAACCTCACAACAGCGTTTGAGGACTCGGTCCAGATTCCAAAGATAGGAATCGAAGGAATCTCCGTAGACCGAGAAGTCGTCCATGAAGACTTCCAGGAATTCACCGACCATTTCGGCGAATACAGCAATCATGCACCTTTGAAAAGTACCCGGAGCATTGCATAACTCAAAGGGCATGCGCCAGAAAGCATAGGTACCAAAGGGGCATGTGAATGTGGTCTTCTCCTGGTCCTCCGGAGCTATGGCTACTTGATTGTAGTCCGAGAACCCATCCAAGAAAGAGAAGAATTCTTTCCCCGCTAGTCTCTCTAGGATCTGATCAATGAATGGTAGGGGGAAATGATCCTTCTTCGTCGCGGCATTCAAGCGTCTGTAATCCACACAGACGCGGCACGACGTGGCACTCGCATTACGATATCCTCTCCATCTTCATTGGTGGTCTCTGAATTCCCGATTTTTTCGGGACCACATGGATCGGGGCCACCCATTTCGAGTCGGAGATGGGATAAATGAAACCCGCGTTGCACCATTTCTCTATCTCCTTCTTCACTACCTCTCGTAAATTTGGATTCAAACGACGTTGGAATTCACGAGAGGTTTTGGCTTCATTCTCCAAGTAGATATGGTGCGAACAAAGAGTGGGATTTATCCCGTGGAGATCGGAAATGCTCCAACCTATTGCCTTACGGTTTTTCTCCAGGATCTCTAGAAAGCGAGATTCTTGCTCCTCGGTCAATCGCATACTGATGATGACCGGATATTTCCTTTCTTGACCTGCAAGGAAGGCGTATTTCAGCATTGTGGGTAAAGGCTTGAGCTCAGGTAAGGTGTGACCATCTAGGAAATCTGGCTCAATCGAATCTGGCTCAGTGTCGGAAATGGTTGTATCTTTCTCTGTTATTGCTGCAACCAAATTATTTGGCTCTGGAGTTGGATCGTCAAAGGTCTCCATGCAATCGGCGAAAGCCACGTCCGACTCGTCATCCTCATCTTCTGATTGTCCTAAAGAGGAAAGGACTGACAAGCCCAGCTGGGCTTCTAAGTCATCGAAGATGTAGGGGGATGCAGGTTCTGAGTTGTACTCATCTCTGAGGACCTCGCAAACTGACTCATGCACTGGATCATATCCGGAGGGGAGGGACTCATCAATGCAGGCTGGGTTCTGTCTTCATGGCCCAACTGTGTCTACATGGTCGCGGTCTGCTTCGGACAAAGAGTACTCGGTGCTGGACTCGGAATCCGATCTCTGCCATCTGGTTTGCTTCATCTCTAGTTCCTCATCTCTGCCTGGAGTTTGGAACTGGATCTTCCTGATCTTATAATCAAACAAGGCCCCTGTTGTCCTGAGGAAGGGCCTGCCCAAGATGATCTGGGAATCTCTCCAATTACGAGGGGTTTCCATATCTAAGACAGTGAAGTCCACCATGTATTCCTGACCCTCGACTTTGATTACAGCATTCCTCAATTCTCCTTGGGACCTCTTGATTGATTTGTCAGCGAACTGCAGGAGGGCTCTGGATTTCCTAAGAGGTCCTAGATTAAGTCGCTCATAGAGGGTTGTAGGCATTAAATTAATTGAGGATCCGTTGTCTAGGAGAGTGCGTGCAAATGCAATGTCATCGACATGACTCACCACATAATGTGCACCCATGTCTCTTCATTTCCTTTGGAAATGAGTTCTCTATTGCACAAGTCGTGGCTATTGACAGAACGTGTTTCTCAACACGGCTTTTGGTCTTCCTACTAACCCTAGCAGGTGTGCATCTCACCTTCAGATACTTCTGAAATGCAGGAGTCATTTCTACGTACTTGTCAAAGGGGATTGTGACCTTTATATACTTATTGCATAATTATGCCATCTCAGGGTCATCTTTTTGGATTTTTTTTATTTTCTTCTTTCCACCCGTAAGAGCTTGGGGGAAAGGGATTATTGACTCTAACTCATGTTCTGAAACTGGAATGTTTTCATTGAAAGCTGGGATTGAGTTCTGTACAAGACTCGGACTTTGAAACAGACTCGGTCTCTGACTCTGACTAAAAGGAAAATGTTGTGGCGAAACCGGTGATGCATCTTCCGCAACTTCTGGACGATCCTCCTCAGATGGAGGTGCGGGCTCTTCATCGATTTCGTCGGACTCTCTACTGATGCGGGTTTGCTGCTTCGAGAACCCAGAAGTCCTTTTCTTGTGCAGGTGGTGATGGTGGTGCTGCTCCTCTTCTTCCTCCAAGTTCTCCTCAGGTAGAAACTTGGTGGCTCCTTCCTTCGGTGCCTGTGCCCGATCAGGTACGATCCCGGTCCTTCCGCTCCTGAGGGACATATGATTTACATTATCGTACGAAAGAATCTCATGTTCAGATAAAGACTTATCTGAATAGTATACCTGATCACGAGGTCGGTTCTGACCTTGATTTAGGTTGTTCGGGTTAGCCTGAACCTGGGTGAGAATCGGGGTCTTTGGCACCATTTGTTGATCCTGGGTACGAGAAACATGATTCAGATCGGTTCTCATATCCAGATAGTCATTCTGGATCTGTTGGACCCTATCAGACAGGGTCTGGATCGGTGAGGGACTCCAATTCGATGGGTTGTGCTTGCTGATGTTGATTCGCGGATGAGGTTCTGTACTGGCCTTGCTGGCCATGCCGATATTGCTGTTGTGAATGGGACTGTGACGGGCCCTGCTGGCCTGAGTAGAACGTGCGCTGCTGCTGCTGGTGATGTTGAGGCTAGTACCCTTGTTCGGACCTGGACTGAACAAAGCACGGTGCGGGGATGGAGCCGGTTTCTTGGTAAGCTGGGGAAGGTCGGTGAGGCTGACCGTTCCCCATCTGTGACTGTCTACTGACAGGGTCACGACTGTACCACATCCCGTTGATCTCGAACACCTACGGAGTAATCCTCATATCCGGTCTCCACTTGTGGCGGTGCATGCTGGTCCTGCTGGGTGTAACTCTGATCCCAGCCACTCTGAGGCCCCGGTGCCTGTTCCTGTACAAGATGGACTCGATGTATAGGTACAGGTGGTGCAGAAGGGGCAGGTAGCTTTATCTTATCTACCTTCTCAGAAAGTTCCTCCACTTGCTTCGGCAGACGTGAGAGAGACACAAGGTCCGTGACCCTCTTGTGGATCTGCTCGACCATGGTTAACTTATCAGCAATCATCCCCATGCTGGGAATGAGGTCCTCTGTCAGATCCGCTACAGTCCTCCGGGTTGTCTCGTTGGATAGGATTGAGGGAGACAACTGATAACCTCTGGTGGCCTGCGACCAGCATGTTTCCGCCATCTACTCTAGTATCTTCCATACAGCATTCTCATTCTTATTCAGATAGCTTCCTCCACATGCGGCACTTACTAACCCCTGCATCTCCGGGGTCAGACCACACAACAAGGTCTGGACTAAGATCGCTTTAGAAATACCGTGGCAGGGACATTTCTGAATTAGGTCATTAAACCTATCCCAGGCATCATGGAATGGTTCACTGGGTCCCTGGGAGAAACTAGCGATCTTTGTTCTCATCTGGTTAGTCCTACTGAGAGGGTAGAACTTCTTCAGGAATAATTCCTTGAACTGCATCCAGGTTGTACATCTCACCCCCAGGTTCTTTAGCCAATGTGTTGCCTTATCTCCTAAGGCGAAAGGGGTGGCCTTCAGTCGAATGTAATCCTGCCCAACCCTAGGATGGCTAAGGTTGTTGCAAACCAGCTCGAAGTCACGAAGGAAGGCGTATGGTTCTTCATGGGCATTTCCGTTGAACTTCGGTAGCAGGCTGAGGAAGTGGGGCTTGAGCTCGAATGCTTCGGCGGGAACCGCGGGTGCCAACCAACTTTGTATTTCATTCTCTGCTGGGTTATAGGCATCAACCATTGGTCGGTCGATTCCTCCTGCCGCAAAGATTTGTCCCATTCTTGCTGTAAGATCCCGCATTCTGTTGTTCGGTTGTGGCGAGACGAGCCAAGACTTGCTGGAGTGGGTCATCCTGGTTCTCCTCATCCGGGGGTCGCTTTGGTGGCATCTTGTCCTCTAGTCCTGGAAAATGAAAATGATCTGGTTTAGAGGATAAACCAAGGAAGGAATACTTACCGAGGCGATGGTCTTCCTCAGTAAACTCGGAGGAGGGGAAAGGGTTGGTTTGAGAGTAACCACCCTGGGTGTGAGGGATCCAGAACTCAAGAGGGTCATGAGCTTTGGGTGGTCCAAGTTGCGCTTGGTCCGGTGAAGATGATCTTCGTGGGGGACTCAAAGAGAAATTGGCGAATAATGTGTCGATATTCCCCCAGTCAGTCATCTTGAAGTGGCGAGAAGAATCTGGTGGTCTAAGTCAAGATAGGATTTTACTCCTACCTGAAGCAAGCAATATAATCCAAGACCCTGGTTTCACACTCAACACAGTGAAGGACTCGAAATCGAGTCCAATTAATCTTGTTAATTTTAAGTGTGATTTTTCAAGCAAGATAGCAAGGATTTATGCGGCCTATAGGGAAGTCGGCTCAGAGCTGGATCCCTGTTTAACCTGTCGCCTAAGATACCACCAGTCCTTCCTTTCTTCGCTCCTATCCCAAGTTGATGGACTCAAAGACCATGCCCTATCTACCTGCAAGCAGGCGGAGGCTGACAAGGCTGGAACTTCGCCCCGAAGGGTTACTAGCAACTTGTCGCGAAGTACCACTGGTTCACCCCTGACTACCCGCGAACAGGCGGAGGCTACTTGGTACTAGTCAGTGAATCTAAAAATATTCAACTCGTGATATTTGCTAGGATCAGTTGGCCTGTGATACGGAAGGCGGGGATTTGGGCTTTGCCTTAAGGTATTCACACACACTCAATTACCCTCACTCATCCTGAAAACAAGATCGGGGATTAGTCTCCTGTAAACAGATTTTCCAGTTTTATTGATTTTTTGGTCAATAATGTTAGTAGTCCCGGTTTTAAGTTAAGTTCTCACTTGTTAGTCCAACCACACAGCACGCCTATCGTCCAGTCCCAATTTCCGTTTAATTTAAGTTTGAAAAACAGAGGGGGAAATCAAGAAAAGCCGATGCACGAAAAATGATGATGTGTATGCTGAGTTAAGAAGACTTACAGTGATCCCTTCACTTTTTATGCAGGATGCAGAACAGAATTGAAATCTTTACACTACATGTAGATGCAAGCGACAAAATCCGCTCCTAGACATGCAGTTCTATTAGTGAGTGAAGCACAGGTTGATTTGACTAGATCTGTGGTCTAAGTGTGTCTTTTAAGTGTATTGTGTGGTCCTAAAAATTACGAGCACAAGAAAACCCTAGAGTGGCTCGAGGAGCCGCTAGTGCAAGCCTAATTTATAATTCAAACCACACAGCACATGGGGACACGATTCCACTATCTTTACACACGCGAGAACCCAAACGGGAACCGCTAGAAATGATGCGAAAAAATAAGGAAATGAATAAAAGTACAAATTCTCTCAAATCACTCAAGAAATTAAGATGTCGATTCCTCGAAGCGTCTTCCACTCCTCGCGTTCCTTGCACAGAAATAACTTGAGGTCAGAGAATGACTCGAAAAATACAAAAATTAAAAGACAGAAAATATTCACAAGAAAACCGAGGGTCAGACTACCTGAGGATAGAAAATCAAATACTCAAAAATAGCTGCAAATTAACCTAAGATGTGCCTCCCCGGCAACAATGCCATTTTGATACTGCATCCCACTACCCTTGTTAATTCGAGCAGATTAATGTTCAAATTAATTGATATCGTTCGTTGTAGTCGGATAATGAGAGCAGATCAAAAACCACTTTAAATTATAATCAAATTAATTTCGAGCGGCAATTTTTTACTTGGTTGGAAGTCCAAGGTCGAACTCAGGGAGGCAACCATCTCCTTAGGTAGATTCGAAGCAAATTTCCAAGGTTTGATTTTCAGAGGAGATATTTTTGGACTTTTTCGTATATTTTATGCAAGACACGTGTAAAATCAGGCCAAATTACAAGTTAACGCAGAAAGATGGTCAAATTAATTCCAAAAATTATGAAACTTGGCGTTATGAAATGGGATGAAATTAAGCTACCCTAATTTTTTTAGAATTTTCTGACACTGGATGAATTAACTGTGAATTAAAGAGGAATGCAAGGTGATTTTGACTAATTTAGTTTTAATAAATACCAAATCACACTATTTTCATATATCAAAATTATCCTATATAGATCTAAGTGTGAAGAATCCAGGAAAATTAATAAACCTAAATTTTCATGTGAAATGGACCTATTAAAAATCAATTAATCAAATTAATAAATGATTTATTTAGGCCTCGAGATGCGTGCAAATGAGATGATTTTTGGGCACAAGAATTTTTGGAGTCACAGAAAAATTACTATTAATTAAGAGGTGACATTGGGCAAAATATAGCAAAAATGAGCCACTTAATTAATAGAAAATTCTACTGATATCATAAAAATATGCCACATGTCACATAATGAAGAGGACAACATAAACTTCACAGTGCAATTTTCCAATTTGAAGAATGAATTAATATGCATGCCTAAATATGCGTGCAAAGATAGGGGTATAAATGCAATTACAGAATTTAAATTACTGAAAATAAAACGTGCTGACAAGGACTGTTATGCAATTACCTATAATGCAGGGGGTGGATGCAATTTCTCCACGGATCACGTGCTCCTCACGTGGAATCTCCTGACAGGGACTGAAGTGCAATATTGAAAACCTTCAGGGGCCTCGATGCAATTGGCCCAGGACGTACGTGCAGATCACGTGGGGTCCTTAGGCTCGGAGAACTTCGGAGGCTTGGGCATTGGCTCGGAAGGCGGCTCGGCTAGCTTCGGGGATCCGAGCCTAGTGGTCGGGGAAGAGGCTCGGATCAGGTGACGTGGCTAGCTCCTGACCATGCGATCAGGATGATCGAACGGCTGCTGAAAGGTTGTGCGTGGCGAGTCTTGCTCCGTCGGATCACGATCGATCCAACGGTCCTTGAAGTCCAATGAAGAGGGCGACGTGGCTTATCGAGTGTCGCTGGATCAGTGTGAATCCAACGGCCCTCTGGGGCTCTGGTGCTTGGCGACGTGGCTTGTTCTTGGTCGTGCGATCAGGACGGTCGAATGTCTACTGGTCGTCGTCCCCAGCAGCCCCCCGCCTCCTGCGGAGGAGAAGGCTGGGCTCTAGCGAGGTCGGCTTAGCTCTGCCTCATCCTCCAGTCGTCAACGAGGGGCGCGGGAGACTATGACGTAGCTCGGAAGATGCGGGGAAGACTGGCGAAGCGTCTGGTTGTCTCAAGGGGGGAGGAGGTATTCTGGAGCTCGATGGTGGAGGAGCTCACATGCAGCTCCGACGAGCCTCCGGGCAATCAAGAAGTGAGTGCCTGCAAGGGGTTAGGAGGTAGCCGAAGCATGCTATATGATCGTGGAGTGAATGTGAGTGCAGTGTGAGGCCTAAGGGCGATGAAAGTGGTCGAGTGGTGGTGCTCCGCCAAGGTGGCGGAGCTCGCGGCGGCGTGAGATAAAGTGTGTGATCTGAGGGTATGGAAGGGTGCGCGAAGGTGCCGGCTCCGAGGCGAAGCTCGGAGGGTGGTCAGATGAAGGTGCAGTTGGAAGAGGGTGACGAATAAATTATGAGAAAGCTCAAGAAAAAGAAGAGGAAGATCGGAGGGAAGATGGAGGCGTCTACCTGGGAAATGGAGCTCGAAGGCGTGCTCTTGGTCGTCGCTCGAAGAACGGTAGATGTTTCTGAGCTCGTGCAGCTCATGGAGGAGGCTGCAGCATGGCGGAGAAGACCGTGGATCTCGCCGGAGAAGAAGCTCGTTCTTTGCTCAACGTCTCAACGAATTGCTGTCACCAAATTGAAGGTCGGAGCTCAGGGTATCTCTCTGTAATGGCGGATGGGGATGGAAGTGGCTGGAGGTAGTTGATTTATAGGACAAGGGTGACGGCGGGAATGGGGGGGAGGCGATGTTCGTGGACGTTGTGGGGCAACTCTGGTGGTAGTCGTGAAGAGCGAGGGAGCTAGCGAGGATGAGGGATGAGTAGGCTTCATCGTGATGGCATTGGTGATCGGAGAAGGTGGTCATCGTGGAGTCGAAAATAGAAAGGGGGCGGGTGCTGCGCAAAATTGAGAACGTGGGAGAGAGATGGTCTGGAGGTAGAAGACGAAGTCTCGGCCGTTGGATCTTCTGATCCAACGGCCAGGAGCGAGGCGCTAAGAAGCAACTCTGATGAGATCACAGGCGAAATGATCAAAGGTCCAAGATCGTGCCACGTGTCGTGGTGAAATTAAGGCGTGGGTGGACGTACCAGATGCGAAGAAGGTGCTGAACGAACGGTGATGGCGCATGCTACGTGTCGCACTCTGGTGAGGGTGATTACGAACGGTGATGATGAGCGTAGGGTTTATGATCGCAGGGCTGATAATCGATGCGTTGGTAGCAGCTGAGATTTAAGGGATAAGGGCATGATCGAATGGTCTACAGAATGCCACGTGGCGTAAGGAGGAAGAGGTGGCAACGGGCGGTGGTGATGGATCCTGTGGATGATCGGATGATGCGGAATAAGGAGGGTGAGGGAAACATTGGGTCGTTGGATCTGTATGAAGATCCAACGGTCCAGAGCGCAGGCGGATAGGCTAAAGGAAGCGGGCCGCGTGGTGCAATCAGAGGGCGCCACGTAGCCAACTGTGAGTGGCTGAAAGGAGAAATGAAATTTGTGAGAGAGGGAGGCCTAACATGGAAAAACTCAAAACATGAAAGTTGTAGATCTTGATGAGATCTACAAGTTTCATGTTGACCAAAAATGAAGATGAGGTCAACTATGATAAAAAAATATAGGAATACAAATATACACAGATATAGTATACATGGAGGCCCAAAAACCCAACTTCTTCCCACGAGCTCCGAATTAAATGAAATTAGTCTCATTTTGAAGGTCTCTGAATGTATATTACTTTAAAAGTGAGTAGACCAGATTCGAAGGCTGTATGAGAGAGACATGTGCATTTTAAGGTTGATGGTTTCAAACTTGGCTTGGGGTTTTATTGGTCAATTTTACAAGTAGTATTTTTTGATATTTTTCTTTAATTAGTGTTAGTCATATATACACAATAGAGTTGGTTTTATTAGATTCGGAGTTAGTATAAAATAAATACAAATAAGGTATTTTATCTAATATACAGGTGAACATTTACAAGTGAATTTGGCTTCTTATTTAATGCAAATATGAATGCTAAAATGCAGATATTATGCTTGCATGCATGAGGGCTAATTATGCAAGATAAGGGGAAATATGCAGCTAATTACTCGGGAACAAAGCTCTATTTTCAACTTTTAGAGTGATGAATCACAGATTCATCACATCTAAAGAGTTGGATGAATGCCAATACTGCAATAAGTCGATGTGTTGATAGTATGACTATCAAATCTGTCTAAAATCCTTAGTGAAGGACTCAGATAGAGCATCAGAATAATCTACATATAATCATTGACTCTGACTTTCTTATTTCATAAGATAAAGTATGATAGTATCCCAATCTTCTAATGACTTTTGCAATTGGTTGCAGTATATATTAGAAGATTAGAAATTTGATCTTAAGGTTTAGTAGTCATCTACATGGATATTGCTGTAATTGTTGCAGCAATCTCTGTTGGATAGATAGACTTCATATTCTCAGTGGGAGAGCCCTTAGTCTTGGAGAATGTCTCTATGACCTAGATAGTAGAGTACACTCGTTGTTTGTTTCTAAATGTTGGAAATAAACATGAATTCTGAGATAGAACTATCAAAAAGAGTTATGATGGTAATATTTCAGATAGTAATCTAACATCTAGTGGACTCCACAAAATTGGAAAATTAATGAATGGTTCATTAAGATTTCTACTACTAAAAATCAAACCTTATAAGATCAGGAGGATGAAGATCATTTGACAATGATCTGACATCGAGTCTTGGACATATGTCTATTGATATGATCAATAGACTAGTAAGATATGAAACTTTAGAATGTCTAAAAATTTCAAATCTTACATACTTGTGAATATTGTATTCAAAGTAAAATGTCCAATACACCCTTCTCTGAGAATAGTGTTAGATGTCGAGGTATTCAAGATCTCATACATATTGATGTATGTAGATCATCTATATCATAGTAAACATTATGGATATGTGATATCCATTGATGATTATGTATGATATGAGATTTCTTCTCTTCACCTGAGAAACCTTTGAAATGTTCAAAGATTTCACAAATTTGGTTTAGAATCAAAGTTTGAAGAAAGATGAAATGAATTTGATCTGACCTAGATAGCTTGTACCTGTTAGATAAAATTCAAAGAATACCTTATGTAGATATGAATATCATTTCTATCTCACTCCTCCTTATAAACTTGAACTCAATAGAGTTGTAGGGAGATACAATTGGATCATGTGTGACATTATTTGATCAATGATGAATTTTAGCATAACTACCTCTTAGTTTCCAGGTATACATGTAGTAGAGACTACACTATATATCCTTAATAAGATTCCATGCAAGTAAGCTGGAATTAAGCACTAGAGAGTGCTACTTCATTAGGAAAATAAAGGATGGTATTGGATACCTACTTTATGACCTTGAGATTCTTAAAAGATCTCATTTCTGAGAATGTGATTCTTGGAGGATTGAGACTCTTGAGAATCAAGAAGAAAATGAAGTAAATGAACTCATTGAATCTTGAGAAGATAATGAGGCTCCTGAAATCAGGAACTAAAAGGACAGTTAAAGATGAAACACTAATACCTCTTCAAATGAGTTTGAGGATGTATTCCATGTGTCGATTAAGTCTGACAATGATCGGACTTCATGTGATGAAGCTCCTAAGGATCATGACATGGAAAGATGGATATTAGAAATAAAGTCGAAAGTAGACTTCATATACAAGTGTTGTATATGGACCCTCGAGGATCCACCTATAAGGGCAAGACCCGTTAAGGTGTAAATGGATCTTCAAGAAGAGAGGGAACCCTCAAAGCACGGTTCGTAGCCATTAGCTACACACCATAAGAGAAGACATTGCTTGCAATGAGACTTGCTCTTCGGTGACCATGCTTAAAATCATCAGAATATTGGTAACCTTAGCTACACAACTTGACTATTGCATCTTCAAGATGTAAGTCAAGATTGCATTCCTCTAAGAATACCTCTCTGAGGATATTCACATGAAGTAGCCCCGGGGCTTCATGGTTGAGAAAAGCAAGGTGTGCAAGCTGAAGACTCCATCTACGGACTCATATAAGCTTCTTGTTGTTGGAACATAAGATTTAATGAAATTATAAATGTTATGATTTCAGATAGAATCTTCATGAACCATATGAAGCTTAGTGGGAGTGCCATCGTGTTCATAGTGCTAAATGTAGATAATATCCTAATCATTTGGAATGATATAAGGATGATAATAAGTGTTTTATAGACCGACTATTCCATACCTTGAGATATGATCTCAAGAATACCTCTTAGATCTTAGTTCAGAAGGAGTTCAGAAGCAAAGAAAAGAGGGTATTGGGACTGTCACATTTGTAGTATACCTTAGACATGTTCCATTTTTTTGGAAATTCCAAGAAAGGCTTCCTTCCCTTAAGATTTGGTATTGTCCTATCTAAAGGGATAGCACCTCAAAGAGTTGAGGAAGTGAATGCTAGAACTGCTTGCACCTGTACATCAGTTACAAGAAGGTAAGTGTATGATAAATGTGTATAAAAGCCATATATCTGCCATGTAGTGGGAGTAGTAAAGTGTTGTTAATCCTACTATGGAGAGAAAACACTTGATTGCAGTAATAACAAAATCTTCATAGATGACAAGATTTTAGAGATAGTGATCTCTAAGTCTTATCTTCAAGAAATTAAGACTTTTTGATGAAGATCTTAAAGGTCTTAACTGCGAATACCTTTGGAGATAGAGATATCCCGGAATAAGGGTATTCTGATAAGGATTATGGAAATACTGGTTATAATAATTACTGAGCAATAGTGTCAAGGACACTATAATTGCTTTATCAAGATTGAGTATTGGTTGCATAAGATGCAACATTCGCATTGGATGCGAGCACTGTTACCTAGGGATATGCAAGTGTCGTAAAAGGACTTGGCATAGTCTTTTGGGAACAAAGTTACTGATCAGCTTACCTAGCTATTTCTAAATAGCCTATGATTGTCACATGAGTGTGGGTTTAAATGATTAGCCCATTAATGGCTCTTTGGGCTAGTGGGAGATTGTTGGACATGTGAGCCCACGACGAGCTATTATGCAATAAATGTTAATGCAAATATCATTCCCTGATCTGAAATGAAGAATAAATGATTTGCATAATAGGTCCTTATGTACAATTAGGGTTATGTACAATGGCCATCTTGATGATCATACAACTGTTGATTTAATTATTGAATCATAGAGGCTGGTGCTTGGATGAATATCTAAAGAGTTGTATTGAGGACTCATCAATCACCGTCAAATGATTGTTAAGATGTGATCTCCAGCCTGAGTAGGAGATGGCAATCCTTTCTCACATAGGCTGATATCTGACCGACCTCTTGATGCAGGTCCTCTGCATAGGAATAGATATTCGGAGGTGTCAGATTAGTTAGGTCAATGGGTTGACTTAACGAGATCGAGATAACCTAAGTCTTATGTTGAATGCTGTCACAGCATAGGCACACATCCTCTGACCGGAGACAGATGTATTGCTATATGTCTGAGTATGTACATTTGGCAGACCGATAGGTTGATGGCCTAACCAAGGTCTATACACCGGCGAGCTGGTGTGCATATAAGGGCATATGAGTAATACGATCTCTCAAAGGGATCATACAGGTTCAAAACTGAACCGGAAGACATGAGCTCACTCATGAGATATTGGGAAGAATCAAATTCCGTGCACGGTCGTCTCGCTTTGGAAGCTTGACCGAAATTGCAGGTTTGATATATACTTTTGGAAAGTATATGATCAAGACCTAGGTATGATATATGCTTTTGGAAAGTATATGATCGATACCAAATCCCAATGATCAAATGAGAAACATATTGATAAAACCCTGAAGAAGACAGTATAAAATTGATCTTGATCTTCAGGTTGATCATAGGTCTTCCAGTATGCAGGATGTACAGGTATTGGGAATACCTGAGGCTGATGTGATCTTAAACGATTGTATATCCATGACGCTTCCATTCCGAGGGAGTAATGAAATAGGTCTGGATTTTAGTGACTCCTTCCAATAGAGAAGCAATCTTATCTTAGTCCAAGTGTTGGACATTTGTCTGAATGAGATTCAGATTCAATGAGAAGATCAGATTTGCGATCTTGATTTAATCAAGCATCTGTGGGAGGTTCGTAAGATCTGGATTTGAGATGAGATCTCAACATCCAAGTCACTATACGTAGAACAATACAATCGCCATGTCCTTATCTCCAAGTATCTGCGGAGAAAGCACATTATTCTTGAAGGGGTTCAAGAATAATTCATTTGATGAATTATGTATCCTAGCATCGAGAAAATGGATAATTAAATATGATTTAATTATCATGAATAATATGAATTTGATTCATATTATAAGAAGAGATATCTAAGATAGTTAAATGTGATTTAATTATCAAAGATATGAACAACGTGAATGTGATTCATGTTATTTGGGCACATGAGAAAAGAGATCCAAGATGATTAAATGTGATTTAATTATCATGGATATGAATAATGTGGATAGCACTATCCATATTAATCATATATATTATAAATATGTTTTATAATAAATTGGAGAGAGATAAACTTTATAAATAGCATTCGTTGATTATTAATGTGGATTGGATGCGCATTAATTAATTAATTGGAAATGCAATTTACAAATTAGTTTAGGTTGTGAATATGATTCATATATTTTCAATGGCATGATTGAAATATTCATAAATTATTTGGAATTAATATGGTGAATAATTTTGTGATAGTAGTTATTACAAACCATTAAGAGATAATATAACATAATAAAAGGGAGATAAAAGCCACCTTTGATGAGGTGGCATCACCCATGAAAAAGTCATGGGTGACGCCCCATTTTTTAGGGAGGCAACGTTATCTTCTTCTTATTATCTTGATTAATCTCTTAATTAATTGATTTATGTTAAATTAAATTATGTTGATAATGTTGCAACATATATTTAATTTAAATATAAATTAATGTTGTTGATTTTAGCCAACAACAATCATAGACATTGATTATTACATAGACCAAGCATGGCCGTTGGATCTATGTGTCCCATGGATTGAGATCCATTGGATCCTAAACTAATATAAAAGGAGGGCTAGCCTAGCCTTTCTTGGTACATCATTAAGAGTTGTAGAAGACAACTACTCTCTCTCTCATTCTCGTCTAGCCTCTCTCCCTCTCAATCTCAAGTGGCTGTCCACTTTTGATATTGAGGAGGAGAGCATCTTGCCTTCGCCTTCGATGACTCGAGGATCTCCTTCTTCTTTGGAGTTGCTTACTCTAAAAGAAGACGACGGATTTCGTTTGACGAAATCAGGGGATCCCTTGCTTGGATCTTCATCAAGGATTGCGGGAGAAACGTGACTCAACATCGCGCCCGCAAGTGCGTTCTTCGTGGATCGGACTTGAGATAGGAAGATCTCTAGTCTGGGATCTTGCGATCACAACCACGCTCCAAGAGGTATTCCTTATACTTTGTGGTTTGATGAAACGATCCGAGAAGTGTTCTCGTAATCATGTGGTTTCATCTTTAGATTTAAAAATTTTAATTTCCGTCGCATCTAGCGACTAGTACGACTAGTCGATCCAATTGCATATGATGCGATCGTCACGCTTCCATGATGCGCTTAAGGATTCTCAATATCCTTCACCTTTTTCATAAGTAAGAAGCATCGAATATGGAGTAGATCCAAGAGTAGTCGATCTAGCAAGACAACGACATCGTGATGCTTGCGAGTCTCTCTAGATAAATATTGTGGAAGGCCACAATGTTAAGAGAGAGAGAAAGCGGGTGTGTATGAGAAAATGGAGAGAGATGGAGAGGGAGTTGTTGTTCTTGCAATTCATGTAGTTGTTGTTATAAGTAGAAAAATCTTAGGCTACCCCTTCTTTTGTACTAAATTAGATATCCATGTATCTCAATCCATGTGCACTCATAATCAAGGATCTAGATTATTATGTGCTTTCAATCAATGGCTATGATTTTGTTGCATAAATTTGCAACAACGAATAATCAATTTAAAATAAATTAAATATAATGCAATCAATTTACAACACATTCAATTTACTTCAAACCAATCTCATGTGGAAATAAAAGAAAGATGACAAGGTCCATTCCCTTAATAGAGTGGACAACCATACATGGAGTAGGACTCCACGACCATCCACCATACAAAAGGGGAAGTGGCTCTCCTTTTCCTAATTGGTGATCTCATATCTCTCCAAAATTCTACATGTGTAACAATATTTATTGCATAATTATTCACAAAAATTATTCTAAATTATACTGAGATAATTTCAATTATACCACTGATAAATTGTGAATCATATTCATACATCCAAAATAAAATGTAAATTGCATGTACGAGTAATTATCTAATGTGAATCCAATTCAAATCAATATTTAATTCGTAAATACTAATTACAAACAAATCTCCACAACATAATATAAATCACATTTATAATATTTATGATTATTATAGATAATGATATCTACATTAATCATATCCTTGTTGATTAATTCACATTTAATTATCTTAGATGACTATTTTCATGCTCTCAAATAATATGAATCATATCAGTATTATTCATAATAATTAAATCACATTGAATTATCAAATTTTATCAATCCTCGGATACATTATCAACAGTATAACTTTTCTCAAACTCTTTCAAGAATAACATGCTTTCTCCGCGGATACTTGGAGATAAGGATATGACGATTATACATTCCGTGTATAGTAACTTGGATATTGAAATCATATCTCAAATACATATCTCGGAGACCTCTCATAGTTGTTTGATGAAATCAAACTGTAAATCTTATTTTCTCATTGCATCCGAATCACATTCAGATCAATGTCCAACAATTGGACTAAGACTAATTCACCGATATACTGAGAGGAGTCACTAAAAATTCAAACATGTTTCATCACTCCTTCGAAATGGAAGTGTCATGGTTATACAATCATTTATGATCACAACAACCTTGCGTATTCCTAATACCCGTACATCATGCATATTGGAAGATCTAGAATAAACCTAAAGTTTTAGATCACATTTGAACTATCTTCTTCAAGATTTTATCGTTGAGTTTCTCATTTAATCATCGAGAATTGATATCGATCACATACTTTCCAATAACATATATCATACATAGGTATCGACCATATACTTTCCAAAAGCATATATCATACCTACAAATTCAGTCAAGCTTCCAAAGCGAGATGACCGTGCACGAAATTTGATCTTAATATCTCACAAGTGAGCTCATGTCTTCTGGTTCAGTAATGAACCATTTATGATCCCTTTGAGAGATCATATTACTCATATGCTCTTGTTTGCACACCATCATCAATCTATCAGCCTGCCAAATGTACATACTCATATAGTAACATGTCTGTCTCTGATCAGAGGATGCGTTTCTACATCATGCCAGTATATGACACATGTCTTGGTTATCTCGATCTTGTTAAGTCAACTCTTTGACCTAACTTATTTATCACCTCTGAATCTCTATTCCTATGCACCATCAAGAGGTCGGTCAGATATATGCCTTTAGAGAATGATTGCTATCTCCATCTACGGTTGGAGATCATTTCTCAACAATCACTTGACGGTACTTGACGGGTCCTCAATCTAACTATTTAGATATCATCCAAGCACCGACCTATATGATTCAACCATTGAATCAATAACTGTATGGGTATTAAGACGACCATGGTACATAACCTTAATTGTACCAAGTATGCAAATAAGTTATTCTTCATTTTCATATTAAGAAGTGAATTTAAAATGATATTTATTGCGTAATAACTCGCCGTGAACCCACATGACCAACATGGAGAAATCTTATTAAAAATCACATTCTTTGTAGTATTTATTTCCAGTTTCCTTATGCAGATGCTGTTTGAGGGAGATGAATCAACAAACATTTTCCTTGCCTTGAGACATATTATCTGATTATGATTTCTATTATTCAAATATGTTGTTAGCACGGTAAAAATCATGTTTTTTATTCATCAAGATACACGAGTCACAAAATAACATGATTCCATACAGTCAAGTGTAAAATCTTTGTGTAAAGTAAACTATTCAACATCACGCTACCCAAGGAAATTTACTTTTAAAAACATTAATATTGTAAGACTAACTAAGTAAATACGAATAGTACGATGATTATACCAAATGTTACATACGTTAATTTCTAGGGGAAATTACAATTTGGGTCCCCATCTATGGATCCGATCATAGAATGAGTCTCGATCTTTAAATTGTAACGATTCGGATACCATGACCATTTAGGAAATGGAAATTTTGGGGGTTCATGACGAATATGCCCTTGTTGGGAAGGGAATGAGGGTTAGGTTCCAACTTTTAAACAAGGGCATACTTGCCATTAACCCCAAAAAGTTCATTACATTAATAACCCTGTGACCCGAATCGTTACAATTTAAAGATCGGAATCCATTCTGAGATGTGAGCTCAGACCCATAAATGGAAATCCAAATTGTAATTTACCCTGATTTCTATATTTACTGTAAAAAAAACTTGTACATGATAATAAATTCCATGTCCATATTACGCGGTATTCTAACAGTATTTTATATCGCAGCATTCCTAAAAAAGATCTTATCACAAATCTATCCTTCAATGCACCATTCATAACAAAAAAAATCTCACATACAACTGAGTAAAAGATAACATCATTTTATTTATCCCATCTTCTACGAAGTTATTTGCCAAGTTATTTTCCACAAAAAAAACAAAAACAAACAAACGCAAGCGCCCCCTCACGTTCGTACCCATCTCCAAAGCATCCGTTCCCTCGCAACCCAAATCACTCACACCTCCTATTCCATCCCATCCTTTCCCTTTCCCTTCTGCCCAAGCAACCACCTATCCAAAAGCGAAGCCAACCCAGATTCCATCACCCCCGCTCCTTAGATATCGATTGATCGCGATCAGCACATCTGCAGATCGATCTCGATGGACAACATCGATCTCCAGAAGAAGGACGCGGCGGCGGAACGATCGGACTACGCCCCCTACCCGAAGCTCGATCCCAAGGATCTCGAGCCCCCTCCTCCGATAGCCGTCCAATCTGAGTCGTCGCGCGCCGCCGACGCGAATCCCTACGTCGTGTCCTCCCCTACGCTCTCGAAGAGTAAGGCCTCTGATTTCGGAGATTGGGGATGAGGGAGGGAGGTGATGAACTCTTCATGTGGTGTTCATGTTTGCGCAGATAAGATGGAATCGGTGCGGGAAGCGTTAGGACGGTGGGGGAAGAGGGCGGCGGATGCCGCCAAGGCCACGGAGGATCTCGCTGGCAGCGTCTGGCAGCACTGTGAGTGGACGGGCACTGATTTTGGAGTTATTTGATTTCGCTGCCGCGTGCTTTCCCCCTTTTTCCAATTGCGTGATTATGATTATATGACCGTTTTCTTTCTTCTGTTTGTTAGTACTGTGATTGGGTACGGAGGAACTATTTCACGTGGAAATCTAGTCAAACGCGCAACGTGTCAATATGGTTCTGACATGGAGCAAATGTTGTGATTACATTGCATTGGGATGAATTGAGAGTGGGTATGGTGGAATTAGATCCCTTTCTCTCCAGAATCCGACAGATTGAGAGGAAATGGAAAGGGCATTATTAATATGCTATGTTGCTGAGAGAAATAGATCGGTTGAAAGGTAGTGCTTGGGGTGATTCCTATCTCACAAATTCGACGGATTGGGAGGGAGCGGAGAAGATCGACTAATATCTTATGTTACATGTCCTTTTGTCCATTTCTTCTTATGATAATCTAGCTATCTATTATCAGTGTTTCACATTCCGAGATGATCTTTAGGGTAAATGATTAAATCTATATTCTAAATCAATATTCCTCTTCTTTCCTCTCCATTCACTCGTGTAATCAAACACAACAATCTTTCTTTGTTTCCTCTTTCTCATGCGTTCAAAAACCAAACGCAACCCCCATTTTCCCCTTTGTCTCATACATTTAAAAACCAACATATCTCATACATTTAAAATCAAAATTAGTTGCCTTCATTAATTCCAACTCCTTTCGCTCATTTCTTTATGTGAAGAGTAAAAAAATCTTAACTTCGTCATGGGAATAATGATAGCTGGCTTCAATATGTTTCCTTCTTTTGTGAAAATCAGGGTTACTGACTATGAACAAGGGCATAGTTGTTATTATTTTTCTCCTTCACAGGAACTGAGATAGTGAACAATAGATCCCAATGAAAATTCTAAAACAATAGATCCCAATGAAAATTCTAACACGTAAATCCAATGGTGGTTTATGCGCCTCTATGCTTTTAGTTAGCACTTGATCTAGCAACCGGCTACTTTTTGATCTGCCAAGTTCCTGTGTTCCCACTCAGAGTAAATGTAAAAAATCCTGTTATAGACCCTTTTAAACACAACATATGTAAAACCACTGTAGATAAATGTTCCCTTGTAAGTGCCAAGTCATGCAAGAAGATGACTTCAAGCACGTGAGGATTTTGTATCTGCATTTAAATGCAATGCAAGTCTGTTATATGACTGATATTGCTTACCCCAAGGGTGATATCAAGATGAGTTATGGTAACATAAAGAAGTTTAGGTTGTTCCGTGTTGATTATTTTCCTGTGCGTGTGGGAGTAATTGAGGTTACTTTCTTATTATGAAGGTTGAACTCAAGATATTAAGTACGATTTGAGTAGAGTATTCTAGGTTTTGTGTGTGAACGTGAATTTTAGGAATTTGATATTCATGTCTATAAATTCCAACTTAAACGGTTTACATCCGGTTTAGAATTTGAATTGTGTAGGGCCTTTGCTTTTGGAGGATGGATTTGGTTACAACGTTTTAATGGTTTCTGGATGTATGTCTAGATTGTGGTTCAATTGACCTATAAATCGAATTATGTCAAATGGACCAATTGTTTGAAGATGTTCAAGGCAGGCTGCGGGTTGGTATCTGATATATGTATTTCTTGCTCCTAGTTCAGTGTAGCTGCAAACTAGAGACTCCACAGTAGTTTCAAGGCCTAATTTTCGAGTTCTATTGTAATCTTGTGGAAAGAGTTTTGGAGTCCTGTCTAAAGTAGTATTTGAGTTCTGATTTTTAAATTCATTGTTTTCTTTTCTTTTTTTAAATTCGTCGTGAAGGGGATGCACGAATCTTGCTACACTTCCGTAGGAAGTATTCCTCTGTTCGGCATTAGTTCGAGCATTGGATTTACTGTAGACTCATTAGATGTACTGTAGAAGGTAAGGGAATGGATGATTATCATTTAATTTTGATAATAGATGAAATTTGAGCTAGTGGTTAGGGGTTTTCTTAGACCACTACTATTTTAGCGATAAGATTAGCGGATATTGAAGTAATAAAACCACTACTCCTATTAGATTTTCTTTTGGAGTTGCATTAATCGAGGATGGTGTCATGTGTTGAAATCCAATAAGCGGAAACGAATCGATAAATAGAGCCATAAACAAATAAGAAACATTGAACAAAGGATTTACGTGGAACTCTACTCCTAAGGAACATGATGAAACCATGGGAGAAGGTCTCAAAGGGCCGTATGTAGTAATCTGGAGTGCTGGTCTATCAGTCGTGGACACACAGAAGTCCCAAAGAATGTCATTTCTGACCCCCCTTCTCCCATACTTGATAGAATAAAAAGCGTGGGAACATTAAGTTGGGAGAAACAAACATGCAATTTTTTTTTGCGATTCATTTTTTTGCCTTTCTCTTTTTTGTTTATAGTTGCCGCTCTCTTCTTCTTCTTTTTTGGGCATTTTTTTCTCTTTTTTTGGCGAATTTTTTTCTCTTTTTTGGTTATTCATTTTTTTGGATAACGTCAACACACTTGGGCCCTTACAGATTTCAAAGGCCCATTTTTAATTTTTTCAGGGTCGAACAACAGGTGGCTCCCTTGGGCTCTTCCTCTTTTTTTTTTAATATTTAGAGTTCCCACGGGAACATTTTCTCCTCTAAAACATGTCGTTGGAGCTCGAGGGCGATGCCATGCTTTCGCAATGCTGCTCGGGGAGGCACCTCCGCATGGAGGCACGAAGGGCGCCTGGAGATGCGCGAGCACGAGATGGGGGACGCGGCCCGTAGGGGAGGGTCTTCTTTGGCGCTGCCAGGAGATAGAGATGGAGAAGGAGGCGTCGCCTGCATCTGGAGCTTCGACAGGAGGGCGCCTCCGTCTGGAGGCGTGAAGGAGGCGACAGTTGGTGCAGGAGATGGCGCGCGAGCTTGGGTGGGGTTACGCCTCCACCTTCGCTAGGAGAGACCTGTAGAACTGGGATGGAGATGGCGTGCGAGCCTGGGTTGATTGAAGGCGGAGGTTGAGAAGGTGATGTGTGCTTGGATAAGAGTGCGCGAGGCTCCTTGCGCACAACCACGAGAGGAGGAAGCTCCGCCCCGCGATGATCCACCTTTGTGATGCCGCCACCGTCGTCGTGAAGGAAGCTCCGCCTTACGATGAGTGGCTCCGAACGCTGGAGCTGCATTACCTGGAGGTGTAGCCGCAACCTGGGGTGTTTAGATTGGAGAAGGGCGAGCGAGAAGTGACTATGGCCTGAGTCGTCGCCAGAGTTGCATCTCCGCTTGATGGAGCATGCGCGATGGAGGATCACCGCTGGCTTGTTGATACGGCATGGAGCTTGGAGAATCTGATGTGCGGCTAGCCATGAATCGTGCAAGGGTTGCACGATAGGGTTTTATCGACTGGAGTTGCGCTGCTTGAAGGAATAACTTCGCCTGGAACTTAGGGGTTTGTCGAAACCTTATATTTTTTTGAAACTTGAACCAGAATGCGAATTCACAAATAATCGATGGTTTTCAGAAAACCCTAGAATTGATGATCTTCAAAACATGAACTTGAACAATAAATCTTCGGAATAATCTTCAATAATAAACATTTAAAATCAACCAAGAACGACCAGCTCTGATACCATGTTGAAATCCAAGAAGCAGAAGCGACTCGATAAACAGAGCCATAAATATAAAGAAATAAGAAACATTGAACAGAGGATTTACGTGGAACCCTACTCCTAAGGAGCAGGATGAAACCACGGTAGAAGGCCTCAAAGGGCCATATGTGTATATTGAATTTCTCAATGAGTACAGTGGGTGTGGGGTTCCTTATATAGCCCCACAGACAGACCAGAGTCCCATAGATAGTAGACGTGGGACTAAACATGAGTGGGTGTTAATTGGATCCTGGAGAGATCCAATTACCACTCTATTACATTCTCCAACATCATGAATTTTTTATATATGGGGTCATTCTTTAATCAATCAAAATGCATGTATTGATGTATAAATAAATTTAAATGCTAATATTTAGTTATATTAGTTATAAAAATGATGGATAATGTCTAAGAAAAGTATACATAATTTATTCAAGCTACGGTTGATGATTTTTCATTGTTAAGAAATCGTTAATAATATATTCTACAATGTCTTTTTATGCAATCTACTTCTCAATGTAAATAATCATACAATAACCATGAAATTCATCTTCCGTCTTATTTTATAGTTTCACCCATATGCTATAAAGAAAACGCGGGAGGGGGAGTGGGATAGAAAAAAGATAGAGCCAGAGTGATACAACACAAAAGTACATGAGTTGTCAGGACCAAAGCTTTAAAAAAATATGAGGTGGGTCGATGCAGTTTTCTATTATTGAGGTGAGACGTAAGGCTCGATTTATGGAGAAAATACATGTAAAAATCATTATTAAATATACTTATATTGGTATAAAATCTTAAACGTCAAATATTCATAAAGTATATTATCGCAAATCCTAAATTGAATATTTCCAAAATGAATAGATGTACACGATATAGCATTTTAACCACATACTAAATAAAAATATACATTCTATTAAATATGTATTATACTCATTGTAGTGTTACAAGCAATTAAATACCATTTGTTGGTATGATATTTCTTTATTCTAATTAGAAACAATCACTTTATGAAATAATATATTTCGAGACTAACATACGATGATACTATACTGCAATTTTTTGAGTCTTGTGAGTTATATATATATATATATATTAGGAAATGTGACTAACATATATGTATACTACTTAACACATGTGTCGTTCAATATATGAGGTCTGTTACTAGAGATGTGTGCAATAATATTATAGTGTGACTATGCCTTGTATGTTTGCGACTAATATATGCTTCATATCTTTAATATTATTGTAAAATGATAGCTATATATGCTTTATTATTTATGTGCCCAAAAAAATGCACAGCTGACTGAGGCAGCGCCTCGGAATTGCCTCACCGACTCGATCGCCTCGGTATTGCCTCAGGTTTGAGGCTAACGCTTCGGATATTTAGACTAAGGTTATAGCCTTAAGGCCGTTTTCATGGAAAACCACCTCAATGTTTAGGCCTCGAGGCACATTTTTTAAAGACATGGCTAGGACCATCCACACCTCATGAAGTAAGGCAAAATAAAAGGTTAAGGGGACATAAAACAAAGGACGTAAATGAGATGCGAGTGAAGAAAGATGACTTTGGTCTGCTATGGTACCACTAAACCTCTCCACTTCACTACATGGGAATCCTATAAAGAATGACACAAGCCTTACATCAGTGGCATAGATGACTACTTTATAACAAATCAATGCTCATAAAGGAATAATATTGTACTTAAATCTACTAATATCCCTCCATCATCCTTTCATAAAAGGTGCGCAAATAGAACTCAACTACCGATGAAAGGTCGCTTATGGCTTGTAACTGCCATGAACTTTGCTTGCTTATTTGCTAAGCTCTCGCCCTGCAAACTTTTGCACATTGTAGCTAGACTGCTTGACTGACATCCTTGGAGGTCTTTGCTAATACTAATTTTCTTGGTTCCTTACCCTCTCACTCTACAAAAAAAGCCCATCTAACCAACCATCATCCCCAGTCGGTCCTATATATGAGTCTGACAAGCTAGCTTGGCTGATCTATATTCCATTGAGAGCATCGAAAAGTAGCTTTTTAACCTTGTTTGAACTAATAAAAACTTCAAAGCCCTTGACTGAGCGACATTTCACATCTTCATGTCGAGTTTCTTTTATATTAAATATTAAGTATTTGGGATATAGATATTTGGGTAGTGGAGTATAGATATTTGACCCTCAGTTACTATTTACTTTTGTAGGGAAAAAAGTCAAGCTACTTTGCTCTTCCCCCTCAGATAATAATTCTCATCGATCCTTACTCAGATGGGAATTACATGTCTGTCTTATCGTTTTCCACGTCGAGTTCACTTTTGATTTGAGAATTGAGGCCCATTTCTTTCTCTATACCTAGGTAGGCTAGCTTGAAAATTTCCTTGGAACTATAGAAAATGTCAGTCTAGGCTTTCCATACCAGGCCTTCCAACCATGGTTTCAGATTTCATGAAGTTTTAGCAAAATTTTGCCGAAATTAGTCTTCAAAAAATTAACTATCAAGACTTCAAAAAAATTTTTTTTTGCCAAAATTTTGGTTCCGATAAGGAATCAAAATTTCGAGTGAAATGGCGATATGGGGGCATATTCCGATCATTCCTTCACAATAGATGGTCTATATGGGCGAAATTTAACCGAAATATCGTATCGATATGGTGTCGATATGATATCTGAAATAGATATTTAAACCCTTGCTTCCATCTAATAATGAAAGCTCAGACATCGCCAATCATATAGCCGAAGTAACTCAACCAAAAGTCAGGGTGGTGGAGGTCTCAAGAGCATTTATACGAGGCAAACAATCATCCTTAACCCCCCTCCCCTCATGCCTTTGGACCATGAGAAATTGTAGTTATATGAGATATATAATACAACCAAAATGGGAATTGGGAGTAGGCATCTTTGTCGGGCCAGTATACACCCTATCTCTTTCCTGTTCTCTCTTTCTTTTGACCGCCTCATGGATGAGCGAAAAAGGGAAATTCCTAGTGAAGGATATGGGGAAAATCCTCAAGCGCATCACGGAAGCATGATGATCGCATCATATGGGATCGGGCGCGACTAGTCGCACTAGATGCTCGATGCAGCGGAAATTAAAATTTTCATGTGACGAAACCGCATGATCTAACAACGCTTCTCGGATAGTTTCGTCTAAACCACAGACAAGTAATAGGATTACATCTTGAAGCGTGGTTGCGATCAAGTCTCTAAACCAAGAGACCTCCTGTCTCAAGTCCGATCCGACGGAGGAGACGCTTGTGAGCACGGGGATGAATCGCGTGCTCCTCGCAATCCATGTTGATGATCCAAGCGGCGAATCTCCTGATCTTGTCACTCGAGATCCAACATCTTCTTCACGAGCGAGACGCGCCGAAGGAGATTGAGATCCACGAGTATATGATCCGGCAGCATAAAGACGATATTGCGTCGATGACGACTCTCACAATGGCTCCATGGTGGACGACCATTATAAGCGAAAGAGGCTTGGCGAGTAGAGAAAAGAGAGAGAGAGCATTCATTAATTATCTAGCTTAAAGAGCAATGGATGCCTCTTCTTATATAGGGTTTTGGGAACCCATGGATCCCAATCCATGGGCCACACACAATCAGTGGATAAGATTGATTTGTGTTTCTTTCAATGGTTATGATCTTGTTATAAAAACACAACAACAATTAATTTAATTTAATTTAATATATATTGATAAATCAATATATTTAAATTCAAATCAAATCAATTAATTATCCTTGAAGATAATGAGGAGATAAACCATATCCTCTAAAAAGGGGGGATGGCTACCAACTTCTCATGAGATCTCATTATCTCATGAGATACATTATCTCATGATATCTCCAGGATTTACAACAACAATTGTTGTAAATTATTTCACAAAAATAATTCATAATTATCTTGTGAAATATTCACGTCAGCTCTCTTTCAGCAACTTTCGATCAACGACTCTCTTTGCCTATCGGAGGATACTGACTGCTTGTGCTTGATTCCCAGCGGTTTATACGGCCAGCGGAAACGACTCTTCAGACCTACGCAACGACTGTCGGATGATCTGTACATCTTGATTGTCCCATTGACCAGTTGACCTCCTATTTGCTCCGAGCTATATATATGTACAAGATTCCCAGCATCAAGCTTTTCCTCTTCTTCTAATCCTCAAACGCATTGTGCTTCTCCTCTTCCTCCTTGTAAACAACAGAAATGGGAAAAACATCCTAGACGCCAATCACTATTAGCTTCTATTTGGCTGCAACTGCAGCTTTTTCTTGAGTGAGACATCAGATCATCGCTCAAAAACTCGGGGAAAGGCTTTTTGATAGTCAGGTGTGAGCGGAGCTGGTTCCAGGATTTACAACAACAATTGTTGTAAATTATTTCACAAAAATAATTCATAATTATCGTGTGAAATATTGCAATTATGCCATTGGAAAAATGTGAATCACATTCACATCCCAAAATAAAATGTAAATTATATTTTAGTTAATCATCCAATGTGAATCCAATTCACATAAATAATTAATCAACAAATATAAATCACAAATAGCTCTCTCTTATATATTATAAATCACATTTATAATATATATGATTAATATGGATAGTGCTATCCATACTATTCATATCCATGATAATTAAATCGTATTTAATCATCTTGGATCTCTATTCTCATGTGCCAAAATAATATGAATTACATTCATATTATTCACATCTTTGATAATTAAATCACATTTAATTATCTCAGATAACTCTCCTTATAATATGAATCAAATTCATATTATCCTTGATAATTAAATCACATTTAATTATCAATTTTCTCGATGCTTGGATATATACATCAACAATGAAATTATCCATGAACTCTTTCAAGGATAATGCACTTTCTCCGCGGATACTTGGAGATAAGGACAGGGCAATTGTATTGTTCCACGTATAGTGACTTGGATATTGAGATCACATCTCAAATCCAGATCTCGGGCCTCCCATAGATGCTTGATTAAATCAAGACCGCAAATCTAATCTTCTCATTGCATCTGAATCATGATGCAATCAGAAATTTCAACGGTGGAAAAATAATTTTCGGTGGAAGAAATATAGAGAGGGGAAGGAGAAAGAAGACAACTCGCCGGTTGCGCGGGACTTGGGAGAGGAATCGCGAAGAACGCGCAAGGGAGAGAGAGTAACAAGAGAGAGAGATAAAAAGAGATAACTCAACTTTTAATATAATCTGAACTGTATAAAAACATGGGACTACCCTCTCTTTATATAGGAAAGATGGGTTTACAAAAATAGTAAACTAATTTAAATTGACAACCGACTTGCCTAAATTGACTCTAACTAATTAATTGACCCAATTTCAAATTAAAATCTACGAAATAAACGTTGAGATCACAAGCGATCTCAGTTATTTAATTAAACAATTACGACAACTTAAAAACGTAAATAAAATTAACGACTAATTAATTAAATAAGTTCGGCCCTATAATTTGAGATCACGCTGCATCAACTCTCCACCGCTTTAAAAATTCGGCTCCTGACGAATTGCGTGATGTAGGTGGATCGTTGGAGAAGTCGTCTATGAGATTGTAACTTGCAATTAGATCTTTCAACATTACGTTTATAGTTTTTCCCAATTGGAGGGCACCACTGCAATTGTCGTACCCCTTCACTTTTCTTGGCTTTGTTCTTTCTGCAAATAGGGGATTCTTGGGAATTATTTTTGCAATTTTCCCAAATAATTTCCCAATCCCCCAATTCCAGGGATTCGGTTCCCTTCCCCCTTGTCCTTAGGGTTTGGGGCCTTTTTTTAGGCGCAGGGGCGGCGTGGAACCTCCAATCGCCGTTGGCGGGGACGAGTTGGCGTTGGCACCGCGTGGGCGGCGGCGTGGAGATGAGTTGCTGCAGTTCGCGGCTAGGCGGGGTGCGCCGAGGCGCGCGATCAGGGCGCGCGATGCGAAGTAGCTCTGGGAGATGGCGAGCGCGGCGCCAGTCGGTTTGGCGATGGCGAGATGGGAGGGAAGGTCGCGGGCGCCAGCGGGCGGCGTTGGCGCTGTATTGGCGGGGAGGAGGTGGCGCGCGTGGGAGGGCTGGGGGGAGGCCACACTGCCAGGGGTTCATCGCCTTGGGGCGGTGGCTGTTGTGGTAGAGGCCTAGTTGAAGGCTCCAGCGAAGGCGCCCATCGAGGGGTAGGGCTTCAACCACCGCAGAGAGATCAACAGGCTCCCCCATGATACTTGCATCATACGTGGGTTCCACATCTTCCTAGACAACAGCCTCAACCAGGAAAAAATTGATGATTTCGTATTCATTCCCCACAGGGTCTTCATCAAATATGGGCCCTGAATCTTCCGTGTCTTCTTGCACAATATTTGTATCAAATAAATCTTCATTTGGAATGAAAGTACCTTCATTTTCTTGGTCAAAATCGGGTTGCACAGCAGCTTCTGTGGTCTGAATTTCATTGTTGTCGAGCGAATCCTCATTGATTGTCGCATCCAACCATGCTTGGACTTTCATGGATGCTATAATGCGTTTTTTGAACTTCCTTGAACGCTTGCGAGACGACGAGTTGTGGTTGAGATGACTTAGATCAAATTGCATCCTCCAATATGCGACGGGATCGTCGAATCGTGAAAACGATTCGGTTTCCATGCTCTGATACCACTTGATGCAATCAGAAATTTCAACGGTGGAAAAATAATTTTCGGTGGAAGAAATATAGAGAGGGGAAGGAGAAAGAAGACAACGCACCGGTTGCGCGGGACTTGGGAGAGGAATCGCGAAGAACGCGCAAGGGAGAGAGAGTAACAAGAGAGAGAGAGATAAAAAGAGATAACTCAACTTTTAATATAATCTGAACTGTATAAAAACATGGGACTACCCTCTCTTTATATAGGAGAGATGGGTTTACAAAAATAGTAAACTAATTTAAATTGACAACCGACTTGCCTAAATTGACTCTAACTAATTAATTGACCCAATTTCAAATTAAAATCTACGAAATAAACGTTGAGATCACAAGCGATCTCAGTTATTTAATTAGACAATTACGACAACTTAAAAATGTAAATAAAATTAACGACTAATTAATTAAATAAGTTCGGCCCTATAATTTGAGATCACACTGATGCAATCAGAAATTTCAACGGTGGAAAAATAATTTTCGGTGTAAGAAATATAGAGAGGGGAAGGAGAAAGAAGACAACGCGCCGGTTGCGCGGGACTTGGGAGAGGAATCGCGAAGAACGCGCAAGGGAGAGAGAGTAACAAGAGAGAGAGAGATAAAAAGAGATAACTTAACTTTTAATATAATCTGAACTGTATAAAAACATGGGACTACCCTCTCTTTATATAGGAGAGATGGGTTTACAAAAATAGTAAACTAATTTAAATTGACAACCGACTTGCCTAAATTGACTCTAACTAATTAATTGACCCAATTTCAAATTAAAATCTACGAACTAAACGTTGAGATCACAAGCGATCTCAGTTATTTAATTAGACAATTACGACAACTTAAAAACGTAAATAAAATTAACGACTAATTAATTAAATAAGTTCGGCCCTATAATTTGAGATCACGCTGCATTAAATCACATTCAGATCAATGTCCAATGTTTGGACCAAGATCAGATTACTTCTCTATTGAGAGGAGTCACTAAAATCCAGACCCGTTTCATCACTCCCTAGGAATGGAAGTGTTATGGTTATACAATCGTTTATGATCACATCACCCTTAGGTATTCCCAATACCTGTACATCCTGCATACTGGAAGACTCAGAATAAACCCGAAGTATTAGATCAACTTTATACTGTCTACTTCATGATTTTATCACTAAGTTTCTCATTTGATCATTGGGAGTTGGTATCGATCATATACTTTCCAAAAGCATATATCATACCTAGGTCTTGATCATATATTTTCCAAAAGTATATATCATACCTACAAATTCAGTCAAGCTTACAAAGCGAGACGACTGTGCACGGAATTTGATTCTTTCCAATATCTCATGAGTGAGCTCATGTCTTCCGGTTCAGTAGTGAACCTGTATGATCCCTTTGAGAGATCGTATTACTCATATGCCCTTATATGCACACTAGCGTGCAGGTGTATAGACCTTGGTTAGGTCATCAATCTATTGGTCTGCCAAATATACATACTCAAATATATAGTAACACATCTATCTCCGGTCAGAGGATGCGTGCCTATACCGTGACAACATACGATATAGGTCTTTGGTTATCTCGATCTCGTTAAGTCAACTCTTTGACCTAACTAATCTGACACCTCCGAATCTCTATTCCTATGCAGAGGACCTTCATCAAGAGGTCGGCCAGATATCTGCCTATGTGAGAAAGGATTGCCATCTTCTACTCAGGATGGAGATCATCTCTTAACAATCATTTGACGGTGCTTGATGAGTCCTCAATCTAACCCTTTAGATATTCATCCATGCACCAACCTCTATGATTCAATTATTGAATCAACAGCTGTATGATTATTAAGATGACCATGGTACATAACCCTAATTGTACTAAGGGACCTATTATGCAAATTATTTATTCTTCATTTCATATCAGGGAATGATATGTGCAATAACATTTATTGCATAATGGCTCGGCTTGAGCTCGCATGTCCACCCCCTAGAACAAGGGTGTTCAGACTCGCAAAGTAGACATCACACCTCCACTCATAGCTGAAAATGCACATTTAGTTGTTGCACTTGAGATAAACAGAGTCAATATAAGATGAACTAATCCATTGATAAATAATAGATACATGACTTTCCAGTTTGTATTAGTACTTACGTAATTCACACATTTTAGAAGATTTTTCATTATTGGATGTTTGGGCACATCAAGTTGATATTACACTAAATAAAATTGTAATAATGTTATCTCAATATCTAAGAAATACTGAATATCCTTGCTTGGAGATTAGGTAGGTCCATCTTTAACGATATGACTGGTGATCCAAATTATCCTCTTTTATATGTCAATGTTGCATCTGGACAACTCACAGATCAATAAAAAATTACTTCAAAATAGAATATGCTATTCAATTCAAGTGTTTTTTTTTACTTGGAGCAAGCTCAAGGTCGAACACAAGGAAGTAATGTAGCTCGGGTTCAAGTTTAGATCATTTAGTGTGTGATTTTCAAGGAGTGTTTTTGGTGTTTTTATATGCAAAAGAGATGCAAATGCAAAGTGCTAATGAACCAGATTTTTAAAGAAAACAAGCAAACTTGACCGAATTAACTTTAAATCCAAATTAACTTCAATTTAGCCAAATGATATTTTCATGTAAACCTAATTCAATGAGGTATGCGAAATGTGTTTTTATGGGATTTTATAGATTAAAATGTAACCATGAAAAATCAATTCCTTTTAGAGGTTTTTATGCAATTTTCATTCAAACAGAATGCAAAAATTAATGAAACTCGGATAGAATCTTAAAAATTATGAAATGCACTTAACATATTTTTTTTGGAAATTTTTAGATAATATTTGATTTCTAATGAATTTTTAATTGAAATAACATGTTTTTTGTTAATTAATTTATAATAAATCCATACATTCAGGCTAATGCAAACCAAATATCCCAGATAGGGTTTTTAATGAGGCATACATAGAATGCGAGTTTCTGGCAAAAAGTTGTTTGTGACGTAATTAAAAACCAATACAAAAAGCACTCCACGATTTATTTCATGCATATGGATCATTTTTTTTAGGTCAAAAGAGGGGGAAACACGCTAAGGTGTCCGCCCATATTTATTAATAGATGAAGGATAGTTATAAGAAGACTTACAATAGTTAAGACTCAAGAAGAGTCTTAGAGCGGGATATTACATTCTCAGCATAGAAACAAGAAGAGGAGAAGATAGTGCTGTTCCTACTTTATATCTAACCAAATTGCCCAAACAAGTGAAAGAGGTCGAAGAAGATCCTCTCTAACTCGATCTTTAGCCTCAAACATGGAGTTCCAAAACGAGTCCAAGTTCTGCACAACTAGCCAATCGGTCTCAATATCCTGCCAGATAGGGGATGCTCGTTTTTTAACTAGATAGGGGATGCTCGTTGACAATGGAAGAAAAAGTAGTTGAGAATCTCAATCCGCGTCTCGCAGAGAGGGCATTTGTTGGATATGACTATGAAAAGTCTTTTGCACTAGTCTCTAGTCATTATGCATTTTTTACGAAAAGCAACATAAAGAAACCAATTCTATCAGGTAGCTTCAGCTTCCAGATAAAGTTGCAGTCTCAAATCAAAGAGTCCGTCCTAAATCGAGGCAGTCTAGATATTGCTTTGCAAGCCTTCTTGACCGAGAAAGAAATGTGCATCCAAACCCAATGGTCCCGCCCAATAGTAGGTCTATCAGTATGTCTGATAGAGTCCATAAGAAGAAGGAAGTCTTCGAGGCACTACTCAGAGAAGTTAGTCAAGAACCGGGACATCCAGTTACCATCCACCCAACACTCTGCCACCTTCACATCGTGATTGGTCGCCAAAGCAAATAAGCGAGGGAACCTCGACGAGAGCGTTCCAAGAGCAGACAAGTTATCAGACTAGAACCCAAATACATTGCCATCCCCAAGTGACGGATGAAAGAGATCTTAAAACCGGGGGAGCACTGATCTGATTCCTTTCCAGAAAGTGTTAATATGGAAATATGTTGGCGCGGAAACGAGTATTGGACATCGATATCATAGATCTGTCTAACGAGTCTGCAACAAAGGTCATCTCCATTGCCTCAAATCATGCTTACCCGCTGTAAAAGAAGAGCCACATTCATCGAGTCCAAGCACTGAATCCCAAGGCCTCCCTCCTCAAAGGGTAATATAACAGTGGCCCAATCAACCAGGTGAAGTCTATGACCCTCTTGACATGTTTCCCCCCAAAGAAAACGTTTCATGAGTACCTCCAATCGACGTCTAATCCCAACATAAAGCAAACATCACAAGATGAAGTAGATGGGGATGGCAGAGAGGACTGCTTTCATGAGCACCGAACGTTACCCACGGGAGAGGATCGACGCCTTCCAACCAGTAAGTTTTTTCTTAGTTTTTCAATGACCGAGAGCAAATCCGCCATCTTTAGAGTACAATCCATCAGGGGAAGCCCTAAGTAATGCATCGGGAGGGAACCCCTTTCAGTGTCAAGCGAGGTGCAATGATCACGAGCATCAGAGTCTGAGTGCCCTAGCATGACAAAAGTAGATTTGTTAAGATTTAGTACCTGCCTAGAAAGTTCCCCAAAAATCTCCACGGTTAGAGCCTTGCCGGCTTGCCTTTAGCTTCCTCTTTACCACCATCGATAAAAAAGATAGTGTCATCAGCGTATTGCAACAAAGGAATAGATATCTCATCAATAATGTAGCTTGATGAAATCTCACTTTGCACCACATGGATCACCATACATACAAGGACATCGACTGCTATCACAAAGAGCATCGGGGTAAGAGGACAACCCCACTTAATCCCGTGCTGAGGTTGAAAAAACCCACCCTTGGGTCTCCCGTTGTCAAGCACTGCGTAAGAGACCGTGGTAACACATAGTTTCATCCACAAAATCCAACTGTCTGGAAAACCATGTCTCGACATCGCCATCCATAAAAAGCGTCAGTCCACAATGTCATATGCTTTAGAAAAATCCACCTTCCAAATCACCCCCTTCAATTTCCTTCTTTTCCAATCCGCAATGATCTCAGATGTCATAACTAAGTTGTCGACAATCTATCTACCCAGAATGAATATACACTGAAGTGAAGAGATGATGCGATCCATAACGCGATTCGGTCTAATAGACAGGACCTTCGCCACAATGAGATAGATAGCATTGGAGAGAGCGATAGGCCAGAAGTCCTCAATATTCACAGAAACATCCTTTTTTGGTAATAGAAAATGAATGCCCTGTTAAGCCTGTCCGGTGGTGCTTCATCTTTGGGGTGACCCGAATTTGGGCTGGGTTGACAGCGCCGGCGTGACAGACTTCTGCAGGGCTCTGGGGGTCGCCAGGCTCCGGCCGAGGTCGGAACTGCTGCAACCTCTGGCACTCGTTTGGTCTATTTGGTTGTCCAGAAATGAGCGTTTGTTTTCTGGTCAGAGGTTTTGTGTTGAGAACGTCAGTGCTCGCGCCTTGGGCATTTTGCGCTCATGGCTAGCCTAGAGCACCCCCTCTTTCTTTTCTTTTTGTACTTTTTTAAATTAATAGTATACTTATGGGGCGAACACCTAAGAGTGTCTCCCCTTTTTCTGGTTTCCAAAAAAAAGTTTGTTAAAGCCAACATTAGTACTTATGAACTCTTCCCCCACATTGACTACCTCCTTTAGACTAGATCCCATAATTCTCGAAAGAAGAACAAGGGAAACCCGTCCGGACCTAGAGCATCATCAATGTTAAGGTTTTACACCACCACCTTCACCTCTTTCGCGATTACACTCTGGATTAAATGATTTGCATGCTGATCAGATAAAGAGGTCCCAAGCCCAAACCACCTCCACGATCTAGAAGTACTTCTTCATGAGAATTCATGAAAGTGATCTGCATGGCCCACCCCATATTATTATCATCCTCCACCCAATCCCCATTCACCACCACCAAACGGATCTGGTTGTGACGATGCCTCTCACTGGCAATTCTATGGAAGTAAGATGTGTTCGCATCGCCCTCTTTCAACTAAGAGTGCCGCAATTTCTGCTTCCATTCCACAACACTTTTCTTGTCTTCCTCCATGATTGTCTTTTGCGCTACTGATCTCTCCACGAGCTCCTCATGATTAAGCTCTTTGCCATATTCAAGCCTATTAATTCTGGCAAGCTCTGCCGCAACATCAGCACGACGAGTTCTTCGTAACTCCCTCACTTCTTGAAAGTACCCAATCGAGTTCGCAACGAAATCATTCTGAGACAATTTTGAGGCCGTGAATCCTGAGACAACAATAGAGGACTAATGACAATGAGAAGGCATCCATCAGTTCCACAGACGTTTGGAAACAATTGATACGAGAGCCCAAAATTCTCCATATGTACGTCGTATCAGATGCATCAGTCACCTCCAGCTCCAAATCATTAACTGGTTCCACAAAGTCAGTTGAGCTCGGATCCTGCCCACCATGTGAATGAGGTCTGTCGGACAAGTGCAACGTAACAATTGACCCCCCCCCCCCCCCCAGACAAAGCCATGCCAGGAAGGGTCCTCCTAGTAGTTTTGAGGTCCGACCAAAGCACCATGCAAAGTGAATGCGCACATCGACTGTAAAAACATGAGAAAGCAAACTGATCACTTGAGGGCACATGTTCAAGTAGCATTGTGATGACATGTGTTCCCCTTAATTCATATATTAATATGAAGATAGAGTCCTTCCAGGCTATGAGTACACCTCTTGCAGTGCCAGTAGCGTCCAGAGACTTAAACTCATTCAGGATTCTATTGCCTAACGAGCTCCAAAGGATATATGTCACAGATGATAGTTTAGTTTCCTGCAACAGAACAACATCACAACCTCATTCAGAAAGCAGAGAGCCAATGGATCTCCGCGTGTCTGGGTCACACAAACCAAATATTCCACTTTAGAACCTTCATTGGGGAAAGGATGGTGATCCCACAATGCTGACAACACCTGTCACCACCGCAACCCTCTGCTTTTGTTTGGAAAGTACTATTGGATCCCTGACCACTGCCTACGACCACCTCCGAGGCATATAACACGCTTTACCAATATTCTCCCCCTGGTAGATGATTCAGAGGAAAGACAAATAGCATTAGCCCTGCTCACAGAATATTGATGGGGAGCACTGTTATGGGTTTCCATATTCCCAACCACTGCCGTAGGCACTAGCTGACCCATGGGAACAACATGAGCGGACACTTGGGGACACAATACATGTAACAGAGGGGAATTACTGTAAAGGTTCCCCATATCCCCACCCATCGATGATGTCATACAATAGGCCAGCGGCTCCATGGGAGCTGCCGCAGTGACCAAAGGGTCTCCCACGAATGGTTCTTCTGCCCTCATGATTGCCGGCAAAGTGGCAGAGGGATCAATCGATCAAGTAGGGTACGACATTAGCTCCGCCTCAGTGTACAACACGAAGGGGCAGAAGTCTGTGAGAGTACACAGTCTCACAAGTATTCCGGTCCGATACCAGCCCACCAACCACCTGTTTACAATTAGTAATCGGATATTCCAATCTAGCGTCCCCCATATCCATAACCGGTTCAAAAGTCGAGGGTATTCTGGTCGGGTCCGAGCTCGATAAAACTTGTACTTCTGAACTCTTCATCGGGCAGAGCCCTAGTATTGAAGGTGGCAGCATGCTTGCAGGGGAAGATGGAAGGTCGTGCTCCTTCCCCATCTCACTTTCCAAATTTAGCAATGAAATCAAATAAAGATTCGAAGGATTCGCCTCGATTTGCTTTCCCCCCCCTCAAATCGGGTGCAATTGATTGCGTCAGAGATTTTCCAGGAAATCCGATGATTGATTGCTGTATCTTCATGATTCTTCGAAGACGTGGCAGTATAGGCCATTGCCAGAGGCAATGGGTGCAACTGGAGGAGCTATACCAGGATACATATGAAGCTCTACCCACATGGAAGGTCGTATCGTGATATATCGGTATCGACAGGTCACCGATATATCGCCGATATCGTCGATATCAGTATCGACAGGCCATTTTATTCACAATCTCGGTTCGATGTCGGTGATATGGCGTCGATATATCGTTGATATATCGACAATATATTGTATCGACATGGTACCGATATCAATATGTCCTTCCATGCCCACATGTAGCGAGCATACCGACTTGAAGGTGCAACAATCTAAGCATTCCATGACCACCAGGGTAGAAGTCAGGTCTGAGCTCGGGCTTCGGCCATCTCCGAGAACATGCTTCACCTAACGAAGGTCCTTAGCACCGGCATGAGGGACTCCACTGAACGTGATAGGAAGGGGACACCAAAGAGGCGTGCCACCCTCAACCTAGTTTTGGAGGCTTCGTCATCTGTGAAGCGCAAATGGCGTCAACTAATCCCAAGGTACTGAGTGCCATGCAGCAAGATCACCACTTCTTGCGACAGACCTATCGCACACCATCCGGAATCCAACATCATCGACATAGGAAGCTTGCAGGGAGCTAACACCAAGCAGACATGAGTGCCTCTGATTCCCCTCGAGGCCACAACTGAAGCACCGAGGCATGAGAGAGCATGACGACGCTCAGTGGCCATGATAACTGCACCGATAACATTGCTGGTCTCGCTTGCAATGCGAGACCATGGACCAACCTCCTTCCTCCCTGTTAGCTTCCTGTACGGTGGCTCTCGTTGACCCCTCTTCTTTTTTGGCGCCCCTCTTCCATTCCTCAACCCCATTTCTCACCTTCCACCGAAGGTGTTCTCCTAGCTGTTGAGCGCCAACCATCGCTCGCAGGCACCTGGATCATGCAATTCCAGTAAAATCTGGATACAGATTTAATCACAATTAAGCACACGTTTCTGAACATTTGGAAATTTTATGATCAATGGATGATTTAATACAAATTTCAGAGCATTGTTGGAGCATTATTGGGTAAAATATAAATGAATCACATTCTATGATTTTAATAAATTCATCCACCATCAGACAATTGTAATTAGAGTCTCACCAGTCCCCGTGTCACGAAGGATGCTTCGATCTCGGATGGCGGCAGGGTGGCTGAGGAGAGAGGTGCACGAGGATGGTGATGGCAGTGGTTGTGATGTGTGGTGAGGAAGGCTGTTGCTTGGCTATTGACGCGAAGCTCGCCTGTGCACTATGGAGGGGAGGAATGGATCTGCGGTTGTCCGAGGCCAGCTCCGACGAAGAGCTGTGGTCCGCATGCGGTCGTTCCTCTTTGTTGGTACAACCTACAATGGGGGGAGGGGGGTGCCAGTCTGGGCTACTATAGGCAAGGTTCAAGAAAGTGACAAGCATATGCGTTTGGACAAGTCACCGAATACCGAATAAGCGGTATGCACAGTATATGCGGTTCTATGCATTTTCCTAATTTTTAATTTAAAATTAGATAAATATATATGAATAACATTACCGCTGAATTTATGTATCTAAGTGGAGCTAAAGAAGATCTAAGGAATACGATTCATGTTAGATGGTTGATTATATGCTTTTAATTACCTAACATTTAATAATAAAAAATATGTAGCCATAAAACTTCACATGTTGGATGATTCATAATCATGGATGCAAACGGTTACGGTTATATCCATATCCGATCCATCCCCGTATCCGTTTTATTCAGATTTTGACATTCGTATTCGTATCCATTTTAAAATGGATACGGATATGGATATCGTTTTGATATCCGTAAATATTTATATCCGTATTCATATATCTGTTTTCCTATAAAAATATTTTTTAACCCTATATAACATAATTCTATACCTTCTACCATATTTGTAGAGTTTTTATGATAGAAACACATTTAGTAAATTTATATCATGTGTTTTCCATTCAATTCGTATATATTTATGTCGATTCTATATAGTATTTCTAACATTACTCGTATGCGATCAACATCCGTTTTACATCCGTATCCTTTTTTTAAGGATATGGTAAGATAATTTTAATATCTATCAATATCCCTATCGACATCCGTATTCGTATTCAACCTATATCCATATCCATTCGTTCGCATCCCTATTCATAATAATAAAACATCATTACACATACATGCACTACATGAGCAAAACCTCAATCGGCAATTCGACATATATTAAAATATTTGACGATACATTGCATATACTCATGAATATAATACATGAGCTGCTGCTTAGTCGGCTCAACATCCCAAACTCGCATCTCCTCACTGGTTGCATCAACTGACCTCCTTGGTAATTGGCCAAATCACCTTCAGCGATTTTCTCGAAATCTTATCCTCGATCAAAGCTACACCAGCTTTCCTTCTGATTGCATCATTTCGAATCCGATCTTTATGTGTGTGTACACACATCCACCTTAGAATTTTCATTTCTGCTATTGCCATTCTCTACACATGTCTATGGTTCACATGCCAACCTTCAGATCCATAAAGCATAGTAGGTCTCATGGCTACTTTGGAAAACTTTTCTTTGATTTTCAAAGGAATTTTCTTATCATAGATAACAATAGAGGTTTGGAGGTCGAGCCCTCATCAGAGGTCGAGCCGTCGTCTACCTGCACAAGAGGGGAGCACTCAAGGTGGGTGGGTTAGGGCATCGTGGGTGGATGCCGAGGTTTGGAGGGTCGGATATGGTAGGCAAGATAGAAGGGGAGACGGGGTTTTGGGAAAAAACATTTCATTCCAAGGGCTTTTTCATCAAATGGTCCTTCGTTTCTAATGGCATATTGTTTTGTCATTTCCTAATCGATTTTGGGACTCTGTTCGTTATGAATTAATAATGGGTACCCATTCTGGGATCTTAACGATAGTTGGGACCCAAATTGTAAATTATCCTATATTTTCTTCTTCTTCAGAAGTATCATATACACCTCCTTCTAGGAAAATCAAAATTTCGTGGAAATTCTAATAAGTCAACGATCCAACTCCAATTCTTAGAAGATAATTTAGGTTTAATTATACATCCATTTAAGCTATCATCTAAACTGTCATACACATCGTGCTCTAGAGGATAATTTAGGCGCACACCCCTGACATGCCCCCTTCCCCTCTACCTACTCACCTTTTGGTTGGGATTTTGTGCGTGATGAGGGTCGGGGTTTGCACTTATGTTAGGATTGGAAGATTGCTGCACAACCTCTTGTATCATGAAATCCGTTCTATTGGACTGGTACTGGTTAGTAGTTGCATCACTTTACTTAGTTATTGGCACAGTTTCCCTATGATCTTGTCCAGTTGCTTAAAACTGTTTGTTGGTAGAAACGAAAATTCATATCATAGACGAGACCCTAGGGCTCTCTTATATAGGAGAAAATCCCCAGATTAATTACAGTGAAGTATATAAAGAAAACACAAATAAGAAAAAGATAACTGGAGATACAATTATTTCAACACTCCCCCTCAAGTTGGAGCATATATATCTATCATGCTCAGCTTGGAGCAACACTTCTGAAATGGACCTCTAGCGAGTGCCTTGGTGAAGATGTCTGCAGTATGATCTCCAGAGATGTAGATATGAGACCTTTCTGAATCATGTCTCTAGTGTAATGACAATCCACCTCTATGTGTTTTGTCCTTTCATGAAATGCAGGATTGTTGGCAATAAATAGAGCCGCTTGATTATCACATAAAAGCTGCATGAGAAGAGAAACCTCAACAGTAAGATCAGTCAACACAGATCTGAACCATATCATCTCCGCGCTTCCCTGTGCCATGACCCTGCACTCAGATTCTGCACTAGATCTGGCCACCAATGTCTGCTTCTTTCTTTTTCATGCAACAAGAGAGCTATCGACAAAAATAGCAAAGGCAGAAGTAGACTTCTTGTCTCTGGGGCAACCCGCATAATCTGCATCTGCACAAGCTTTCACCTCAAGAGATGTACCCCTGTTGAATATGTGATCGGAACCAGGTGAAGTTTTCAAATATCTCAAGATCATATGAACCGCATCCATATGCACCTTCTTGGACTGCTCCATGAATTGGCTAAGTTTGCTCACTGCAAAAGATATATCTGGTCTGGTGATGGTGGTGTATAGGAAGTTCCCAACAAGTTCTCTATATCTCCTCCTGTCTACCTCGTCAGTATCATCATCATATAATCTCATACTCGGATTCATAGGGCAGTAGCAGGCTTGCACCCTGTCATACCTATCTCAGAAAGAAGACCCATCACAAACTTCCTTTGGGTCATCACAAAACCACGTTGGTTCCTGGCGAACTCTAATCCAAGGGAGTATCGAAATGTACCAATGTCCTTAGTCACAAACTGTTGACCTAGGAACTCCTTGGCAGCATGAATGCCCTGCTCATCATCTCCTGTGACAATAATATCGTCAACATAGACAAGAATAGAAACAATATCTCTCTGTGTCCTCTAAACAAACAGTGTGTAATCCGCTGTAGACCTCACGAAACCTTGTTGCGCTATCAACTCCGATAACTTCTGGTACCAAGCTCTCGGACTTTGCTTTAGGCCATAAATCGCCTTATGAAGCATGTACACCCTCTGTGATCACCCCTCAGTAGCAAACCCTGGTGGCTGCTGCATATATACCTCCTCCTGTAGATCACCATATGAAAATGCATTTTTTTACAACAAGCTGGTAAAGTGGCCAGCCCTGTGAAACAACTGATAAAAGAATGTGAAGTGTCGAGTGTTTAGCCACATGTGAGAATGCATCCTGATTGGTTTGGGTGAACCCGCATGCCATAAGCCTGGCCTTGTAGCGATCCACACTGCCATCTGTCCTTTGCTTTACTGTAAATATCCATTTGTAGCCCAGAACAGAGGCACCTGGATGAGCAGAAACAATGCTCCATGTGCCACGCGACTGTAAAACTGTCATCTCCTCTTCCATTGCAAGACACCACCTACTATCCTGTATGGCCTCTTGATATGTTCGTGGTATAGAAACAACATAGAGTCCCACAACAAACTTCCTGTACTCCTCTAAAAGATGGTCCAATGAAACATGCGCAGCAAGAGGATAAGTTGCACATTGACGACGAGACTTTCGCAAAGCAATAGGTATTTCCAGGTCATCAACCTCTTTATTTTCTGATATCAACTTATCCTGTGTAACACTCAACACACCACTGCCATCGGTTGAAACAATGTGCTCATTACATACCTCGGGCGTGCTGGATGATGTGGAGTGTGCATGAGCAGAGGGGCGAGTAGAAGACTTGCGCGTATAAACATGTGGTAAGAGCCGTGTCTTGGTGGTTTGAGGTAAAGGAGGCGGAGATGGTGGAGGCGGTGGAGATGGTTTTGATGGTGGAGGTGGTGAAGGCTGAGACTCAGCATTGGGTGCACATGGTGGAGAAGACGGAGGTGGAGGAACAACAATATCCTCACTAGAAGTAGCATTAGATAACCTGTCACCTGTAGGAGAAAAGTACATAATAGACTCAAAGAATGTGACATCAACATTCACATAATATTTTCTTCCTACAGGATCAAAACATCTATACCCCTTTTGGGTACGAGAATAACTAACAAAAACACATTTGACAGCTCTGAGTGAGAGCTTGTCACGACCAGGAGTGAAATTGTGTACAAAGGCCACCGATCCAAAACTTTGGGAGTTAGAGAGAACATGTCCTTCTCGGGAAACACAATCGAAAAAGGGACCTTTTCTCCAAGCATAGTAGACGGCATGCGGTTTACCAAGTAGCAAGCAGTGAGAGCCGCATCTCTAAATCAGAAGGTTCCTTGTGACATTAAGAAAGTGACGATGTTTGCATTCAACAACACCATTCTGCTGAGAAGTATAGGCACAAGAGGCCTGATGAACAATACCTAGCAATTTGAGAAATTCTGATAACTGTAAGGTGGAAAACTCTAAGTCATTATCCGTACGAATAAATTTCACATTAGCAGAGAAGACATTTTTGACCTCAATAAGAAAAGATTTAATGATAAGACCCGATCCAAACTTATGTTTTAACAAGAATACCCAAGAAAGTCTAGAGTAATCATCCACAACAACCATATAAAAATGATGTCACTGATGAGCAAGAACATGACTAGGACTCCAAATGTCAAAATGAAACAATTCAAAAGACTGACAACTGCAACGACCCTGACGACTCGGAAATGAAGACCGATGATGCTTTCCAAGCTGACAAGCTTCGCAGTCCAAGGTAGTACGAGTAGATATCTATGTTAGAACATGACACATCTTCTGAAGAGGGAGATGTCCAAAGCGAAGATACCACATGAAAGGAGAAATAGATCTTGAAGGATTTGTAGCAATCCCAGCACAAGGTGGTATGGCAAGCTTGTACAATCCTCTCTGCTCATGGCCGCATCCAATCTCCCTGTTCATTAGTATGTCCTGAAACACAAGAGAGGAGGGATCAAATATAACATGACAATGTAAATCCTTTGTAATTTAACTAATTGACAAAAGATTCATCTGAAAGTTTGGAACATATAAAACGTTCTGCAGATGCATAGGAGTTAGAACAATCTCTCCTTCCAACAATGGGAAGACGGACCCCATTAACAATCACCATGGATCTACCAGCCGAGACAGATATGTAAGAACTGAACTGTACCCGATCTCCACACATATGATGCGATGCACTCCAAAGTCTATAATCCAGTCAGTCAAATCTGAACTGCTACAACTGGTAAGTGCGTAAGTAATACCCGATGAACTAGATGAAGCCCTGGCAACAACTGTTGCATCTGAGGAACTTGCAACTGGAGTAGTAGGAGTGGACATCATCTCTCAAAGTTTGGAAACAATATCATCCAAATGTGCATCCTGTGTAGGAGCAGAAGTAGGCTCAGCCTGCTCAGCCACCCTCGCAGACGCAGAATATCCATGCTTCTGAAAGCATATCTCCTCATAGTGACCAGGACGGTGGCAATGAGAACATGGTCCACGCTGACGTCCTCTTTGACCGCGAGGTCCGCACCCACGAAACTGTGAAGTCCCCCCCTCCCTACCACAAGACACTGCCATAGCTGAGGGAGTCTGGGCCGCAGTAGTAGATGGAGTAGTAATCCTGCTCAATCGCTTGTAAACCTCTTCCATCGGAGGTATCACCTCTCCAGTTAGAAGTTGAGTACGTGTTTCATTGTACTTAGAGTCAAGAGATGACAGGAACATGCCTGTCATTGTGGCATTTTGATATGCTTGCTGATGCTCAGTGCCGGTAGTAATAGGCATGAAGCTGTGCAGTCGCTCAAACATGCCTATAAGATGCGAGAAGTATGCATGGAGTGGTCGACCATTCTGTTTGATCGAGAAAATGTCAAACTGCAGCTAAAGAATCTTGCTCTCATTCTTTGCCTTCCTGTATGTGTCTGCTAAAATATCCTTCATAGCCTTTGCTGTGGGTTGGTTGACGATATCGTTTGCAATCCTCGTGCTGAGTGTCCCTGAGAGCCAGATGCGAGCATAAGCATCATCTTTCTTCCAAGAAGCATTTGCCCCAATCTTGTCCGCTGGTTATGAATCCGTCAGAATGTGCTCCTTGTTGACACTGCAAAGATTACAAAACTGCATGGACCACAACTCATAGTTGGTCCCATCTACACAATCATAAGGAGTAATTATATCTGTAAATTTATACAACCATCTTCATTGATTCGTGTTGAAGTCTAACTTTGTAAGATGTGATTTATAAGAGAAAAATCACAATCTCCGAATCAAATCGAATCTCCAGGTCGCCGGATAGAGGTCCAAGAACTACTCCCTAACCTTTAGGAGCATGGCTGCGGCACTCAGGGGGGATGGGGTCCCCTGCGGCAATGAGAGTTGGAGGTCGGAGGTGCCCACGACGAGAGGAGGGCCTGGGCTGGGCCCCGGCGACGCCTGGCGGCGCGGGGTAGGCATCCTGACGACATGCGATGGGGTTGTGGGCCCCTGGCAGCGGCTGCTGGAGGCCTCTTGGTGGAGGGGCTGTGGGCCCCTGCGGTGATGCTTGGAAGGGCTGGCAGGAGGTGTGAAGCCCCGGCGGCGGGAGGGGAGGGGGCTGGAAGCTCCCTGGGGGGAAGGCGTGTAGGGTTAGTGTGGGATATGAGAACCCCGATTTAGGACCGTTGTTCCGATACCATGTTTGTAAAAACGAAAATTCATATCATAGACGAGATCCTAGGGCTCTCCTCATATAGGAGAAATGCCCTGAGTTAATTACAGAGAAGACATAGAGAAAACATAAATAAAAAAAGATAACTAGAATCAAACTGTTTTATAGATGTTGGTATTGTATGGTCTTCACCCAGAATTGTCCGGAGAATGAGCATGCTACATGCGATGCCACCCATGAAGTTCTATAAAACAGAGCAAGAAACAAAAGCAGAACAACATCCCCTGGTTATAATGTCATCTTAATTGTGTAAGGAGTCTGATGCAGCATGATATCAAATTTTGTGAACATTTAATTTGTTTATTTTATTTGTCATTTATTTTGTTTATTTTATTTGTCATTTATTTTGGTTATTTTATTTCCCTATGTAAAAGGCTCATTATACAAGGCCTTATTATCCTTCTTTTTTTGTTTTATTTCTTTCCTTAATTTTAGGAATTTGTTGCTCATTTTGGGGGGAATTAGCCTCTATAAAAGAGCCCCTTTGTATTAGGGTTAAGTAAGTTTTGAATGAATTAAAATTATCTCCACTTAATTCTCTGTCTCTCTCTCCTCTCTCGGCCCCTTCTCTCCCTCTCTCCCCGACACTTCATTCCCCCCCGTAACCCTACTTCCTCCCTACCGCCGCCTCCCCTCTCTCCCCCTCCCTCGCCCTCCACCGCCCTCCTTCCCCTCCTCTCCCGTGTCCTAACCTCTCCGCTGCCATCTCTCACGCCGCCACTCCTTCCCCTAGCCGCGCCATGCTTCGCCGCCGCCCACCCGCTCGCAGTGCACCCCGCACTCGCTAGCCTCTCCCGCGCCTTTCCCCACGCGCCGCGCTTACTCCTCTCCCCGTTCAAGCCCCTCATCTCCGTTCTCTTCCTACCGCACTGCCAGTCCCCCCTTACCGCACTTCGACACCCAGCCACCATACCCTCCAAACGCCCCTACCACCGCCTACCGCTGTCTACGCCACGGTGCAACCAGCCAACGACCGCGCCCCTGGAGCCGTTTGGAAAGCCGCTGCGAACAGCTCACCATCTTCGCCTTGACCAGATCTGAAGTGCGCGTTATCTCCCCTTGCCGGTTGTGGTACGAGAGTTTCTACCGCATATTTTTCCACTTTATAAAGATAGATTTGTGGGCCGTTACATTGTTGTTTAGTTTGGTGCTCTATTGAGGTTCCAAGACTGCCACTTCGTTATTTGTTTCCTCTAATCAGTAACTACTTGATTGCCCAAATTTGTGAATGAAATCGGTGCTAAAACGCGAGTAACTTGACGTTTATTGTTGCTGAAATTTGCTTATCGCTCATCATTTTATTCGATCGTCGTTTTAGTTCCGTAGTTTCATTGTCGAGTCGCCATTTAAGTCATTATCATATCAGGTTGCATCAATTTGGTATCAGAGCATAACGATTCTGCATTTCGTCTGCATCTCATTTATTCATTGCATATAAAAAAACCACAAAATAAAACCACAAAAAAAAGAAAAAAATCCCAAAACAAGGGAGCTGAAAACCTAGAATTTCCATGGCCGACAAACCTAGAGCCTCTAAACCCACCTACACCTCACACCCTGAGCTATCGTTAGAATCCCTAGCTGCTCAAATGCAACACATACAACGGATGTACGAACAGATGAGCGGACAAATTGCTACCTTGACTTGTCGTTTGTTAGGTAAAGACCATAATGATGAGACACCAAACAGAGGTCGACATACTAGTCGGCAAAGATACTTACGGGGTCACACTTGCCACGACTCTAGCTCATCTACTTCTGACGGACACGTTAGATGACACTCACAAGAAAGCGAAAAAGAATGATCAGGAGACTACACCCCTTTCACTTCCAAGATTCAAGACCCACACACCTCTGGGTATACTTCACAACCCCCTGGCGAATATCAAGTTCCACCACGAAATGGACCTCGGTCCGATGATGGATGGGATCGCGGTATCCGTCTCGATGTTTCAGAATTTGACGGAGGACGAGATCCTGACGTCTTTTTGGATTGGCTCCAAGCTGTCGAACACTTCTTTGTGTGGAAGTCCATGCCTAGCGAACGAAAAGTCCAATTCGTCACTATAAAATTAAAAGAGCATGCTCTGCTATGGTGGGACCGTTTGCAGTCTGAACGCAAACGAAAGGGAAAAGGTAAAATCCGCAGTTGGAGCAAGATGAAAGCCAAACTGAAGACCAAGTTCGTGCCTGAAGATTACAGACACGATCTGTACGCGCGACTGCAATCATGGAGGTAAGGTACCATGAGCGTGAAGGAATACACCGAAGGGTTCCAATCCCTAGTCCATCGCAACCGCTTGCAGGAGACTCCTATTCAGGAAGTCACCCGCTACCTGCAAGGCCTCCGCCAAGTCATCCAGGATGAACTCTACCTCCACAACTGCCGAGATGTCGACGAAGCCTACAAGCAGGCTGAACGGGCTGAGACCAAGCTCGCTAAAGCCCAGACAAGGAAGATGTCTTTCTCTGCAAACTCCATCCCTCACACCAGTACCCCGATGACGACCTCCAAACCGATAGGTTCCCCATCCATCGTTGCGGGTAAACCCCAAGCCAAACCATCAACTACTGCCGTCGTCCGACCACCTACTGGAAACCCCGGCCAAGGCATCTTGGGAAGCCGACCTATTGTAGGACCTGATACTTGCTTCCGATGTTATCAAAAGGGACATCGAGCAGCAGAGTGCCCAAACCCTAAGGCTAGACCCGTACACTTATGCACCACCAACGACCCTGAAGACCCTGACCCTGAACCACAGGACCCACCTGAAGAGGAACCGGCTGCGTTGACTGCTGACACCATGGGAGCCGATGACTATGAACCTCTAGGAGTGGATGGAGACGACTCCGGTCCGTTCTTGGTCATTGAACATAAGAATTTTATCACTCCTGACAGCGCACCCACAAACATCCTACTCACTCCCACTGTCAACGACGCTGATAGTTGGCTGCGCCGCAACATCTTCCGAACCCCCTGCACTTTAGGAGGGCGACGCTGTTCGCTGATCATTGATGGAGGAAGCGTTGAGAACTTCGTGTCACAAGAAATGATAGATAAGTTGGGTCTGCCAACGCAACCACTCGAGAAACCGTACAGTGTGGCATGGTTTCGAGGTGGTACCCAGCTCCCGATCCACCGTCAAAGCCTCGTTAACTTCTCCATTGGTCCTTCATATAAGGACGATGTGTGGTGCCATGTAGCCCCTATGGATGTCTGTCACATACTTCTAGGGAGACCGTGGCAATTCGATCGAGACACTGAATACCGAAGAAAGCTGAACACTTACACCTTTCTCATAGACAAAGTGCGTGTAACCCTCAGACCACAACGTGAAGCCCTTAGCCCTCGCCAAGTGGCTACACTTCGAGCTGCGACCGCCCAAACTGGTAATAAAACTACACCGTCAAATACTGTGACTACGGGCCCCGTGTTGTTGATGGAAGCCCAAACATTCCAACGTGAAATGCAGGAGAGCTCCACCATCTATGCATTAATGGGACGTGAAGTGGACAATCAAGAGACAACTCCACCTGAAGTCCCGCCTGAGATAAAGCCCATCATCCAAAAGTTCGCCGACATCATGCCTGAAGAGTTGCCTGAAGGACTACCCCCGTTGCGAGACATTCAACATCACATTGATCTAGTCTCTGGAACCAGCCTACCCCACTTACCCCATTACCGAATGAGCCCAAGTGAGCATGAAGAGATGAACCGGCAGGTTACTGATCTGCTACGACGTGGGTATGTTCGAGAGAGTATGAGCCCCATGGCGGTTCCTGCTCTGCTTACCTCGAAGAAAGACGGCACATGGAGAATGTGCGTGGACAGTCGTGCTATCAACAAGATAACGATCAAATATCGTTTTCCATTCCACGCCTTGATGATATGCTTGATATGTTATCGGGTGCCAAATTGTTCTCCAAAATGGATCTCCGTAGCGGCTTCCATCAGATTCGCCTCCGACCTGGAGACGAGTGGAAGACTGCTTTTAAAATCAGAGAGGGCCTGTATGAATGGACGGTCATGCCCTTCGGCTTGTCGAATGCCCCCAGCACCTTCATGCGGACCATGAATCATGTATTGCGACCCTTCATTGGTAAGTTTGTGGTTGTGTATTTTGATGATATCCTGATCTACAGCTTGACCAAAGAAGACCACTTGTCTCACCTACGACAGGTCCTGGAAACCCTGAGAGCCCAAAAACTGTATGTTCACCTCAAGAAATGCTCCTTCATGTCTGACATGGTCCTCTTCCTGGGGTACGTTGTCACTGCCGATAGACTTAAAGTTGATCCCTCCAAGATTCAGGCCATTCAGAGCTGACCCGTTCCCAAAACCCTCACTGAAATTCGCAGCTTTCTGGGGTTATCTTCTTTCTACCGACGTTTTATTCGGAACTTTAGCACTTGTGCAGCACTGTTGGTAGATTGCACCCGTAAAGGCGCATCCGCTTGGACTCTTGAAGCAGAAGCGAGCTTTCAAAATTTAAAACATCAATTGACATATGCCCCTGTTTTGACACTCCCTGACTTCACCAAGGTTTTTGTTGTCGACTACGACGCATCACATGTTGGGATTGGTGTGTCCTGAGTCAAGAAGGATGACCTGTTGCCTTCTACAGTGAGAAATTGAATGAAGCTCGGTCATGGTACTTCACTTATGATGTCGAATTTTATGCCGTGGTACAAGCCCTCAAGCATTGGAGACATTACCTGATCCAACGTGAATTTGTCCTTAACTCTGATCATGAAGCCTTAAGGTATCTGAACTCTCAGAAGACCCTTAACAAACGTCATGCTAAATGGGTTAGTTTCCTCCAAGAATACACCTTCCATCTCAAGCACAAAGCCGGAACCCTGAACCGTGTGGCCGACGCGTTGAACCGGCGAGCACATGCCCTGACCACAATGACCGTCAGCACAACAGGATTTGACACTCTCAAGGACCTCTACCCCACTGATCCTGATTTCGGGCAAGTTCATGCTGAATGTATTGATACTGGATAGGACCCAGCAGCCACTTATGTTCTTCATGAGGGTTTCCTATTCAGAGGTCACCAACTGTGCATCCCTGCCACGTCCCTTCGTGAGAATTTAATTTCAGAACTACACAACGGAGGCTTAGCTGGACACTTTGGAAGGGACAAGACCTTGACTCTTCTCCAAGAGCGATTTTATTGGCCGCAGATGCGAAAGGATGTTACAAAATTCGTACAGAAATGCCAAACATGTCGGAGATTCAAAGGCCACAGGCAGAACACTGGACTGTATACACCTCTGCCCATTCCTCTGCGACCTTGGGAAGACATCACCATGGATTTTGTGCTAGGTTTACCCCTTACTGTGTGGAAAGTTGACTCTATTTTTGTGGTTGTGGATAGATTTTCAAAAATGGCACACTTCATTGCATGTAGAAAAACCTCAGATGCATCTCATGTCGCTGATTTGTTTTTTCGTGATGTCGTTCGTTTGCATGGTGTCCCTCGTTCTTTTACTTCGGATCGTGATACTCGGTTTTTGAGTCATTTTTGGCGCACACTTTGGTCTCGTCTTGGTACTCGTTTACAATATAGCACCGCTTATCATCCACAAACAGATGGGCAAACCGAAGTAGTTAACAGATCATTAGGAAATTTATTGCGATGTCTTGCAGGGGACTCTCCGTCCAAATGTGATCTAATTCTTCCCCAAGCTGAATTCGCGTATAACAGTTCCACTAATAGGTCCACCGGAAAATCGCCATTTGAGAGTGTGTACGGCTTTCCACTTACCCAATTTTTAGACCTAAAGCCCACAACTGTGCAAGGGAGAAGTAGTGCAGCTGCTGAGGATCTGGTCGAACACCTAACCCATACCCATGCTGAAATCCGAGCCAAACTTCAAACCATGACCCAGAAATACCAAGTCCAAGCCAACCTACACCGAAGAGAGAGCGAGTTCAGAGTTGGAGAATTAGTGATGGTCCACCTAAAAAAAGAGAGGTTTCCTTTGAGAGTCCACCAAAAATTGAGTGAACGAAAGATTGGTCCATTCCGAGTCCTCAAAAGGATTGGGCCCAATGCTTACCTACTTGATCTGCCGCCAGACGTCCAAACATCACCAGTATTTAACGTCTCAGATCTCTTATATCATGGAGATGAACAGACAGATGCCACCACGCTAGCAGTTCCTGATGATGATATGCGCCAACCGCCAGCCGCAACCGATGCTGATCAAATTGAAGATATTGCAGACATCCGAGATATGACGACTAGACGTGGTCTCTTCCGACGATATCTAGTCAAATGGAAGGGACGACCTCTTACTGATTGCACATGGATTGACGATGAGGAACTCCAACAACTCCGCCCCGATATACTTCAGAACTTCCACGATGCCATCTCGACGGAGCGAGATTCTTTTCAGCAGGGGGGAGTTGATGCAGCATGATATCAAATTTTGTGAACATTTAATTTGTTTATTTTATTTGTCATTTATTTTGTTTATTTTATTTGTCATTTATTTTGTTTATTTTATTTCCCTATGTAAAAGGCTCATTATACAAGGCCTTATTATCCTTCTTTTTTTTGTTTTATTTCTTTCCTTAATTTTAGGAATTTGTTGCTCATTTTGGGGGGAATTAGCCTCTATAAAAGAGCCCCTTTGTATTGGGGTTAAGTAAGTTTTGAATGAATTAAAATTATCTCCACTTAATTCTCTGTCTCTCTCTCCTCTCTCGGCCCCTTCTCTCCCTCTCTCCCCGATACTTCATCCCCCCCCGTAACCCTACTTCCTCCCTACCGCCGCCTCCCCTCTCTCCCCCTCCCTCGCCCTCCACCGCCCTCCTTCCCCTCCTCTCCCGTGTCCTAACCTCTCCGCTGCCGTCTCCTCTCCCGTGTCCTAACCTCTCCGCTGCCGTCTCTCACGCCGCCACTCCTTCCCCTAGCCGCGCCCTGCTTCGCCGCCGCCCACCCGCTCGCAGTGCACCCCGCACTCACTAGCCTCTCCCGCACCTTTCCCCACGCGCCGCGCTTACTCCTCTCCCCGTTCAAGCCCCTCATCTCCGTTCTCTTCCTACTGCACTGCCAGTCCCCCCTTACCGCACTTCGACACCCAGCCACCATACCCTCCAAACCCCCCTACCACCGCCTACCGCTGTCTACGCCACGGTGCAACCAGCCAATGACCGCGCCCCTGGAGCCGTTTGGAATGCCGCTGCGAACAGCTCACCATCTTCGCCTTGACCAGATCTGAAGTGCGCGTTATCTCCCCTTGCCGGTTGTGGTACGAGAGTTTCTACCGCATATTTTTCCACTTTATAAAGATAGATTTGTGGGCTGTTACATTGCTGTTTAGTTTGGTGATCTATTGACGTTCCAAGACTGCCACTTCGTTATTTGTTTTCTCTAATCAGTAACTACTTGATCGCCCAAATTTGTGAATGAAATCGGTGCTAAAACGCGAGTAACTTGTCATTTATTGTTGCTGAAATTTGCTTATCGCTCATCATTTTATTCGATCGTCATTTTAATTCCGTAGTTTCATTGCCGAGTCGCCATTTAAGTCATTATCATATCAGGTTGCATCAGAGTCCATATGCATACAAAAGCCTTTGTATCACTCATCACATTGTCGACATAGTGGCATTCACCGTGGAAGATCTCTGCATGGGCCCAACTTTTACGTCATTAAAGTCATTTGATTGGGCACAATGACCCTATAAGCTTGTTAAATTGCTTAAAACTATAGAAATGTTGGCATTATCTAGTTTTGTTGTACTAATGTTCATCTTATGTTATTTTGTAAGGCACTTCTTCATTTATATCATGTGGCATCACCATGGAAAATGTCGTCGTAAACCAATTCCTTTGGGTAATAAGCTTCAAAATGTAAAGCATTCTTTTCTAAAGTCTGTGGGGTTGATTATGTGAATTTTTGTTGCCACCATGAGCTTGACGTTGGGCGAGTGAGATGGCTCTTCTTATTGTTTTGATACTTTTTCAACCTTTATTTGTCTTCATTTGGCACAAATCATTTAGGATGAGTTGTTTCCGTGTGAAATTTCATAAATTAATGCTCTCATGTTATTAATTCGTTGCATGAGTAAATTTGGTGAAAGTATAATGTGATCCTTTTCTGAAGATTTGCTCTTGGGCAGAAATCCGGAGAAAAAGGTTCTGCAGTGCTAAATCTTTTATAGTTCTTAGGCGGTTGTTACAGCTAGAGAACTTTCCATGGCTGAAAATATGATTGATTGTGTCGTTCACAACTTGAAGTGCATCGGGGAAGTAATTCTGGTTAAGATTAAAATATGGTGCCAGAAAATACACATGCAAATATTCATTATTGTACGAAATGATCAGTCATGACCTTTCCTCTTTTAAAAAAGTTCTGTTATGGCCTTTTTGCATGTATTGTCTATTAATAATCTCTTTACTTCATCATAGATTGTGATGCCGGTTTTAGTTGTAAATTTTCAGCAGATATATTCTCTCTTTGCATTTTCCTTCCAAGGTCTTGAAAGGTATTAGTTATCATAAATTTAATTAGATTATAAAGGTTATATTTTTTCCTTCTTTCTAAGTGAGCAGTTCCATTCTTTTAGGGCCAGTAATTTGTATGCTAATTGTACTTTTCTTTCTTGCAACCATTTCATCATCCAGTGAGAACAGGACCAAGCGTTGCTGATGCTGCAATGGGAATGATTGCACAGAGTACTAAAGTGATAGCAGAAGGTGGTTATGAGAACATATTCCGGAATTCTTTCGAAACACTTCCAGATGAGCAGCTCAAGAAGTCTTACGCATGTTACTTGTCAACATCTGCTGGTCCAGTCATGGGAATTTTATATATTTCTTCTGCAAAACTTGCCTTCTGCAGTGACAATGCTCTCTCGTACAAAGTGGAGGACAAAACCGAATGGAGCTACTATAAGGTATGCTTTTTTTCATAAAATCATTTGAAATTTTGAACTTGCATTTGAAAATTTAGTTTTATAGTATTCGCTATATACCTTTTTAGGACTAACTTTGCACTTTGATACTATCAGATTTCATGTCAAGTGATATATTTTTGGATTGTTTGTTCAAGAAGTATTTTCTTCCACATGGAATTATGTAAAAGTCATTCAACTCTACCCAAAACAAAAAATCCCTTTTCCACATCTCGTGGATATTTGCTTCCAGTCAGATATATGCTTCCAGTCAGATATATGCTCCAGTCAGATATATACTAGATTGTAACTGGACTTAGTTCAAAATAAGCAATTTCATTCTTGATGTAGTCCTTTGAATTCTTACATCTTCGTGTCATCTAAACTACTATCGATTATTCTTTTTTTCATATTCACTTGAACACAACTCTTTCATTTATAATATCTGTTACTGCCAAAGTGACAGATTTCTGAATCAGATTACACCGAATTGATCTGTATGGGTTGTGTAACCTCATATATTGATCATATACAAAATCCTATGGAAAAAGATTATAACATCTAATGAGTATAATACTTGCATAAAATTTATAGAAAAAGATTATAACATCTAGTAAGTATAATACTTGCATAAAAAATATATGGAACCTATCTTCATTGTATTGCTTGTCGATCCTCAATGGAAAAAGTGCAAAATACAAATAAGAGAAATGAGGACATTAATTAAAAGAAAAAAAGCAAAGAAGGTTATTGGGGATTTCACTGTCAAATCAGTTGAACGATTGTATAGGTGCTTTGCTTTCAAAACCTTGCACAAGTTTTCTCTTTGCTTATATACCTTGTCCAGTCTACGAGAATAATGGTATTTGCAGAAGAAAAAGGTCCAAGATGCATCCACACACGTGATTTGTGAAGTCGTAAACTATAGGCATAATGAGGCAGTATTTGGAAGCAAGTGGTTTATGCACACTGCTAATGATTTTAAAGTGGTTAACCATCTCAGTTTGAGTGCACACATAATCGATTACTCCATTGTACTGATCTTTTAGATGTTGCTGTACAAAACTCAGTGAAAATCGTGTTAATGTTCTTTGATAATATCACCTTCAAATTTAAAATAGATATTCCTTCGATAATATAAACAACATTGGCGCTCGGTGAAAAGCACAGTTAAAGTTCATTTCTTGTCTGTGAAATTTCTATTAAATGACTTAAAAATGGACGTCAATTATTTTATGGGTCTTAATCGCATGCAGGTACGCTAGACTGGTCTCAACTCCGTTCAGCTGTCATCTTTTATGGCTTCATACTGTGATTGATTTCCCTACAATTTCTTCGCGTTCATAAATATTCCGCTTTTCTTTATTTTTTTGGTATTTTTTTGCCTGCCAGTCTTATTGTTTAATAGATATTATGTTTCTTCGACATCATAGTAATAGTCTTTTTAGTGCATTTTTAAAAGTCTTGTATCATTGTCCAAGAAATCTGATATTTCATGCTGGAATTTACTATACCATGAACAAACAGGTGGTGATTCCTCTGAATCAGTTAAGGACTGTGAATCCTTCAGCAAGCAAAGTGAACCCATCAGAGAAGTACATTCAGGTCGTTTCCGTTGACGATCATGAATTTTGGTTCATGGGCATCGTGAATTATGACAATGCTGTAGCGACCCTTCAGGAAGCCTCTTCTCTTGCCCAGAACCTGCAGCCATGATTCATATCTCTGGTATTGGGGAAGCCTGCTGGGTTTCGGAAATGTCTCTTCTCCTTCATATTATTATTATTAATTTTATTTATTGTATAGGAGGTCGAGGAGTGTTTTGTGATACTATTTACGAATGTGAATTGGCATGCTTATTGTTTAGGCATGGTTGCTAATAACAATTACTTCGTACAAATTCTGGGTCTTTCTTGAACATATTGTACTTTTTACATGGTTATCAGGTTTCTGATTGCATCTGACTCTTATCTTCAGATACAGTTTATCGACTTGTTTGAATTCCATCGACGTCTAATGGTTTGGATTTTTTCCAATTGAAATTTATTTGGATATGTTCACATGCTATGCGAACTTAAATCCACATTGTAATTATTATTTTTATTGGTAGAAAGGTGGGGTTTTGTGGGGGAGGATTCGAACCTTAGTCATTTTGAAGTGGGAGCCACTGTTTCTACCATCAAACCATTAGAGAGATTTCATTGCGATTATTCGTGAGTTATCAAATTCATAATTCTTAGATGTTTCCGTCCCGAAATACTGTTCACTTTTGCCTATCAACATCATGGATTTCAGGGACGTGAATTGGTACCCAATATGCATATTTACTACTATTTTCCGTGCATTTGTAGTAGATTGCAAAGGCTGGTGTGTTATTCATGAAATAAGATACTCTGATTCCTTTGAGATTTGAATAAACCACCCTTGTTGCAAAAATCACCCTTGGCATTGATTGTATGCTATATTAATTTTTTAATGTTTATAGTATGTTTTTAATGTTAATTTTTTATTTGAACATGATTATAAAATATTATATCAAAGAAATTGTATGGTCCATACAACTAGTTCCAACTCAGGAATGTAGCGATAGAACACAGAATATGTGAGGTTGCCCTGAGGTAACCTGACAATCAAACAGGCCGTGCTTGATCCCCCTCTGCCCTGATAATCTGTAAATGCTCTATAGATACAGCAACCCATTTATTAAACTACTCACATCAGGGTATCTGTGCTCACGACATAAACTTCCTCAGCAACATTTCTATATCTGTGCTCACGACATAAACTTCCTCAGCAACATTTCTATTGAACCTCAAGGCGTAGAAAGGCTGATCATAGTATGATATATATGCAACAGGTTCATAATTGAGAAAGGCTACTCTATCTAAACCCTAAAATCCACATTTTCCTGGCTGGTTTCAGAAGAGTGAACATGGAGTTTGTAATAAGAAGCAGTTGCGCATTCTGAAACATGTCATGCAATGCCAAATTCAAGTTTAGCAAAGGATTCATCATTCAAGTAGACATTTTCTCTTGCTTTTGTGTGTCTAGAGGAGAACCCCACTCACTGGTCTCTACTTTGTGTGCTAGGCAGTACCATCAGCTAGCTTGAGCTTCAGTAATTCCACTAACAGTATATACTGGTTTCGAGAATCGTGACATACGCTGTAGGAGAGTCAGCATCTCTTGGTCCCAATCAATGTCATCCTCCATCAACCTACGCACATCAGGAGCACAAGTTTGTGCACGAATATGTGTTCGGATAAATGCCTTGTACAATGGTAAACTTGCTAGATTCAGCTTTCGCAGAATCGAGAGATATGCAGCAGCATCCTTAACATTTCCGTGATCCTCGAAATAGTCGGCGATGGCCATGGTGATTGTGATACTCGGCCTCCATTGGCATCTTTTCAGCATAGAAAATCCCTTCTTCATTGCGTCAACAGCTTTATCCATTTGCTCGCTTTTGACCCAGCCCTCCATCAGGATCTCCCAGGTCTTGTAGTTTGGGATGCCCCCATTCTCCAAAGCATGAGCATGCAATGATTCTGCCTTGTCAATCCATCCTTTTCGCACATAAGCCCCTAGCAGGACATTCGAGACCCTGACATCGTACTTCCTGTGCCCTGATTCCCATTCTTTGAAGACTCTCTCGGCTTCTTCGACATCATCGACTTTCACCAAACACAGTATGATACACATGTAGTTTGCACAAGTAACCCTACCAGGAACCTTCTTGCTAGCTTTCCACACTCTAGTCACCCCCTCCTTGTCGTTCAGATTGGCGTATAGAGTTATCAGATAAAAGTAACCGAACCGATTTGTGAAGGATAACGTGCCCTCAGCAGCTCTCAAGGCAGAGATGGCCTTACAGTGCAAACTTGCTCTTGTATAGATGTTGGCCATTGTGGCATATGTACTCCAACCCACCTCGACATTCTTGTCGAGAACCATTTCTTTGTACACTCTTTCAACGGAAGAAACACCCGACGTCTCCCAACACGCATTCAACCAAAGGTTGTAAGACAAAATGTTGTGGGGGATCATTCCTCGCTTCATCTGGTGAACAACATAGACCACCTTGTGAGACTGATTCGTTGATGCATACAGCTTCATCATCTCGATATAAGGTTGAACAGTAACCAGCAGACCCAACCTCTGCATCTCCACCATAAGATTCTCTGCTTTTTCGACGTCCCTTTCCTTCACGTATGCATGGAGAAGCGGGAGACAGACGGCCTTCTTCGACCTGCTATCTTGCATCTTTTCCAGGTTAGATTCAGCTGCATCCAATCCATGGATTCTGACGATCAGTTCCATCCCCATGGCATGATCAGATGGCAATATTCGAGAAGCATGTTTGGACTGAAACCATGTGAAAACCTGTGTAACAAAGATTTTCCCCAGCAGGCTTTTAAGTTTTATGATTAAAGCAAGATAGAAAAGCTGAAGCTCCGGAAGTTCTTTACCTGAATCAACAATAGACGGGGTAAACAATAGAATCCTGCTTGGATGAGCAACTAAAGCAAAGTTTAAATTTGGTTTATCGTAAATGACCAAGCCAATGTGTGAGCCCCGTTTGGATGTACCATGAAACAACAAGGTCTTATTTTCAGTCTGGAGGTGTTTGGGTACCTATGAATCAGGTTCTGTAAAACGCGTTTAACATCATAATTTGTAGTTTTAATAGAATTTGCTCAAATATTTTATGTTATAATTACATTTTTAAAGCAAACATGTTTTTAAACACAATTTATTCCAAACACCATCTTACATCTAGCGAAAAACAAATGTTTTTTTTTTTGCATTTGCAAAACAGAGCCCATCAAGAGTTCGCCTCGAAGGACCAAAACCCTAATTTTTGACTTCCTCTCCGCCCACATGGATCCACAAAAAGCAATCAAGCATGATGGCATGAAGAAACGATGGCTACCTCGAGGGCGTGGTCGTACCGCTTAGCCCTCATCAGCTCCCTCATGATCCGTCGGAGGCCACCCGCCGTCACTCTACCGCCCTCCTCTCGCCACCGCTCGAGGGCCGCCGCGGCGCTGCGCCTGGGGTACCGCAGCCGGAAGATCCTGTCCCTCAGATCGACCTCCGCAGGTGAAGGCGTTGCCCTCGCTTCCGTGTGGACGGCCAAGGAGAGCGATCGGGGAGGGTTTCCGGCGGGATGAAGGAGCTCAATGGAGAAGAGGAGAGGCATGAATGTGGCGGAGCGCCGCCCAATCGCGGCGGCTGTCGACGACGATAGGGCCATTCGCCGTTGCAGGACAGGCGGACTTATTTTTCACGGTGCTATATCGTAGTACAAAATAGCAAACAATGGAGGAGGTAGAGTGTAATTATCAATTTTCAAAGGGTCCTCGAAACGTATTGAAAATTTGTAACATATCCCCCTTCCTCGCTACCCCATCACACTGCCTTGGCCATCCCGGCGGCTCAGCCTCTGGCGAGCTTCTGGGTCCCCCGGGCTGCCCACCCCTGTTCCTGAAGGCCGGAGTGGTCTCGAATCGGCCATTTCTTCCAACCTCCTTCGGCACCGGCTCGTCTCCACCGCCGGCGAGGAAGACCAGTTGCTGCCACCATTCCACCTCATCTCCGTTTCGACGGAACTCGCGCTGGCTCCGCCTTGGCCTGCACCATGACGACGTCCAGCTCCGCTTTTGCTTCTGTCGTGAGGACGTCCAGCCGGCCCACCGCCGCCTTCCCCCCCCCCATCCCAGCGGGGGCGGTTCGTGAGGCCCACAGGACGGCCTCCGGCTCCACGCTTTCCTTCCGCCGATCCGTCTCCGCTGCCAGATCAGACGCTTAAACCCTGTTCCTTCGGAGAATAAGCAAAGAATTACGGTGTCAATTCTTCTCCATTTCAACTTATTCTTCTTTAATCCTGGCTTTATTCTACCCTATCTATCTTTATTTACCTTAGTCTCCTTACTTTCCAATCTAATAGAGAATAAATTCATATTCTCCTTATTCTCTATCCTTAACGCTCTTTTGGTATGTGTTAAAGGGATAAACTGAGATAAATTATGAAAAACCCAAAGGTTCTCTTATATAGGAGAAAAATCCATTGGATAAAATACAAAAGGGAAAGGATAAATAGAGGATTACACAAGATAAAGAAAAAAACAAAACTTGAAATTATCAAGAAATAGCAATTATCTCAACACTCTCCCTCAAGTTGGAGCGTAGATATCAATAAGACTCACCTTGGAACAACATTTCTGATAAGGTCCTCTTGCTAGAGTCTTTGCAAGTATATCTGCTGTCTGGTCTCCAGAGCTGACATGTGCAGTAGTGATAAAACCCTTCTATATCATGTCACGAGTACAGTGACAATCCACTTCTATGTGCTTCGTCCTTTCATGAAAGGCTGGGTTATTTGGAATGAAGAAAGCAACTTGATTATCACACTGGAGATGCATGGGAAGAGGTACTTCTATAGTTAGATCAGTAAGAACAGATCTGACCCACATCATTTCTGTACTAGCCTGTGCCATAGCCCTGTATTCTGATTCAACACTTGATCTAGCAACCACCGTCTGCTTCTTACTTTTCCATGAAACAAGAGAATTTCCTATGAACACGGCAAATCCAGATGTAGACTTTCTATCTTTTGGATACCTAGCATAATCTGCATCTGCGTATGCTGTCACTGATAGAGATGTGCCTCTGCTGAAAAGAAATCCAATACCAGGTGAAGTCTTCAAGTATCTTAGAATCATATGGACTGCATCCATATGTGCCTGTCTGGGCTGCTCCATAAATTGACTCACTTTGCTTATTGCAAATGCTATGTCGGGTCTGGTAATAGTTATATATAATAGCTTGCCAACCAGCTCTCTGTATCTTACATATAATAGCTTGCCAACCAGCTCTCTGTATCTTCTCTTGTCGACTTCCTCAGTATCATCATCATACAACTTCATGCTTAGGTCAAGCGGAGTAGTGGCAGGTTTGCAATCTACCATGCCTGTCTCTGAGAGAAGATCTATAACGTATTTTCTTTGGATCATTACAAGACCCCGTTGATTCCTGGCAAACTCTATTCCAAGAAAGTAGCGTACATGTCCAAGGTCCTTGGTCACAAACGGCTGACCTAGGAAGTCCTTGGCATCTTGAATACTCTGCTCGTCATCCCATGTAATAATAATGTCATCAACATAAACAAGAATGACTGTAATACCTCGCTGGGTCTTCTGTATAAACGAGTAGTGATCTGCAGTTGATCTCACAAACCCCCGCTGCTCTATCTAGTCCGAGAGCTTCTGGAACCATGCTCTTGGACTCTGCTTGATGCCATAGATAGCTTTATGTAACCTGCACACCTTATGACACTCCCCCTCAGCAGCGAACCCAGGTGGTTGCTGCATGTAGACTTCCTCCTGTAGGTCACCATAGAGGAATGCATTTTTCACATAAAGTTGATAAAGAGGCCAATCTCGTGTCACAGCAACAACAAGGAGAATACGTAGAGTAGAATGTCTGGCAACTGGAGAGAAAGTATCGTGATAGTCTACCCCATACGTCTAAGTAAACCCTCGTGCCACAAGTCTTGCCTTACAGCGATCCATACTCCCATCCGCACGATGTTTCACAGTGAACACCCATTTGCATCCCACAACTGATGCATCAATAGGAGTAGAAACAAGACTCCACGTTCCACGTGACTGTAGCGCATCCATCTCCTCTTCCATGGCTAACCGCCACTGACTATCTTTGAGAGCCTCCTGATATGTTTGTGGTATCTGTATGACTGATAGTGCTAGCGTGAATCTCCTGAAATCCTCTGACGGCCTACTTAAAGAAATCTGGGCTGCAAGAGGGTAAGTAGCACACGCTCGTTTCTGCTTTCGCAGAGCAATTGGTACATCAAGATCATCTGCCAAGTCATGGACCTGTATATTTTCCTCTTGAGAGGGTATCTGCTCCTCCTGTTGTACAATTAATTCAGAAATGCCATCAGTAGGAATAATATGCTCATTACATACCTGAGGCGTGCTGGATGATGGGCAAGGCTTGTGAAATCCCGTATTTCTTTTTCTAAAATCTGGAACATTTTTGACATCCAAAAAATTCGTCATTATGCAGATCTCGTCGAGATCTTTCCAACGAGCCCAAGAATACCCAATTCCGATATTCCTAACTCAAGTTATCGATGTTTTAAGTATAATAGTTGGGACCCATATATGGATCCGAACCATATCCGAAATTGCACCCATTTTCATCTCTCCCTCTATAAATAGAAGGTGATGGGCTACTCTCTCAAAGACCTAGCCCCACCATCCTTCCCTCTCATTGGAGCACCACCACCTTGGCCGGATTTGGTCGCCGGAGGACCGTCGTCGACGTCGGAGAAGGAGCTCCGATCGAAGATCCGCGGTCACCATCACGTAGGAAAGCTCGAGGTCACCTTCGTACACGCATTCGCACTACAATCGAGAGACGGAAATATCATTCCGTCTGAGCGGAGATCCTGAGGGAACATCCTCGAAGGTAATGATAAATACCCCCCTTTTGCTGTTGGGTTCCACATACTTTGTTCTCATATGCTTGAACAACTTTTGAGCCTCATATGTTCATGTAACGATGTTAAACCTTCCTCCTGTTGTTGGTTTCACATGACTTTTGTACCCGTATGCTTAGAGCCTTGGTTATCCTCACGACGTGATTCATATACTAATAACAATAGTCTCCTTCCTCTTTTTATTGGTTTCACCCAATCACTTGTCATATATGCTAAGTCAGTTAGAAATTTGGGTACGAAGATTTCACTCGATTTATTAACAAATTTCGAGGTATTATGAAGATGGCTATTTGTAATATTCGTAACCTGTACTATACTAAATTGTTTATTTGAAATTTTTATTCCAAAGAACATCTTGATTTCCTATGAATGTTCATCTATGCCAATAAGAATGTTAGATCTGATAGTCCCTTAAAAGCTTACTGAATGACAATTATTTTCCTCCTAAAAGCTTCAAATTGGGGGATAGTTATGGATGCTAACATTCGTTCACAACTCTCTCATGATGTTTGGATACGATAGCATTCGATGTTAAACTCTCATAATATATTGACTTTGCCGATGGATATAGGATGAGATTTGGATTATTTGGTCTCACAGGATGTCATATAAACACACGTAGATAGCAAGTGAATGTGGTAATTATATTATCTCATTTTCATCCTTTTTGTAAATTAATTATTATTTTTGATTAAGAAGATTTTAGTATATACGTGGATCTTCTCCTGCTAGATGAAGTTTGTGGCTGGAAATCAACTTCCATAGGTTACGTATTCGAGTCTTCTTGGAGAATAGATCAGCAAAGGGAACTCTTACTATTCCATTACACTTATATTTGACGTTTTTTACATAACACCTGACAATAATTGTATCCTCATGTTATTCTGATATGAAATGCATTCTCCGTGAATTATTGACATTGTTAATGCGGAAAGGAAGTGTTACGTTAACCTTACCATCACCATAGTTTTATTGGTATTTAATGTAGATGGCAGTTATGATATTAATCCCTGATTGGCCCTACTAAAGGAATATGGAATCAAGTGGACGTTACTCTATTAATAGAACTGTTAAAGTTCATAAAGCATTGTCACATTTTTGTTAGGAATAGAGAACGTGTATAAATGTGTATTATTGGTCAAAGATGCTAATCGTGTAAATAGCTTGAAAACTTATAAAATGATTACAGGTTGACAATGCATGTTTCAACAGAGGTCTCGTGATTTAAGAATTCAACATGAATCCATCAATAAAATAGGTAAATTGTGAATATTGATAAGGTGTTTGGCATAAGTTTGAAACTCATCCATATAAGATGGTTGCCATCAGGCACAGCCAAATCTCTAGTATGGAGTTGATATCGTGTTGAATTACAATATGCATTGTCTCGTTGGTGAGAACTTACGATTATGGGGTAGATGAAGTTGGGCGTCACAAGGGATTATGCATGCACCCTTGGGCTCCGGGTAGATGTCTTGAAGGTCGCGACCCCAACGGACGAGTTGGGTGACGCGTTGCACCTAGCAGCCCGGTAGCATCCGAAGTCGCTCGACGGAGTAGGCAGGTGGCACGGTTGGCGTTCTTGGTTTCGCACTTATACACGATATTAAGACTCGAATTAAAATTTGATGTGGCCGCATGGAATTTTATTTCGAGTATTAGTATTGTGAGAGGTGTTCCGGGATGTAGTTTGAAATTGGAGAAATTGGGCTTATGATCTTTTTCATGTTATGGTCGAACACAGGTTCTTGAGGGTTTACTCAAGATGAATATCAAGTTCCCGCGTAGCGGAGGCCTGCGAGTCGTGTACTTGCATGTGCTAAAATAATACGAGAAATGATTATTGATCGGGTGTCGGAAATTGTATACCGTTGTAGACTCTAATCAACTTGTAGAAATATCAAGATTATGGTGGTTGTACTTAAATAATTATTATATAAATAAATAAAAATAAATTATTATGTGATCCAATGTGAATTAGAATGACTTGGTGTTCTTCCTATTTTTTTGATGCATGTGTCATTAAATAAAGTTGAGTATACATTATTTTCTTACCCCTGCATTAGTCATTATAGTGTTTGTCTCGTTACTGGGCAATTGCTCATAACGTTACTCTCGTGTGAACCCAACATGTGTACCTGAGCAGCAGCCGCCACAGTAGTGGTCTTTTGAGGAGATTGGAATTTCCTACGTCATACTTGCACCAGACAGGGTGCGTCCTATTTAGAGTAACTTATCTACTTCCACATCATTTTATGTTATTATTGAGAGACATTGTAGTGAGATATGTGGAGAGCTTGTTCTACAGAATTTAAGATTTCATGAAGTATCTCTTCTATGGACATGAACTTGATGATCACTATCAATGAGAATGGATGGTGCATTTTATTTCCATTTCATATTATTCTCCTATTGTTATTGTATTTCAAATATTAATCTAATGTGCACAAGATGGTTTGTTGAGTATCATAAATCATGGGCGTAATTGGACCGTAGGTCCGACGCTCCCGTCTTGTCGGTTTAGATAGTCACAGGGCCGGGGCATCATATATGCTCATTACATACCTGAGGCGTGCTGGATGATGGGCAAGGCTTGTGAGCAGGGCAAACAGAGCGAGATTTGCGAGGGACATTACGAGGCAAGGACTGAACCAACAGAGGTGGTGGAGGTGGTGGAGGAGGTGGAGGAGGAGGAGGAGTAGGTGAAGGTGAAGAATCCAGTAGGAGGTGGTGGCATGCAAATCTCATCATCAGAGTCAGATGGATTAAGTTTGTCACCTGCAGGAGAAAAATACATGACCGACTCAAAGAAAGTAACGTCAACACTAACAAAATATTTCTGGCTTAGTGGATTAAAGCAACGATACCCCTTTTGGGTACGAGAATAGCCGCCAAATACACACTTGATAACTCTAGGAGAGAGCTTGTCATGACCTGGAGAGACATCATGAACAAAGGCAACAGATCCAAATACACGAGGTGTAAGAGAGAAGAGATCCTTCTCGAGAAACACAATCGAGTAAGGGACCTTCTCTCCTAACATGGACGAGGGCATGCGGTTTACCAAATAACAAGCAGTAAGGACAACATCACTCCAGTAAGAATGAGGAGCACGACTCTATATCAACAATGTTCTGGTCACATCAAGTAAGTGACGGTGTTTGCGCTCGGCAACACCGTTCTGCTGGGAAGTGTAGACACATGAGGTCTGGTGAACAATGCCATGGGATTTAAGGAACTCAGAAAGATGTAAGGTGCAAAATTCCAAGGTATTGTCAGAGCGAATATACTTGATATTGGCAGAACAATATTCTTTATTTCTTTAATAAAATACTTGATAGTGGATCCAGCCTTAGACTTATTTTTCAATAAAAGACCCAGGAAAGTCTAGAAAAATCATCGATCGCTACAAGATAAAAATGGTGTCCTTGGAGATCTGGAACACGACTAGGACCCCAAATGTCTAAATGAAGAAGCTCAAATAGCTGAGAGCTACTTCGACTCTGACGGTATGGAAACGATGAACGGTGATGCTTCCCAAGTTGACATGATTCACAATGAAAGGAGGATCTCGTAGAAATTTGAGGAAGAACATGACATAACTTCTGTAGAGGAAGATGTCCAAACCTAAGGTGCCACAAATAAGGAGAGACCGGTCTAGTAGGTATAATAGAAACACTAGCATGAGGAGGTTGGACCAGTCTGTAAAGTCCCCGCTGCTCATGGCCAATTCCAATCATCTTGCTTGTGAGTATATCCTGAAATACAAGAGATGAAGGGTCAAAGATGACACGTCAATGCAGATCCTTAGTGATCTGACTAATAGAAAGTAAATTCATCTGAAAGGCAGGAGCATATAAAACATTCTTCAGATGCATGGATGGTGTCAAGTGCACCTCCCCCTGTCCTGTAATGGGTAAGTGGTTGCCATTAGCAATGATGACCCATATGCCAGGCGGTATTGCTCTGTAGGACTTTAGTTGCGTTTTGTCTCCACATAAGTGGTGAGATGCACCAGAATCCACAATCAATTCTGTCATATCTGCATTCGTACTACCAATAAAGGCATAGGTGATACCTGAGGAGCTCGAAGAGGCTCTGGCTGCTGTAGCAGTATCTGTGGTGGTGTCAGTACTAGGAGTCATGATTTCTCGAATGCGAGAGACAATATAATCCAGGCGAGGATCGGCCTGGGATCCACAATCTGCTCTGCTACTCGACCAAAAACAGGATAGCCATGCTTCTAATAGCATGTATCCTCTGCATGTCCAGGTTTGCGGCAATAGGTACATGGACCACGTTGGCATCTACCGCCTCTTCCTCGAGATGTGCGACCTCTGGACTGGATCGCCCTACCTAGACCACAAGAAGAGACCATCACCGAGGAGTGCGAAGATGTAGTTGTCGAAGGGATGTTGAGTCGGCTGAGACGACTATAGGCCTCCTCTATAGGAGGAATGGTTGCTCCAGTAAGAAAATGGGCACGCGCAGCCTCATATTCTTCATCAAGTCCGGCCATGAAAACTCCAACCATCGTGGAGTTCCTTTATGTCTTCTGTTGTTCAACAAAAGCCGTAATAGGCATGTAGCTATGAAGTTTTTCAAACATGCCACGCAACGAAGAGTAGTAGACATGCAGAGGGTGACCATTATGCTTGGTGTTGTAGATATCAAACTGCAGTTTAAGGATCTTGGCCTCATTCTTCGCTTGTGCATAAGTGGATGCCAAAGTATCCCACATTGCCTTGGTAGTGGGCTGATTTAGAATATCATTTGCTATTTCTGTAGTAAGTGTCCCACAAAGCCATACTCGCGCGTACGCATCATCTTGCTTCTAGGAAGAATTTGCCCCAGTCTTATCTGTTGGCTCTGCATCTGTTAAGATGTGCTTTTTATTGTTGCACTGCATGAGGGTGAGAAACTGCATGGACCATAACTCATAATTGGTCCCATCCATCTTAACGATGGGAGCCATGCCCTTAAAGGCTCCGGACGAGAAAATATCACCCTTGGTGTCTGACATGATAAAATAGCTAAATAACAGACTTCAACTGGGAGTAGACCGATATAATCGAGTCTACAGAATCATACGAAAGATCGACTGTAGGTGTATATTCATACAGTCATCCTTGCAAATACCCGTTGCTTGACTAAAATCGTATTTCTTGTAGAATCAGATCACATACCAAGGGACGAGGAATCCTGAATGACTGAATGCCAAGGGCACGGGGGCCTGGTCGTCTGAACGTGACTCCGTGGGTGCTCCTCGTGTTCGAGATCGTCTACTTCACCCGCTACTACAGAACAGGAAGCAACGCCGTGCGACGGTAACAGTGTCAAAGCCGACGGGATTGAAATGAGATCAGGGCAATGAGTGAGAGCAACCGCTAGTGATGGAGAAAATGTTCTAAACAATCTGAGCGCCAAGGCGCGTTCTTTGACTCCTGTGATGCGGATGCCCTCGGCGTTATGTAGATGCGAGATCTTCCTCTCCGAAGGGGTGCTACTGTGCTCGCTTCTTGCATAATCTCATCAGTCAGCAGAGGTCACGGAGGGCGCACAGAGGCACAGAGGCACTGAGCGCGCAGGGCACAGGCGCAGGGCGTAGGGTGCAGAGGGCGAGGTGGGCACAGGCGCAGGGCGCACAGGGGCCTGCGCACAAGGCACGGAGCTTACGGGGTAAGGGCGGCACGGGGGTGGTGGGACATGTCGCGAGGGGGAACGGGCCAGGGCACCACACACAGGGAGGGGGGACCCAGTGGCCACGCGCGGGGCGCGTGGGGGTCCACGCGGGGGCACGGGTTTAGGGATTGATAAGTGGCTCTGATACCATGTTAAAGGGATAAACTGAGATAAATTATGAAAGACCCAAGGGTTCTCTTATATAGGAGAAAAACCCATTGGATAAAATACAAAAGGGAAAGGATAAATAGAGGGTTACAAAAGATAAAGAAAAAAAATAAAACTTGGAATTATCTAGAAATAGCAATTATCTCAACAATATGCAAAGACCAGGTCCATCTAACATCAGAGCTCTGATGATGTTCTTCATTTTTTCCTTTTCCTGTATGTAATCAGCTTGTCTTCGAGATAATGCTCTCGAGAATTCACGAAAATTTTCAGAGTTGGTCGAGGTGATTAGTCTTGTAATGAACAATGTTGGCCCTTCATTTTTCTATGTAGTTCTTTAGTTTTTGTTTCTTTTTCCCTTGCCATTTGGTTGAACTTCTCATGATGGAAAAATTTTCAATCATGTATATTCTTGAATAGTTAAATGAAAATCCCCATGAATGAAGTTCACTTAAAAAAAGGATATCCATTAATTTATATGAAAGTCCCCATATTAGGGTGTATATCAAAAAATGTGTCGGAAAATTGCTATGCTCCTTGATCGTATTTTTCAAAGTTCCTATCACTACAGTTAAGAACATTCCTCCAAGTTGTCATCTTGCTTTCTCTCAAGCTCTTAAAACAACATTATATCAAGTTATTGTTGGGCTAGGTTCCATTCATTCTTGGATGAGATTGCTACTTATTCCACGCCATGGAAGGCCGTATCGGCAATATATCGGCGATATATCGTCGATATATCGGTATCGAGAGGTTGGGGGTATCGAAATTGGAGTGTATATCCTTTTACAGGGATATCAACGATATATCGTCTATATATCGGCGATATATCATCGTATCGGCCGATATCGGTCAGAAATGAATCGATGCAGTACAAAAAATACAAGATATCGACCGATATCGCCGATATTTCGTGGATATCCCTATATATGAATGTTATTATTCATGCAAGCTTGATTCCACAACCTATCTAGCTACACCTAGTATTAAAACAATCTATGATTTATATACTTTGTTCTGGGTCGGGGGCGCTGCCCCCGCACCCCTGCAGGGGGGAGGGAACCTGGCCCCCTCCTAGCCCCCTCAGGCTCGCTGACCAGGCAGCGAGACCCCCGTACTGGTAGGGTATGGTGCGACAGGATGGTGCATATAATGGTTCTTAAACTTGGTGTTTATTTACAAGTTATTTCATGTTGTAAAACTTGAATGAAATCCATTTCCAATATCTATAAGTCAATTCTTAAAAAAAAATTATAAGCCACGAATCAACATTAATATCGATATGTTCGAAATGAGCGATATATGCAATATAAGCTTTATAAATGATCGATATGCGTGATCTAAGAGTATATTTGTACGTTATTTAGTGATCTAAGAATTTGGATAAACTCCATTTTCAATATATATATATATATGTATGTATGTATAGGTCAACAGCTAACAATACAGCCGTATCGATATATGCGATATAAGGTTCATAGATGATCGATATGTGTTATCTAAGAGAGTAAGAGTACATTTGTAAATTATTTAGTGATCAAAGTACTTGGATAAACTCCATTTTCAATATATATAGTATGTCAACAACTAACAATATCAGCGATATGTTCGATATGAACGATATGTACACTATAAGGATCATAGTCCTCATAAATGATCTATATGTATTTTCTAGGTGTATATTTGTATTTCATGTTGTAAGAACTTGAGGGGAATCCATTTCCAATATTTATAAGTCAAGAATCAATATTAATATCGATATGTTCGATATGACCGATATGTGCGACACCAATATGTGCGATAAATGGTCTATGGATTGATATGTGCGATATAAGTGTGTATTTATACGTTATTTGTTGTTTTAATATCTTGGATGACCTTAATTTCTGAAAAAAATGCCAAAAAATTGAATTTTTTGCGCAATTTTCGACATTTCCACCGATATCGTTGATATATCCCGATATATCCATTTCCTGGCGGACCGAAATGATATCGATATCGATACGGCCTTCCATGTTCCACGCTGCACCCTGTAGGTTTTTAGGCTTATGAATAGACGGTATAGAATGACAATAGAAAGTCCTTGCAACAATAGCTTATTTTGAGCTCGATCATTAATTGGGGCAGTGCAGACGGTTTCACCACATGGGTGGGTGATATTTTGAAAAGTGATCTACCCGAGGATTTTCATAATCGTAATTACTCGTTGGAGGATAATAAATTTTAAAGCTCCAGCATCAGGTAGTGTCTTCACAAAGTGTTAGATGGGCACTTTTCAACAATCTTAGGTTTTGTACTCTTCGGGAGTGGCTCCGTTTAATGAACACACCATGAAGACTTTAGAAGCTAAACATCCGTATAAGCCACCTCCTTCCCTGCCAAATACATTGATGTCAGAGACTCCTCTTACAATTGATGCAGATGTTATTTTACGGTCTATCAAATCTTTTCCCAAAGGGACATCATGTGGCAGAGATGGGTTGAGAGCTCAACACATTTTAGATGCCCTTTGTGGAGAGGGGTCGGTAATTACCACTGATCTATTACATGCTATCTCCATGGTAGTAAATCTATGGCTAGGTGGGAGATGTCCATTGAGAATAGTTGAGTTTGTAGACTCTGCACCTCTTACTCCACTGCTCAAACCAGACAACGACATACATCCTATTGCTGTAGGTACTATCTGGAGGCGTCTTGTATCTAAAGTTGCCAGGACGGGGGTGAGAAAAGAGATGTCTAAGTATCTCAATGACTTTCAATTTGGAGTTGGTGTATCTGGAGGAATAGAAGCCATTTTACACAACTCCAATAGACTTTTGAGCAAGCTTCATGGTGATGGATCTATCTCCATGCTTACAATTGATTTCTCTAATGCTTTCAGCATGATAGATAAATCGTTGATACTTTGTGAAGTTAGGAGAGATGTCCATATATTTCTTCATGGGTGGAGTTTATATATGCTCAATCTGTCAGATTATATTTTAGAGACAATCATTTATGATCAACCACCGGAGTGCAACAAGGTGATCCTTTAGGTCCACTTCTTTTTTCTCTTACCATGCATCCACTTATTCATGAGATACGAGATAATTGTAAGCTCCTTCTCCATACTTGGTATCTTGATGATGGGACTATCATCAAAGATACTTTGGAGTTAGCCAAGGTGCTTGACATTATACAACACAAGGGTCCAGGGATGTGGCTTATGCTGAATATAAAAAAATCGAACTTTTTTTGCCTTCATGTGATGGACAGAAGATTCACAAAGAGTTGTTTCCTGTGGATATTGGGAGGCCTGTGTTGGGAGTGAGGTTACTTGGAGGTGCAGTGAGTAGGGACAAAGACTTTATTGAAGACTTGGCTATGATGAAGGCCATCAAAGCTGTTGCCTTAATGAATTTACTCCCTCCTTTGGATGTTCCACAAGGCGAGCTTCTTTTATTACGATCTTGTACGAGAACTGTCGAGCTCATGTTTGGCTTAAGGACATGTCAACCTGCATACATGGAATGAGCAACTACGTGGTTTGACAAAGGATTTCGCGATCCTATTGAGGATATTGTGCTTTGTAGAGGCCCTTTCTTTGACAACCTTCAATGGCAGGTGGCATCACTACCCATCATACTTGGTGGTTTCGATCTTCATTCAGCTCTTGAGGGTTTCTCGTATGCTTTTGTGGCCTCTAGAGCTCAATTGTAGGTGATCCAAGACCACATTTTATGAGACAATGGGATACATGGTATGGATTCTGACTTTCTATACGCTTTGGGGGGCATACATACCACACTTCCATCTCTCGATCTTACATGTTTTGCTAACAAGGATACTGCCCCCTAAAGCCCAAATATATTTTGGCGAGTTCTCTTTTTAGCAAAATTGTTGAAGAAATGGAAATTAAGTTTGACATGACTGTTAGGCAAAAAGCAATTTTTCATTGTTTACACGCGAACCATGCTCAAGACTTCCTCCTTGCTATTCCTATTGAGGGCATTGGGATGCGTATGTCACCTATTTAGTATCGTACTATCCTCAAGTATCGTCTCATGATTCCTCTTTTCCAGCTGATGAGCCTTGCCCAATATGCCACAAATCATGTTTGGATACTTTTAGAGAGCATGCAGTTTTGTCGTGTACTCCCATGTTCTAAATACATGCATGATTTTGTAAGGGATGTCCTTTTTGATGTACTCAGACATGCTAGAGTTGCTTCAAAGAAAGAAGCATTTGTGAATTTTTTGACGGATCCACAAGAGTGGAGATCGACACTCAGACCGACAGATGTTTTAATATTTGGATGAGCTAGAGGGAAGCATGCACGTATTGATTTGACTGGAGTTTCTCCATTGTTGAGTCTGATAAGGAGTGATTTTATTGCGGGATGCGCTGCACAGAAAGCTGCCTCGACTAAAGTTGCTAAGCATGAGAAGGCTCGTATTGACAATAAACATTTATTCATTCCTTTTGGCTTTGACACCTTCGGATTCTAAGCTACTGAAGAAGTAGGGCTCCTCAAAAGGGTCCAAACGATTATGCATAGCAATGTTATGATTCCCAGATCTATAGATGTTGTATTTCAAGAATTGGATTTGTCATCCAAAAAGGATTGGCGGCACAGCTTGTTGCCTGTCTCCCATCAATATCTCTGTAATAGATCTATTCTTCGAGAAACTTAATCTCGGAAAAAAATACATTTTGATAACCGATATTTCAATGCTGTAACACCTTCATAACGATAACTATATTTTTCGTTAACAATACATTTGCATAATCCAAGAAATTGATGAATATTGCCCATGACTATATACCGCTATTATTGTCATGGTCGCGAAATTCAGTAACTCTAATATTTCGATGGTAATAAAGACCATAAGAATGACATATATCATTGGACAATGCTATTCAAAATCATATATTAAATAGACAATATTTGTAAGGTTAATTTATGAAAAAATGCACCACCGTTAATGTTGGGCATGAAAATGTCACAGTTTTTGTTATTAGGACCCTTTGAAATAGGCATCAAATTTGGGATCATTTGTGTAATTTTGTAAAAAATAGTCCTTAAAATTTGCAAGTATATTGTGATACTCGAGACGTGATGAAGATTATACCTATCCAAGTGTCGCACTGCATTCCTCAAGTTTCATAGAAAGAAGGAGATGTACTTGATGTTTGGTGAGGATTTTATTGGCGATTGTCTGTAATGAAATAAACGAAAAGTTCGTTGACCATTAATTGATGACAATTTTGTTTCCTCTAAAAGAATTTTATAGTGTAGGGGATGATGAATCTTTGATTTAAGTATAAGAGGATGATGAATTCTGATTTATCATTACTATACTCTCTTATTATCCTCGGAGCATAATCATTTTAATCCAAATCTTCATCCATTACGCATCATTAACATACCATTCTACTGTAATTAACCTTAATTATTGCACAAAAATTGTCCCTTTTCTTTTTTTGTTTTATTCCCTATTAAAAACTCCTTAAAAATTCAAGTAGTTATTGTAGATATTTATTTGGACTTTCAAAAGAAATCAAAAACATAAAAAATAACAAAATATTTAAATCATGCGTTTTTAATCCTTTAAAAAATACTTCTAAATTTTTTGCCTTCTTTATTTGAGCTCTTTTGACTTTTTGATCAACATGAAACTTGTAGATCTCCTTGAGATCTACAACTTTCACATTTTGACTTTTTGCTAATTTTCTTCCTTTTTATTTCTTTTGTATTTTCTCATTCTTTTCTTATTTCTGAATAATCTGATTGAGCCACGTGACGTTTCCTGGAGCTGCCACACAACCCGCTCCTTCATTGCCACCCGCCTCCGCCCGTATCCTTTCGATCTCCGCCTCCCGCTTGCATCCACACCGTCCAAACCTGCTCCGCTTTCAACCCTCTGATATGATCCCAGATCACATCATAGCCACCCGCACCCGCCTCCATTTGGGCTATTGGATCATTTGATCCAATGGCTTTGGTGTCTTCGTCTGCCTCCAATAACCGTCGACCCTAGCTTTATGCCTCACCTCACTGTGACCCCCTTCCTTTTTTAGCAGCAACTCCGGATCACCTCCCCACAAGAAACACCTCCTCTACGTAGCCCTCAGATCCATCATCCTTGCACACCCATTAATGCCTCGTCTCCTCGCCCATTACTCGACCGTTCCAAAACCTCACCGTTACACCACCACCTCCGCCTTTAAAACCACCACCTCCACCATCGTTCTCTATCGTCCACTAATCCACGGAGGCCCAACCTAGCCTTCTTCCCCTCCCCATGACAAGGGGAGGAGGAATCGAAGCACAATGATGGATAACACTTCTAGGTGTGGAACCGCGACTTTGATTACCGTGTTACGGTTGCCATCGATGCTGTCGAGAACTCTGGGCTGATTAGCCTGAATGATATGGGAAAATCCTTAAGCGCATCACGGAAGAGTGAGAATCACATCATATGCGATCGGGAGCGACTAATCGAATTAGTTGCTCCAGGTAGCAGAATTTATTTTTTTTAATACAATAAAACCAAATGATTCAAGAACACTTCTCATATCATTTCATCTAAACCACAAAAAAGTATCAGGTTTACCTCTTAAAGTGTGGTTGCGATTGAGTCTATAAAGGAAGAGACCTCCCGTCTCAAGTCCAATACGACAGAGGAGACACTTGCGAGCGTGTTGATGAGACACATGCTCCTCACAATCCATGTTGATGATCTAAGCAACGAATCTCTTGATCTTGTCTCACAAGATCCGACGTCTTCTTCACGAGCGAGTGATGAATCCACATTTCATCATCTTTATTCTATCATTTCGGCACCAAAAACCCTAGCAAATGCTTGTAAATAGCATTAAAACCATCATATTAGCATTCACGCATGTGCATCCCATTAGTGTCTAAAATACTGTAATTAAAGCCAAAATTATAGAATAAATAAAAGAAAAGAAAAAGAATAAAATATTGTAAATATTTTATGACCAAAACCCCGAGACCTAGGCATCTTGATGAATACATTGACAAGGAATAAAGTAGGGGGAGATAAGGGCCAAAATACAATAAAAATACCTATTTATTTTATTCATTCTTTATTCATTTTGGGACCTATTTTTGGTTTCACTTTTTGTGCATCAAATAAAGAAACTTTGTCATGAAAGTTGTAGATATTTTTATATAGAAAAATACAAAATTTATTTCACAGAAAAATAATGTACAGATAAAAAGTTATGGTCTGAATAAAAATCCAGAATCCCAACTTTCCAGACCTGTATCTCACAAAAGAAAACCCCAAATGCAGCAAACTCACCTTTAATTGTATATAGAATAAAATAATCTATTTAATGAAGTAGTTTCGTATTTTTCGGAGTTACGGTTTGAAAGTTGAGTTTTGGACCCTTGTAGTATACTTGTACAGATTAAAATATTTGTTTTATTATTTATTCATTATTCTTATAATTTTATATTTTTATAATTTTGTAAATATTACTTATAATATATTTGTGCATTAAAATCAGAATAGAAACTCAAAGAAAATATAAAACAAAATACTTGTATATACTATACATAGGTATAATACCTGTATACGGACCTGCATAATTCACACTTTTATTTTATTAAGTGTATAAAACTCTTCAGAAAAATAAAATAAAAATATTTTTAAATATATAAAAATATTCTATAAATTTATAAAATAATAAACAAAAATAAATAAATTAAGTACATAAAATAAAATAAAATACTTAAATATATAGATATAGATACCTATAAGGGTTATAAACGATAACTTGTAATTATACACCCCATAAAAATAAATAAAAATCACTATAAAATAATTTATAAAATAATAAACATTTTTTATTCAATAACCAAAAAATAATAAATAGATTTGCTATTTTTAATTGATTTTAGCCATGTTTTTTCCCAGGGATTTTCCTGGTTGGTCCACGTGGACCAACCAGGTGGAAGTTGACCCGCTGGTCAACTCCCTGGTCTGCTCATGCAGTCCGTCAGACTGCGTTTTTTGGCCATATTCTCCCAATTTTCAAGGCCACATCTTTCATATTTGGCCCTATGTCCTTCTTGACTTTTGTTCCCCATATATCCACCATACACGCCCAGCCATCATCTTAAGAATTGGATCACGGGTGTAGCCTATTTCCTTCGTTCTTTGGGCCATGTTGACCAGCTCTCTGACATGCCCCTGCACTGTGTCAGATATTGGTTTTTTGGCGTTTTCTCTGAATTTTGGAGAGCGCGTCTTTCACCATTTGACCTTACTTCCTTCACGACTTTTGTAGCCCTACCATAGGGCATACTCGCCTTTGTGTTTTTTGGGGGAAAGGGCCACTGCATCATCTGATTCGCCTCTATCTTTGAGCCACCTCGGCCAGCCTTTCAAAATGCTTCCATCCGCCTCCATAGCCCTTTGAACCATTTTTGCCCCTTACCAAGCTCTCCTTCCTGTAGGTCCTGGATAGAGGAGGTGACAGGTCCTCTCCGGCCTCCTTGCGGAGGCGTTTGGCGGAGTAAATCGGTGTCTCCACTCCCATCTCCGACCGTGGTCGTTGAGGTCCACATATCGTTGGTTGTTCGGCCAACTCGAGGTCGTTTTCTTTCCATTTTATCGCTGATTAGTTAGCTCTTAGTTTCAGATTTTAGTTTGGGTATTTAGTTTGTTTTTTAAACGATTAGTTTGCGTAGTTTTCACGATCGAACACCTCGCCGGAGCTCTAGAGCTCCGGCAACCATCATCTATCCCGCCACCCGCCAATATCTCGCCAATAAAGCCAGGACTCCTGCTATTTGGTACTGTTGTGTTCTCTCTTCCTTGCAGGTCCTGAAGGAGGCATCTGAGCCTCGGAATCATCAAAACCAGTCTCGTTGGCGGCCAGCTCTTCCCGCATTCTTCCATCATCGTCCGGAGCCGTTGATCTCGCAGCTGTTCTTCCAGCGCTTCAGGGACCGTTAGATCTGCTCGAGCCCAGGCCATCAATCATTTCAGATCTTCCAATCTGGGCCGTGCATCACCGAAGGGGTACCGGCCGTTGGATCGCCGCCACGTGGTTAAGTGACTTCTCAACAGTCATGCGATCCGCCCCTTGACTAGGAATTTTGCAAGTATACCCTGCCCATTTTTTGTATTTTGCTATTAGACGTTAAAGCATTCATCTGTGTGTTAAACATTTGTAGAATTTGCAAGTTGCCCTCGGGATTTCTGTCTAATTACATATATGCCCTTGCAAGTAGTGTAGTTTCTTGTTGTTGTCTCTATTTATTGCATACATCTATAAACTTTCAAAAATCACCAAAAAATCGTAATAAGCTCCTGTTGCATTGTAGATTCACGTCATATTTTTATTTTTCATTTTTTTACATTTTATTATTTATAAAAAAAAATCAAAAATACTCATTTTCAGCACTGTTTGCGTCATAAAATCCCAAAATATTATAAAAACTACCCAAAAAATTCCCAAAAAAATATATTTTGTGTCTTTTAGTATCATTTATCTCCAGACCAAAAATAATTAAAAAATACCAAAGAAAACTCCTAAAAATTATAAAACTCTAAAAAGCTTCAAAAAATATATAAAATTCGTAAAAAGTCTAAAAATTGTGTTCTCTTTTTATGAATTTTCTTTACTCTGTTATATTTAATTTAAAATTAATTTGGGAAAATTTTGTTGCTGTTTGCTATTTTTCATTCCCATTTTGATTTCAGCCAGCATTGATATTCACTGTTTTCTTGTATTTTGACATTTAAAAATATCAAAAATATTCTGAAAATTTCCCAAAAATCACAAAAATAGTAGAAAAGTATAAAAATACCAAAAACATTTCATTTCCTAATTTTTGAGCTTTTTCCCTTATTTTATAAATAGTTTATCACCTCTTTTCTTATATAGTTAATTTGTATATTCCAATATTGAAAAAGAAAATAAAAATATAAAATATAAAATTATAAAAATCAGAAAATTAAAAACCAAAATACAAAATTAAAAATTAAAAAAAATAAAAATTTAAAAACCCACAAAAACCTTTGCTTGCTAGTGTAGACATCACTCACATTCACTCACACTCATTTATCTGATCTGCCCTATTTGCTCCCTGTGTTCGAACTCTCTGCATACTTGCTTGCTATACATTTTGTGCAGAGTCAAAAATAAATTTTAACTCCGCATTTATTTCTAATTGTTGATCTGTAGTGTGGGTTAATTGTTGATTAAACCTAGGATTTTGTAGTGGTCACAACACCGACTGTTGACTCGCCTTGTGAGTCAATACGACCGCTCTCAATCCTGCGTTTATCAGCGAGGCGCACTGAAGGATATGGAGATCCATGAGTAAACAATCCGACATCATAATGAAGATGCTGTGATGATATCAACTCTCTCTAGGACATCAAGATGGATGGCCACAAGAGACAGAGAGGGAGAGAGATTTGTTTTGTAGAGAGAGGGAGAGAGAAGTTGTTTTGATGTGATGTGAAGAGCAACGGGGGCCTCTTCTTATATAGTATTTTGGCATCCATGGACACCACAAAATCAATGGATGAGATTGATTTGTGTTTCTTTCAATTGTCATGATTTTGTTGTAAAAACACAATAATAAATAATTTGATTAAATTAAATACATATTGAATAGTCAATATAAAATAATTTCAAATCAAATAAATTATCTTGGAGGTAATTGGAAGGAGATAATTATCTACTGATCAAGGGGGGATGGTCACCCAATCCCATTGGGACTTGGTGGCCCTCCAACACCTTTGGTGGATGGCAATGTTTTTTTCATTAAGACTACATTATCTCATTCTAGCATTATCTCACAATAATTATCAATTATCTTGAAAACATTACAATCATGCCATTGAAATTTTGTGAATCACATTCACAACCTAAAATAAAATATAAATTATATTATCAATTAATTATCCAATGTGAATCCAATTCACATCTATAATTAATCAACAAATATAAATTACAATGGGGTCTTTTTAATATATTATAAATCATATTTATAATATATTTGATTAATATGGATAGTGCTATCCACATTATTCATACCCATGATAATTAAATCACATTTAATCATCTTGTATCTCTATTCTCATGTGCCCAAATAATATGCATCACATTCACATAATTCACATCTTTGATAATTAAATCATTTTAATTATCTTAGATAACTCTCCTTATAATATGAATCAAATTCAAATTATTCATGATAATTAAATCACATTTAATTATTAATTTTCTCAATACTCTCATATATATATATATATAGGGAAAAGGGAGTATGCTCCCTGCTTGTAGCCAGCTTACATGCTCCCACACCTTTTCTCCTGTATTTTTTTATTTTTCTGAAATGAAACCTATTGGAATTTAGATCACAATATGTCACCATGGTGTCATTCAAAATTCAACTTAATTCGAGACTTCTATCCCCTCCATCAAGACTGTCAAATTTTAACGGTCTCAAAATTGCTGAAATTGACCCCCTTCAGATGGAGGGCATAAGAGTCTCTGTTTCTGAAGAAATTGGAATGACATGTTAGGGGGATATATTGATGAATATACATAACTTTTATTTCCATAAAAAATAAAAAATAGAGAAAAAATAGGGGTGGGAGTAGCCAATTGGCTACTCCCAAGGAGTAGCCTCATTTAACCCATATATATATCAACAGTGAAATTATCCCTGAACTCTTTCAAGATAATGCACTTTCTCCGCGGATACTTGGAGATAAGGACATGTCGATTGTATTGTTCCACGTATAGTGACTTGGATATTGAGATCACATCTCAAATCCATATCTTGCGGATCTCTCATAGATGCTTGATTAAATCAAGACTGCAAATCTAATATTCTCATTGCATCTGAATCATATTCAGATCAATGCCCAACATTTGGACCAAGATCAGATCATTTCTCTATTAAGAGGAGTCACTAAAATCTAGACCCGTTTCATCATTTCCTAGGAATGGAAGCGTCATGGTTATACAATTGTTTATGATCACATCACCCTAAGGTATTCCTAATACCTGTACATCCTGCATACTAGAAGACCCAGAATAAACTCGAAGTATTAGATCAATTTTAGACTGTCTACTTCAGGGTTTTATCATTAAGTTTCTCATTTGATCACTACGAGTCGGTATCGATCATATGCTTTCCAAAAGCATATATCATACCTAGGTATTGATCATATACTTTCCAAAAGCATATATCAAACCTACAAATTCAGTCAAGCTTCCAAAGCAAGACGACTGTACAGAATTGGAATCTTTCCAATATCTCATGTGTGAGCTCATGTCTTCCGGTTCAACAATGAACCTTTATTACGATGATCCCTTTGAGAGATCATATTACTAATATGCCCTTGCATGTACACCAACGTACCGATGTATAGACCTTGGTTAGGTCATCAATCTATTGGTCTGCCAAATTTACATACCCAGACATATAATAACACATCTATATCCAGTCAGAGGATGTGTGCCTATATCATGACAACATATAACATATGTCTTTGGTTATCTCGATCTCGTTAAGTCATCTCTTTGACCTAACTAATCTGATATCTCAGAATATTTATTCCTATGCAGAGGACCTGCATCAAGAGGTTCGGTCAGATATCAGCCTTTAGAGAAAGGATTGCCATCTCCTTCTCAGGATGGAGATCCTCTCTTAATAATCATTTGATGGTGCTTGATGAGTCCTCAATCTAACTCTTTAGATATTCATCCAAGCACCAGCCTCTATGATTCAACAATTGAATCAACAGATGTATGATCATTAAGATGGTCATGGTACATAACCCTAATTATCCTAAAGGACCTATTATGCAAATTAATTATTCTTCATTTCAGATCACGGAATGATATTCACAATAACATTTATTGAATAATGGCTCGTCATGGTCTTGCATGTCCAACACGGCCAGATTGAGGGAATATCGGAGGCTCGAATCAAGCCTCAATCGATACCATAGTCTTCACCATCCTCCTCGTTCGACCTCCAGGTAAGAACTCCTCTGTTGGCTTTGTTTTTCTTTTATTTCTATCACACACACCATCGCTCACCTTCGATCCACTACACCATTCGCTTTGTCGGACTCTGTCAATCTATGCGGCGAGTCCAGATTGACATCTTCTTTTCTCCACAACTTCTTGAGCTTCGACCCATCTCCTTTGATGCCACGACAAAGGACCATTAAGCCTCCTCATTCTCCGCCACATATAGTCTTCCGTTCATTCACCTCACATGCACACACACTTTGTCTATATGTCTATCACATATAGATACCTTGATTCCTCAATGTCAAAGCCCCACAACCTTTTCCCATCGAGAGCCCAGCCTTCAGCGGTGCTTTACTGCTCTGTGTCCCCATCTATTGTCAGGCCTTCATCTCACCTCCAACTCCCTCACATAACATCCAACATCCTTCCTAGGCCATCAGACATGAGTATGGAACACAGAGGATGAATCCAAGGTTCGTCGGAGCCCTACCAAGTCCGTCGTAGGAGGTGGAGTCGCTGAAGAACACGATGTACATGTACCATTCGATCATCATGATCGAATGTCCTTGATCTGCTCCCAGCTTCAACCCCTACACTACTGGCACGGGGGAACCACACCACCTTCCGAAGCTAGGAGGAGCCCTACGAGTCCTCTCGATCATGTGACCCTCCGAGCCTAAGGCTGAATCTCAGCGCGTGACCTGCACGTGAGGTCATTGGGAAAATTACATCTAGGCTCCGCCGGTTACCCCAAATCACGAAAATGTACACCCAGGCGTGTTCCCTATGTACGTGCTTGGGTAATTTGCACAAGGTCACTGTTGAGTTCCACAAATTGCATATATGCCCCTGTGCATAAGGAAAAATATCAGGGGAACCCCTACCAGCTTTTGAAAAGATGCAGAAACACCCCTACGGAGGGTATATTTTCATATATTATCTTTTCTTCTTTATATTTTTATTATAATTATGCCCTTGCACCGTTTTCTTCATAACTTGAGCATCTGAACTCCAAATTAGTTGATTTTATTCTCATTTTAATGTTTATGTCATGATCTACATTATGACATTATTTTTTCGATGTTTTGCAATTAATTAAACATGCTAAATTTTTAGATATATTGTGTCACATGCTCTTTATTTCTTAATACCATTAATTCATTGATACATTATTTGTCCCTGAAATTAATGTATCACTTATTGCTCTTTTATTTGATGATTTTTGAGGGCATACTTATATAGATAATTGTTCTTCTTAGCATAACATATTTTTTGTTCATTTTTGCACATGCATCTCATCTTGAATCACAAAAAAACCAAACAAAAAATGCACGCATCATGTCCTTTCATTACCACATGCATTTTTTCTACATATTCTTTGTATATTGTTTGTGCATTTTGTTACGTGCATTGTATCTGCATTATAAAGATCAAAAGGAATAAATTTGATTTCTTAAATTTAATCAATAATTTCCGACAAAAATATGAAGAGGCTTGTGTCCCTGTGTTCGACTTTGGTAGACTAACCAAGTAAAAGTTCTCCACAACATTCAAATATTGTATTTCTTGATGAACTGAAATATAGATCCTATACTACAATTATCAACTATTAAAGAGATGAATTTCCACTTTATCAAATGGTACAATGGCTGGGGACACGTCTCACCCTTATTTTTTTATTAGATTTTATTGTATTATTTTTGAATTGATTATTTTAGAAAATACAGGTCTTCTTGTTGCATCATTTTTTTATTGATTAATTCTCTTGAAATTTCTCTGACGTTTTTTTGTGGCAGAGCCTATGGAGATGGTGAACGCTCTATCAACATGGAGGCGTGGAGTTGGGAGCTCCTGCTGCGAGGAGCTGCAGATGAAACTCAGGAGGAATAAAGAGATTAATGGAAATTTTATTCATGTAATTGTTTTGTAAAAAAAGTGTAACATTTGCATCTCCAGTGGCCTTCGTTCGAGGGCTCGTGTGTGCAATTTGAACTTGGATTTGCATGCGTGTGATGAGCCCTCGACGCACCGCGATAACTAGCTTGAATTATATGAAACTTGATATTCTTTCATCTACTTTATCTCATATTTATGCATATTCGTATCACATGCATAAACGCATTCACCACATAAAAAATTGTGTAATATTTTTCATACTCATACTTTTCGGTTAATTCATTTACACATTAATGTGGAAACTCGTATGACCTCATATTTAAACTTACATGGATATATATATATATGTGTGTGTGTGTGTGTGTGTGTGTGTGTGTGTGTGTGTGTGTGTGTGTGTGTGTGTGTGTGTGTGTGTTTACATAAAGTAAAAACTTTCAAGTATGATCCAAAAAATTAATGTACACATGTTACAAAATATTTATTGGAATATATATATATATATGAAATATAAACCCACGTACAATTAGAATGTGATTAAAACCTTACAAAATTCACACTTCAATTTTCAACAACTTACAATACTTCTTGCATAATATATAGCATATAATACTCTTATGTATTATCAAATATAACTACTTAATCATTATAAATAACATATTTAATTAATAAATGGAAACTAAACCAAAGTATATTAGTTGGTTAGAATGAATAGAATCCTTTATCTTATACCCCCACTCAACCACATTAATATACAATAAAAGACAATAAATTTCGTAAATACAAAGAATGGTTCTTGACTTCCCATTTAAAACTATGTCATACGTACGTACACTGTCCCAAATTATGCACAACCCCATACAATACTCATGAGGTGCACTCAACTTACTTTTAATCTATTTTTTCTGCAGAACCAGTGAAGCATCCGCTCCATCTTCGTCCCTTGCAACTTAGCATCTCCTCGTGCAGACATCCATCACCGCCCCTTGTCTGCAGCAATAGCAAAGGTCCTAACCGTTGTTTTCCAAGACTGGTGACTTCCTCTTCTCCGTCAAGTAGCACAACCCAAACACGTCAGAGACGCTTCACTTACCCATCATGCACGTGTATCGTCATCAACATCAGGACCAAGTGCTTGAGGCTGCAGCCTTCACTTACCCATCAGGCACGTGTATCGTCATCAACATCAGGACCAAGTGCTTGAGGCTGCAGCCTTCGTGGTCCCAACACCAAAGATCGACCATATCACGCCACCATCTCGCTCAAATGATGGCCACTCTCTGCTTCCTATAAAAATGGCATCCTCATCAACGGAGAGAGGGGGATTTTTTTGAAAGGGAAGGCAACAACACCATATATACTTTGTCACCATCATCAGGAAGAAGCATTCCTCCATCTTTGGTGCATGCTTCTAGTTGGCACCCAGTTTGCACACATTCCCATGTGTGCGGAATAGCGCCCTCCAGCTGCGCTGCTACTGCCTAGCTGCGCATCTCCGCTCCACCCCTGCGCCTCATCGCGAGTCTGTGCACCGCGGTGTGCGACCTCCTCATGCGAGTCCTCGTCGAGCACCTCTTGCCGCTGACCCCCGCACTTTCACAGCACGCTTCCCGCGCCCGTGTACATGGCCTCCAGTCGTCACCGCATGCTGATGTTCCTTGTGTGCATCCCCTCAGCCGGATCTGCGCACCTGCACGACGCCCTCCAACCCGTCGACATCCATCCGCACCTTGCAGTTGCCAGCCTCTCACTTCCTGGCACAAGTTTGTCATGCATGCTCCGCCTCCGCTCGTGCTCCTCCGCAGACATCCAGAACACCATCTCCCTCCCTTGCGTTTACAGGGCTTCAAGACATTCGTAGAGAAGAATAACCATACTTACTTTTAATTTCCATTTATCTTTATTAAATGTCGTGAATTTGATCAGAATGTCAGTAATTAACATTTTTGGATAAGTCATTAACATTAGTTTCTTTGTCTTTTAATTGCAATTTTCCCTCTTCCATTTTTAATTAAGCAAACTTTATACTTCCAGCCTCTTTAGTTCTTTAATTGGTAAAGTTAGTTTATCTTAGTTTTATTGCAGAACAACCCATATGTTTTGTATTACTTACATGTTAGCTCATGCCTTTCTTGTTTCGTGCTTTTAATACTACATTAAAAAAAACTCGTAAAATGTCTAGAAATTAAACGAGCTCATTTAGAATACTTCGGCACATGTTTCACTGTGTTTTTAGCACCCTTGAGCTTGCAATTAAAAATAGAATCTTTCATTGACTTTTAGTAGTCAAAATTATATAAAAAATTACTACAAAGAGAATGAATGAAGCCTGCTAAGTCCCTGTGGATCGAACCTCAACTTGCCCATTACGTTCTTTTATATCCATTTTGCGCAAGCAGTTGTAGTATCATTTTTTTTGACATTGATTATTTATGATAACATGAATTGATAAAATCACCATTTTAAACTGCGAAGAATCTTGTCAACAATGTGGTATGTGTGGCATGTTTCACCCCAGTCCGGGTGGGGCTTCACTTGAATATTGACCTAGGACTAGGTATAGGGCTCTCTGAGCTCATTTTATTTTCCATATTTTATGTGCCATTCCGTAGGTAGGGCTCACATAATTCACAAGACACACATACGTCGCTTCACCTAGCCAAATCAAATAAATTCTTTCCCACTAATAGAAACATGTCAGGGTGCGGTTTCTTCGACTTGCATTCATGTAGTGTAAATTTTAAATACAGTCTTGCACATGCATGGAGATTGTTAGATGCATTATAAGTTCTCTCTCAAGCACGTATCATGATTTTCATGAATGCATTGGTTTTTCTCTATCTTGCCCTGATTTTTCACTTAGGATATTAAAGGAAATTAGGAATGGCCGATTAGACGATGAATGTTTGACTTGTACTCACATTAATACAGTGGTAATCTCAGCATAGAATTGGGACTGTAATGCAAGTTGATTAAATAAATTTGAATAAAAACAATCTTGGATTATGGGAGAGCAATACCCTCATTGTACACAACTTGTGATTCATTGTTAAGAGGTGAGCATGTATCCCTAGGATAGTGCCCAAAATCTAGTCTTAAACTCTGTGTAATGGACTTCAATTTTGGACGATCACCAATAAAATGGACAAGATAAATGACCAACACTTGTTGGTTTTCACGCGTGAGTTGGTGAAATCATGAGTATAATTGCTTGCTTGGTTGACCCTGAATGTGTTTTCACCCAACCCTCCATAATCCTAGATTCACCCCCACCATCTCCGTAGATCAAATCATTTCTGTAAATCCACTCTCCCCCATCTAAAACCTAACTAACCCTTGGTTCCCCATCCTTAATTCCACATCCAAATACTTAGGCTACTCTTCAGCTTAAGTATAGGGGGAACCTTGTACAATCATTGATTATTCACCACGGTTCCCTCCATCCTTATTGCGTATTCAATACTTAGGCTATTCATAGCTTAAGTATAGGGGGGACCTGAGTCAATTATTTGCTTCACTCTTCTTGTTCTTCTTATGCTTAGGTTATTTTCACCAAAGTATAGGGGAAGCATCGAGTCAGTTCTGCTATATCACCTTATATTTAATCTGATCTATGGCTTCATATCACTTTGTGCTATGAGGACATAACAAAAGTTAAGTATGTGGGGTACGTCATATATATTGTATATATACTTTAGTCATAGCTTGTATTTTGAAAAAAATTGAAACTTTTTGAGGATAGGGTATAAGTATTCTAAACTGATTGTCGTAAAAATGATTGTAAATGCTTTGAAAATTTTTTCTAACTATGAGACACTGTTTTCAAAAATGTTTGACAATGGTTTGAAAATACGATTTTACTCATTTTTAAAAATCATTTGAAAAATATCTTGAAAATCTATATATTATGTGACATGGTTTGGAAAATATTTTCAAAATCTTTTCAAAATTGAGGGACTAACTGTTTTGTAATTGTTATTAACCCTTATTCAAAAGTTCCATAAAAATTTTGAAAAATTAAAATCTTTCTTGAGCAATGATTCTGACTACAGAGCTTAAAAATGAGTAGCTATTTGTTAGTGAGGGAACTATAGTATCCCTTAGCAAAGTTGGTGGTTAAAAGACAATGTGAATGGCACCATTTTGGAGTAATATGGGTAGTCATCTAACGGTTCGTACTTACACCCGTACTGGGTGGAAATAGATGCAACTATTCATATGAGCTTGGACCAATCATTATTTCTCTTAATATTAAAATTTTTCCATAAAATTTCAAAAATCCAAAAATCACAAAAATTCACTAACTTTGGAGTTGATGTATTCCGGACACTTTTACTATCACTCAAGGCTTAAGGATTTGAGGACACTTGATTTTTGAGATCTTGAGAGTATGAGTTAACCAACCTTAGTCATTAGGGTTTGAAACTTAATAATCCACACTTTTCTAGTTTGAAAGGTATGATCGCTATATTGTACTCTTCATCTCTACCTTTTAAAGAATATGACCAGCACACCATTTTCAAAAATGCATGATTGATGAGATGAGTTGAGCTATCACTTGAGGGATTGTGATTGGAGATTTGAGTTTAGACCTGATTTAATGATACTAAAGGATGTGATAAAGTTAATGAATGCTTCAACTAAGTGTCAGCAAAACCCTAGCTAGTATGTGAATAAGTTTGCATGCTATCATTTGATATTGACCTATGTGCCAGGATGTGATGAAAACTAAAATAATTGTTGATCAGTGTGCGCCAACTCTTGGTAAAATTAGTGGAGCTAGCCAAAAAGAAAAAAATATTGAAAGAAAAGCTCTCTCAATTCAAAGTCAAATATCAAAGAACTTACATGAAAGGCGAGCGCTCGCAACCATTTCAAAGTGTCCACTTGGACCAAATCTACTAGGACCAAGGAGTCGGGCTAGCACCCAAAAAGGGCTCTGCATCGTATAGTGATACAAGTTTGGGTATTAAATATATCTTAGATATCAAAAGAGATACCTCAATGCACTCTCAAGAAAACAAGTGTAGGCAACTTCGAGCTCTCTTGACAGACACATTGATCAATAAACAAAAAATACATGTGTTGAGTAATAATTCACTCGAAAGGATCCTAGTTACAATGTGAAGGAGATAAGAAAATACACAATCCTATGCCATCCATTATCTGGCATGCCCTCTACACTTTCGAATTTGACAAACTAATGAGTCGGTGGATTGAACGCAAGAAAAGACTTATTCTCTAGTATTGAGGATTAGGTAAAGAGGAGAGTCTCATGGACTGGAACCTTGGGTGACATCTCGACTCGACTCTCATGACTGTAGTACACTAAATGTCATATCATTATACTATATGTACAAAACAAAGAGTTTCAAAATTAGAGAAGTTGTATTCCATTTGACATGAGAATGGTTGAGCCTAAAATTTTAGGATCACCCAAATTAAGGGTCCTTGATAAATTAATCCTTGAAAAATCTTATACACTGTCAAGAATTGATTCGAATCCTTCATTCTTTAGATGCTCAAGGACGGGGTTTTGGTATAGGGGGATGATGAATCTCTGATTTATCATTACTATACTACCTTATTATCCTCAGAGCATAACCACATCAACCCAAATCTTTATTATTTTGCATCATTAATAATAAACCCTTCTTATGTAATTAACCCTAATTATTGTACAAAAATTATCCCTTTTATTTTATTTTTCCTTTTTATTCCTTATTAAACCCCCCCCCCTAAAAAATAAAGTAATTATTGTAGATATTTATTTGGGATTTTAAAAGAAATCAAAAATATAAAAAATAACAAAACATTTAAATCATGTATTTTTAATCCTTTAAAAATACTTCCAATTTTTTGCCTTCTTTATTTGATCTTTTTTGACTTTTTTGTCAACATGAAACTTGTAGATTTCCTTAAGATCTACAAATTTCATATTATTGACTTTTTTGCTAATTTTGCTTCCTTATATTTCTTTTGTATTATCTCATTCTTTCCTTATTTCTGAATAATCTGGTTGAGCCATGTGACGCTCCTTGGAGCTGCCACGTGGCCCACTCCTTCATTGCCACCTGCCTCTTCCCATAGCTGTTCGATCTTCATCCCCTGATTGCATCCATACCGTCAAAACCTGCTCCAGTTTCAGCCCTCTTATCTGATCCTATATCAGATCATAGCCACCTGTGCCCGCCTCCATTTAGGCTGTTGGATTACTTGATCCAATGGCTCTGGGGTCTTCGTCTACCTCCTATAATCGTCGAGCCTATCATTACACCTTGCCTCACCATGAACCCTTCCTTTTTTTTGCAGTCGCCCCGGACCACCTCCTCACAAGTAAATACCTCCTCCAAGGAGCCCTCAGATCCATCATCCTTGTGTACCAATTAATGTATCACCTTCGACCTCCTTGTCCATTACTCCGCTATTCCAAAACCTCACTGTTACTCCTCCATCTTCGACTTCAAAACCGCCACCTCTGCCGTTGTTCCCCATCGTCCACCAATCCACGGAGGCTCAACCTAGCCTTCTTCCCCTCCGCGTGACAGGGGGAGGCAGAATCAAAGCGCACCGATGGCTGGCACTTCCAAGTGTAGACCCATGACTTTAATTGTTGTGTTACGACCACCATCAATGCCGTCGAGCTCTCTGTACCAGTCGACCAGATTGAGTGAAGACCGAAGGCTTGAATCAAGACTTAGACCAGAACATAGCCTTCACCATCCTCCTCGTCCAAGCTCCAGGTATGAACTCCTTTGTTTGCTTTGTTTTTCTTTTATTTCTGTTGCACACACCACCATTCACCTTTTATCCACTACACCATTGACTTCGTCGGACTCCGTTGATCTTCTCAACGGGTCTAGAACACCATCTTCTTTCCTCAACAACCTTAAGCTCTTTGACCCATCTCCACCGCTGTCTCGGTGGAGGACCCATTATGCCTCCTTCTTCTCTGCTACCTACAGTCCTATGTTCATTCACCCTGTATGCACACATGCTTCAGCTATACATCTAACACCTGTAAGTACCTTGATTCCTCAATGACCAGAGCCCCGCAACCTGCTCCGTTTGAGATCCCAGACTCCGACGGTGCTTCGCCGCTCTACGTCTCAACCATTGTTGGGCCTTTATCTCGCCTCTAGCTCCCTCGTACTGCATCCAACATCCTTCCTCAGCCATTAGGAAGGTGTATGGAGCACAGAGGAGGAATCCAAGGCTCATTAGAGCCCCACCAAGTCCACGCAGGAGGCGACATCGCTGAAGAACATGACATACAAGTACCGTTCGATCATCATGATCGCATGACCCTAATCTGCTCCCAGTCTTAGCACTAACCCTAAAGTCTCGGGGGAACCGCACCACCTTCCGAAGCTTGGAGGAGCCATGAGTCCTCCTGATCCCGTGGCTGGGAAAATTACATCCAAGCCTGTCCGTTACCCTAAATCCCCAAGAGCGTACCCTACGTGCGTGCTTGGGTAATTTGTATAAGGGCCCAGTTGGGTTTCACAAATTGTAGATAAGGGGCATGCCCCCCCTAATGAATTCATGATTCATCGCCTTTATTATTTCATTTTGACTAAAATCCTTGATAAAATGTATGTAATTATTCACTAATTCTCACTAATTAACATTCTGACCTCATTTTTTTAATATTATATATTTAACACTTATTTTATCCAAAATAAAAGAATAAAGCGAAAAAAAGAAAAGAAGGATGTAGATATGAAATATATAAAGAGTAATCCTAACCCCATGACTAGGTCAATATTACTTGGTCAACAAAATAAATAATTAGGGGAGATAAAGATCCTAACCTATAAAAATATTAGAAAATCAAGAGCATCAATGTACATCTACAAATTTTTTACCTTGCACATATGTTTACCTATTCTATTTATCATTCGAAAAATTCCAAACAAAAATATTTTCTTCACAAAAGTTTTTTATATTAATATATATTAATTGATAAAAATATCGAAAAATTATTTAATGTATTAATAAATGATCATGATGAATCGAAAAAGCTGTAAAAGCTGACTTTCCAGGTTCATAACTATTTATAAAAAATTTCAAATTGACCAAAATCACTTTTAAATTTTGTTTTATAACTAATGTTATTTATTAAAATTATTAAAAAATATTAGAATAAAACATGTTAGTTTAGATGTTTGGACCCCTTTGTATATATATGTGCTATATGTATATAAATCTTCTTCATTTTCTATTTAATTATTCTTAAGCCCAATTAACTTAATTCTTTATCTAAATTATTTAAAAAATCATTAAGAAAATATAGAAATATAACTTAAAATTAAATATTAATAAATACAATAAATCTCAAAACGAAAAAGTCATAAAGCAAAATTTCCAAACCTCATAACTCGGCCATATGACCTCTAAATTGGAAGTACTCATTTTTAAAGTTTGTTTTATAAAATTATCTATCAAATAAAAGTAATTTTACTAAAATCGGAGTTAATATGCAAAAAGTTATTTTTGGGACCATATTGGTATAAATTATACAATGTATCTTAATTTATTCTATTTAGTTTTTATTAGTTCTTGTATTTTTATATTTTATTACTGTTATATTATTAATATAAAATAAAAATAAAATTTATTAAACATCAAAATTATTTAAATAATTAAAATAATTATTTATATAGGTATATAGCTATGTTATTTATATGTAGTTAACTAATTAAATAATATTATTTATTTAATTGAATTTATTATTAAATTATTTATCAAATTATTCATAATTTATATTTAATTAAATAATTAATTTTATTTTAATTATTAGTTAATTATTTTATATTTTATATTTATTCTTTCTCTCTCTCTCTCATCTTTTCTTCCTCGGCCGTCCCTCTTCTTCTCCATGTCCTCCTCCTTCCATTCTCTCTTCCTTCTTTCTCCTTTCCTCTTCTTGTCGTTCAGTCGACCTAACAGCCTTGCCGTTAGGTCGCTTGCCTGTGTGCTCCTCAAGTCATCGACCTCCATACTCCTCTTTATAAGGAACCTACTCCTCTTTGATTCGGCAGATCTGCCATTTTCCATCACCTTCCCGGTGAGCTCCGAGAGAGAGGGAGTGGGTGAAAACAACCCCTATCATCGTTGTAGCAAGGGATAACTTGAGGATATAGCGAGATAGACGTCGGCGTTGTAGCTATCGCTCCACCATGCGTACAGCCTCCCATGTCTGCTAATGGTTGAGGAAAAAATCACGAAGCTCCACTGAGCTTCGTCCCCAGGCGAAATCCATCTACCTCCTTCGTTTTTCCCTGTTATATCTTCGATTATCCTTCCTCTTCCAATCATCTCTTCTCGATCACTCTCTTCTTCTCTCAATCCATCTATTCTCTCTATTTTCCTAGATTTTGAGAAAATTTTACTCCAAATAATCCATCTCCATCTTCGTTTTCCTATCATTTTCCCGATCTAGCTTCCATATATACATCCCCATTCACATTCGGTGAACGACGATCTGACCTCCATCCACTGCCTCCGGCTAGGCTCCTCTACTCACCTTTTCTCTGTATAGTTTGGACCGAGGTGTTTATCTCGAGTCATTTTATTAATCACAGGTCTTCTAGAGAAACAAGCAGCATGCATGTGATCATCTTCTGAAGCCTCTGAAGCCCTGAAGATCCAATCCATCATCTTTATATACCTGTAGTATTTGGAGGCTTGGATCGAGTCGAAGCACTTGGAGGTTTGCATCTAATGAGAAATAGTTGGAATTGAGAACCTTCACCGCCACTTCAGAGATCAACATGAAGATCCAAAGCCGCAACACTGCTCGGATCACCATGAACACCTACAGATAATTTTTTAATAATTCATATTATATTGTTCTTAATCTAGTTCATCTGCTGCAGGTTGATTCATTAGGAGCAGCGAGGAACACTAATTTGATTCGTGACGAGCATCATTTGGAGGCATCATCGAGCACCTAAGATCGAGATCTTTGATCAAAGTCCACCGGATCGACCCTCGCAGCCTCAAACACGGGAGGTCGAGTCAATTCGACATGGATAATCGGAGGCTTGTGATCAAAGGCATCATCGTTAAAATTTCAATGGAGATTCAACCTTAGAATAAACTGCCACCTGGAGCAGATAGAAAAGGGGAAGAACATGAATGCAAGGCACAACAACTGTCGATCATATGCGATCAGATGGTTAGAAAGCACTAGACCTGGCCATTGGGCCGGGGGCCCGCCCGCCCAGCCCGTCCAGCCCGTTCATGGGCCGGGCTTGGGCAAGCGATTTCGGAAATGGGCCGGCCCGGCCCGCTCTTTGGCCCGCCCGTTAGTTGGGCGGGCCGTGGGCATGTGTCATAAAACCCGGCCCGGCCCGGCCCGCACATATAAAAATATATGTTTAAAAATTATATTTTAGATACATTTAAATTAAATGGGTGGTAATAAGATGGAAGATTTGACACATACTTGGATGGGAGGGCCAATACCAGTATGTGATCTGTTCATTAAAGTCTGCTTCGAACAGCACTCCTGCAGGAGTGTTTTGATTTATCATTGCATGTGTGGATTTGATAGTGTCGTCCTTGCAGTGGTTCTGAGGCCTGGCATGAGAGGAAAATTGAATAACTTATTGATGCAACTCCGGAAAAACTGCAACCATCCAGATCTTTTAGAGTCTGCCTATGACAGTTACTGTAAGTTTTGAGTTCTCTTGATGCACTCAGCTGCTACATTTTTTAAATTTTCAGTCCGATTGTGTTTCTATCCCATCATATGTTCCCATTGCAGTACTAAGTATTTTATTTCAACACACATACAATCGGTTATTACCCTTTTTTAGAAGAGTAGATGGTCATATTTGTAATGTTCTTGCAGAGTTTTATCCACCCATTGAGAAGCTCATTGAGCAGTGCTGCAAATTTCGTTTGTTGGACAGATTACTGACTGCACTTTTGTCTCAGAAGCACAAAGTGCGTTTTTATTTTTTATACACAAAAATAATTTCATTTGTTTCATGTGTTTATTGTTTTCTTTTTTGGATGCTTGCAGGTCCTCATATTTTCTCGATTTACAAAAGTTTTAGACCTCATTGACTATTTTCTTAGTGAAAAAGGCCTTGAAGTATGTAGAATTGATGGAGGTGTCAAACTGGATGAAAGAAAGAAGCAGGTAGGTGTTTATAAGTGCCTTAAAACTTAGAAGTAATTCAAGCATTTGCTCTATTTTATCTGCTTTTGATAGTTTTTAACGTATATATTATGGTTTTGCTGTACAGATCGAGGAATTTAATGACTTGAACATCAATATTGGTATCTTCCTGTTGAGCACACGAGCTGGTGGTTTGGGAATTAACCTCACTGCAGCTGATACATGTATTTTGTATGACAGCGATTGGGTATATTGATGAGATTACTGCAAAACTTATATGTTTCATACAATAAGTTACTTGGTCACTTTGTAGTTTCCATTGATTATCTACATTAGTTTGACTAGAGTACAGTATGAAAACTTATTAACATAGCTTGTTAATTGTAGTGTCTGTAATGTCTTTCTGTTTAAATTTCACTGAAAACTTAATTATCTTCATAAATTTGATTAAAAAATTAATTAAAAAGTATTTCACATTCGGTCCATGGGCCGGCCCGGCCCGACCCATACCTGGGTCGGGCTTGGGCCTTGAAGTATGGTCCGTGGACCGGGCCGGGTCGGGCCTTGGACATGGGGTTTTAAAACCTCGGCCCGATCGGCCCGGCCCATGGCCCGGCCCGGCCCGGTCCATGGCCAGGTCTAGAAAGCACCCACCACACACCGCTTAAGTCCTCACGAGCATAGCACATGAGGTGAAGGTTTTTTGTGACATTTGTTGATCAAGCCCTGAACCTTTGGTGTATTACGAACATGTCCCTCCATAGCTTCAGCATGTGCATGACCGCGTACCTATCAGTGAACTTTGCGCATAAGCCCTCCGGTTTCCAATTATTTTTTCACACGTGCCCTAATTTCCAGTATATTACAACCATATCCCTATACATAATATATCATACTATAGTATTATATACATAAGAAATAATATACTAATAATAAAAATAAAATAAGAACACATAGTATTACTCTATATACAATATTATATAAGTTTTCAAAAAAAACTAAAAACATTTCCTATTTTTTAATAAATCATTAAAATACTAAAAAATACACAAATTCATAAAATACATAAAAATAGGAAAACATTTAAAAATCTAAAAAACCTACAATATATTTTACTATATTTTACATATAAAATCAAAAATAAGTAAAATTTGATTACTAGAATCAATAAAAAATAAAAAATATACAAAACTTCAAAACGACATAACTAATTCTATAAAAATCACAAAAATACGTACCAGACCTTATTGGAAAGGTATTTTTATCTACTTTTCAATAAAAATAAATTTTTTTTCTATTTTCTATTTTAAAATAAAAATAAATCCCTATTTTGTATAAAAAATTATTTTTCACTTTAAAAATAATCCAAAACCATCAAAAATCCTAAAAAGCACTAACAAATAGATGGAAATAGAAGATAAAATTAAAAACACAAAAATTATAAAATAAAACAAAACAAAAAAATATAAAATACAATACCTATATTTCTTTTTCTTATAGGTATATAAAATAACAAAAACAATATAAAATTCATAAAATTAAATAAAAATCCAGAAAATTTCCTTCAAAATAAATAAAAATAAGGAAACGCATTTACGTGAGATACTCTACCTTTTTTTACCTTACTTTTCACAGTTTGCCTCCCTGATTTGATACTCCTATACTTATCACTATACCTTTGAGTTTAGGAGTATAAATAAAAAAAATACAATTTCTGATAATTTCACCTGACCGATACAACGACGATAGTTTCTTCTTCCAGAATTATCAGGTCAATTGTTTTTTCACCCCGTACGTAAGGAAAAATATTAGGAGAACCCAGAACGAATTTTAAAATTACAAAAATGTCCCTACAAAGGGTATATTTTCATATATTATCTTTTTCTTTTTATTTTTTCATTACAATCATGCCCTTATACCGTTTTCTCCATAACTTGAGCATTTGAACTCCAAATTAGTTGATTTTGATCTCATTTTAATGCTTCTTTCATGATCTACATTACGGTATAACTATATGTGTTTTTACACTCAATTAAATATTTAAAATTTGAGATATATTGTGTCACATGCTCTTTATATCTTAATACCATTAATTCAATTTGATGCATTATTTGTCTCTGAAATTAACCTATAATTTATTGCTCATTTATTTGATGATTTTTAAGGGTATAATTATATAGATAATTGTCCTGCTTAGCAGATCATACTTTTATTCATTTTTTCACATGCATCTCATCTTGAATAACAAAAAAACCAAACAAAAATGCATGCATCATGTCCTTGTATCACAATGTGAATTTTGTCTACATATTCTTTGCATATTTTTTGTGCATTTAGTTACATGTATTGTATCTACATTATGAAGATCTAAAGGAATAAATTTAATCACTTAAATTTAATCAATAAATTCTGAAAAATAGATGAGGAGGCTCGTGTCCCTGTGTTCGACCTTGGTAGACTTACCAATTAAAATTCTCCACAACATTCAAGGATTGTGATTTTTGACGAATTGGAATCTGTCTCTTATACTACAACTAGCGAAAATTAAAGAGGTGATTTTTTGCTTCATCAATGACCTAATCAAGGTCTATACACTGATAAATTAGTGTGCATATGAGGGTATATGAGCCATACGATGTCTCAAAGGGATCATACATGTTCATTACTGAATCAGAAGACATGAGCTTACTTATGAGATATTGGGAACAAATTCTATGCACGATCGTCTCGCTTTGGAAGAGTGATTGAGTTTATAGGTATGATATATGCTTTTGGAAATTATATGATCGATACCAATTCCCAATGATCAAATGAGAAACTTAATGATAAAAACCCGAAGAAGGCGTCCCAAATATGATCTAAAACTCCAGGTTTATTCTAGGTCTTCTAGTATGCAATATGTACGAGAATTAGGAATACTCGAGGAGGATGTGATCGTAAACTATGTATAACCATGAAACTTCCATTCCAAGGGAGTGATTAAAGTTTTTTGGATTTTAGTAACTCCTCTCAGTAGATTAGTAATCCAATCTTAGTCCAAATGTTGAACACTAATCTGAATGTGATTTAAAAGTAATGAGAAGATTATATTCACAGTTTGATTTAATAAGACATCTTTGAGAGGTCCCCTCAAGGAAGTACATAAAACATTATTTACTAGCATCATGAAAATGTGGAATATTTAGCAAAAATATCTCCAAAACAATCTCAGTTCGTCATATGAACTAGAAAATGTAGCACATCAAGGCACATTTAGAAATTATTAGTTCTAAAGAAATAATTTCCAAATTTATTTCCAACATTCACAATGAATAATAAAGATTAATCAAAGTTTACATGTGAAGTGTAAGTTTCTAATATAAGAAACCTCCCGAATCAAGTCTGATCCGCAATGTCTCTCTTGTGGACGCGGAGATGAACCACGTTGCGTTCCATGAACTCGTACGCCGATTAGTGAAAAAAGAAGAGGCATGTACGTGTTGTGTATACCAAAGACTCTTCTTCTTCTTCTTGTTTAAGGCACGGAATTCATAAGGCACTTAGCTCTCCAAAATTAAAGCTATCAAAAAAGAGAGTATTACTCTCTTTTTATACATATTGTACGCCTATTGAAGAGTCCTCTCTTCAAGTAGGTGTATGCAATGAAGGACTTAGGATTGTTGATCAAGGGATTAAGAATAAGTCCTTGTTCAACAATATAATTATCTTCTTTTTATCTCCAAATAATTTAATTACTAAATCTTGCAACAAAGCAACAAAGAGTTCAATCCATGGACTCTTTCTCATGGTGACATATGTCAATACACACGTCTAAAACTAGTTCCAAATATGGATTTAAATTATTTCTAACTTATTAATAAATTAACAAATAAATAATACAATAATATGGAGAGTCTTATTAGAAATAAGACTCAAGCATACGACATCATGTGTATTCAATACACACACCTACATTGACTAAAAATAGTCAATGTTGTTGAATATTATTTATCAATTAATTAACTTGATAATAATATTATCAAATTAGAGAAATTATGGAAGTAATACTTATAGCTTATGAATCATATTCATGAGCAAAAAAATAAATTTAAATCCAATTGACATCTACAAAATTAATGTGAATACAATTCACACAATCTCATGCCTTGGAAACATTATGTAAATAATAACTATATAAACATTTATATGAATCACATCCATATGAGCATTAACTATTGTGAACTAGTATTCACATTAATTAACGAGTTATATTTGTGAATTTTATTCATAGAATTTCCCTTCCAAAAAATGCAATAATAATTATTGTTACAATATTGACATAAATAGGTATGGGTCCTAATCCATTTAGGACTCATGAGATACAAATGCAAATACTTGGACATAATGTCGGGAAGATCATACTATCCATGTATAGTGACTTGAAATCTTAATATGAATCTAATTTTAGGGTTTCTCCCATTTTGTATGATTTGTAATTTAATCTAATTGAATTACAAATCACCTAGTTAAAATGGTGCCATTAAAATCCATCTTGTTTCATCACTCACTCATAATGGAAGTGTCATGCTAGATGATCTATTACGATAGATTTAACCCTAAGATTTCCTAATACTCATTCATCCTTCACGCTGGAAGACTTTGATAAATGCAAAGTTCAAACCTTGGTTTGACTGTCTTCTTCAGAATATACCAATAGATTTCTCATTTGATAATTGGAAGATAATATTAATCATATACATTCTAAAAGCATATATTGATATCTCAAATTTATGTCTTATTCATAAACAAGACAACCATGCATGGAATTCATTTTGATCTCAAAATAACTCATGAATGAGCTCTGTCTCCCGATTCATCAACCATGAACCTATATGATTCCTTTGAGAGATAATACATCTCATACATCTTCATATGTACACCAGAGCATCAGTGTATGGACCTTGGCTAGGTCGCCAACCTATTGGTCTGTCAAATGTGCATACTCATGCATATAAATGCATATCTATCTTAGGTCAAAGGATGTCTACCTAATCATGACAATTACAATTCATGTCAGTTTATCTCATCCTCATCAAGTCAACAATTTGACTTAATTATTCCAACACTTCTGAATCTTCATTCTTATGCAGAGGACCTGCATTAAGAAGTCAGTTAGAAATCATTCATTAGAGAATATTATCGTTTCTTTCCCAAACTGGAAATCAATATTGAATATCACATATTTGAAGTCAGATGTGTCCTCCCAGCTGCATGTCATTCAATATGGCCATGGTAATAACCCTAATTGTACAAAGGGATCTTAAAAGTAAAGTGCATTCATTAAATTATTCATTTCATTTCAAATGGACATGATAAAATAATAACTTTTATTGCATTAATGGCTCGCTAAGGGTTTCTCAAGTCCAACCGTCTCCTACTAGCCCTTAGATCCATTCATGTACAACTCTCAACCCCATATTCATTACATGATGGTAGAAGACCTTTTGTGTTAATGGCTTGGTTAGCGGATCAACAATGTTATTCATAGAGGCAACCCTTAGTGATCGTGATATCATCATGATTTTGGATCTTCCGGATGATGTGATATTCCTCTCCACATGCTTGTTTCTTTGATGCCACCAGGGTTCCTTCACTTGCGTTGTGGCACCCGTGTTATCACAGAGCAATGTGATGGGGTATTCCGATGAGGAAACTATGCTAAGTTCCTGAACGAACTCACGCGATGCGGCTATGTATTCTGCTTAAGTTGTTGAATCAGCCATGGTGTCTTGGTTCTTGTTTCTTCAACTCACATCACTATCATTCAACATGAATAAGAATCATGAGGTTGACTTCCTATCATCAATTTATTATTGGAAGTCTGAATTACTGCACCCTAAGACTTGGAGATAATTATCTCCATATATCAAGATGTAGTCTTGAGTTCTTCTTAGGAACTTGAAGATGCTCTTTACTGTAGTCTAGTATTTCTCTTCATAGTAGGATTGGTAGTGGCTTACGACTCCTACTGTATGGTGGATATCTGATCTATCACATATCATGGCATAAATTAAGCTTCCTATAACTGATGTGTAAGAGCATCCGGTAATGGCTTTATTTTCCTCGACAGTTTGAGGAGCCATCCCTTTAGATAGGTGAATGCCATATTTCAAGGGAAGGACACCTTTCTTAGAATTATCCATACTAAATCTTTCCAAGATCTTCTTGATATATCCTTGTTGTCATAGTCCAAATACCGACTTTTGTCTATTTCTGAATAATTTCAGACCTAAGATGTAAGAGGATTCTTTGAGCTCTTTCATATCAACGGTATTGGACAACCAGACCTTAACACTAGTCATGTATCATTGCTAATGATAAGGGTTCCATTTACATAAAGCACAATGAACATGATGGCGCTCCCAATAAGATTCTTTTACACACATGGTTCATCCAGATTCTGCACACAATCATAACTCTTTATGCTTCATATAAATATCCTCTTCAATGTATCCATCGAAAAAAGCAATCTTGACATCAATATGTTAGATGACACAGTCCAAGTGTGTAGCTATTGAAAGCAACACCTTGATGGATTTGAGCATGGCCACATGAGACAATGCCTCATCATAATAGATGCCTTCTCTCTATGTATAACCCCTGGCTATGAGCCATGCTCTGAAGGTCTCTACCTTTCCATTGAGCCCCCTATTTCTCTTGAAGATCCATTTGCACTCAATGAGTTTGACTACTTTAGGTGGATCTACGAGGGTCCATATACCATTCATGTGCATTGAGTCTATATCAAACTTCATTGCCAACATCCATCTATCAGTGTCATGATCACCTAAAACTTCATCGAATGAAGTGGGATCATCATCAAACTCTTCTAATACATGGAATCCGTACTTGTTAGGTTATCTTACAACCCTAAAACTCCTTCTAGGAGGTACGGTCGTGCCATTTTCAATCTCTTTAATTTTCAGTGTAGGAACTTCATCCATCTCGCTAGATTCAATTAGTTCCTTAACTTCATTATTTTCTTGACCTCTAAGGAATTCATCTTCCATAAACTTGATGTACCTAGAAACAAATATCTTTTTAGTCTAATGATAATAAAGTTATTATCCAATACCATTCTTTATGTATCCATTGAAGTAGCACTCTCTAGCGTGAGATTCTAGTTTGCTTGCTTCTACGTTTTTAGCATGGACCAAACAACCCCAAATCCTCAAGCTTCATACACTTGGCTTGCTACCGTACTAAATCTCACGAGGGGTTTTAGGTAAACATTTAGATGGAATCTTAATTAGTACATAAGCTGCAGTCTCTAGTGCATGTCTATAGAAACTGGCAGGTAAGTTTTCTTTACTCATCATTGATCTTACCATGTCCAACATGGTTTTGTTGTATCTCTATGCAACTCCGTTGAGTTAAGGAGTGCTTAGAGGAGTGAGATTGGAAATAATACCTCTCTCCTTAAGGTATTCTTTGAATTCATCTGAGAGGTATTCGTCACATCGATCAGATCGAATCTATGTTATTTTCTTTCCTGTTTGGTTCTCAACCAAAGCCATGAACTCCTTGAACTTTTCAAAGGTTTCATGTTTGTGAATAATAAGAAGATAAAACCATACCGCTAATGGTCATCAATAAAGTTCACATAATATTGTTGTCCAATTCAAGTCGCAGTGCTAAAGGAATCGCATACATAATATGTATTAGGTCTAATATACCTTCGCATCATTCACCTTTATTAGAGAAGGGTGCCTTATAAATTTTTCCATGAATGTCATGTTCGCAAGTTGGTAAATCACGGACTTTTAGATAATTCAAAGGTCCGTCTCTCACCACTCTATTGATCCTATCAACAGACACATGTCCAAGTCTTTGATGCCATATCATGGTTAAATGATTTCCATCCTCTCTTGATTGTTTAGGGATTTTAGTAATATTATTATTAATATTAATGCTATCAGTAGTATTGACATTTATAACACAATCATGCATGTTCAATTCATAGTGTCCTCCTGTTGTTAACAAACCATCTAAAATAAAATTACCATAATGACTTATGATAAGTTTACTACAGAATACGAATGAATATCCAAATCTATATAATTTAGATACTAATAAAAGGTTCCTTCTAACATAAGAACATAGAGATATTCTCTATAATTAGAACTCTTCCACTAGATAACGATAATCGGCACATCCTGATGGAGACTGCTGCAACGGTTGCATCATATCCCATCTGGATGACTATCTCCCTATCAACAAGACTTCTAGTTTCCTAAAACATATGCAATAAGTTGCATACATGAGCAGAAACACCGGAATCAACAATCCAACTATCTTCTTGTCCTACAAGTAAGTTGTTTCAATGATGAAATTAAATGATTTACCTGCTGATGAACCTCCATTTAATCACCTTTATTCTATCATTTTGGCCTTGAAAACCCCAGAGAATGCATGTAAATGGCATCAATTTGTACATAATAGCATCTATTATTTATTGTATTCATTGTACATAAAATAAGGGTTTTAATGCCAAAATTATAGAATAAAGGGGAGAAAAGAAAAAGGAGTAAAATATTGCAAACATTTTATGACCCTAACCCCGAGACCAAGGCCAGCATGGAATTGGTCGACAAGGAATAAAGTAGGGGGAGATAAGGGCCAGTGTACAATAAATACCTCATTTATTCATGCATTTATTTATGCATTTTTGACACCTATGTTGTATATAATTACTCATTCATCAAATAAAGAAACTTTGTACATGAAAGTTGTATATAATAATGTAAATAAAAATATAAAATTAAGTTTGTGTGAAAATAATACTCAGTGTACATTTTATACACAAAATAAAAAGCCAAAATCTCAACTTCACAGACCATATCTTGCAAATAAAAACTCCAAATCACCCAAACTCACCTTTGATTGTATATAGATTTCCAAGAACTATTTAATAAAATTGGTTTCATAATATTTGGAGCCCATCTGCAAAAGTTAGGTTTTTGGCCTTCATTGTGCAATCTGCCTGATTAAAATATTCACTTTATTCATTGACCATTATTTTTTATCAAATTCTATTTTTAGAATTGTGTAAATAATGTGTATAATACATGTACATATTAAGATTAAAATAAAACTAAAAAGGATTTATAAAATAAAATAAGTCTATGCAAGATAATAGGCATAATACCTATGTTAAGTATATATCTAAATAAAGAAGGAAAACATTCTTTAATATTTTTATAATATTGTAAATACTACAAATAACTTACTTAAAATACACATCTAAAATAAAAACCAAGAAAATACATTAAATAAATAAAGTATATGCATCATATAGGTAAAATACCTATAAGTATACCTACTTATATACAGACCTATTTATTCAAATATGAAAATAAAATTATAAAAATGAAATAAAAATACCCTCACACTCACAAAAATAAATTTTAAATTTACAAAATAAGACAATAAAATAATTAAATGAAATAAACAAAATAAAAATAAAGTACATAAAATACATGCATAAATACATTATTAAATTAAGACCATAATAAAATACATCGAAAAATTAAATAAAAATCATAAATAAATACTACATTATTTAATAAACATCTTTTATTTTATAAGTAAAATTAAATAAATTCATTTGTTAGGATAAAATAATAAGTCAAACCCAGGCTGACCTGGCCCAATCAACTTCCAGCATTTTGTTGACCGCCTGGTCAACTCGACCCCCATGCGGCTGAAACGACGTGGCTGGTCTTTTCCGCCCGTCTTTTCCCTTTTTTCCCGCTCGACTAGTCCATCATTGGCCATCGACGTCTTCTGACAAAATGATCACCGATCATTGTACATCACCGCCAACAACCTAGATCGACCATCTAACCTACCGATTCTTCGTGGCGCCTCGGTCAATAAGGGTGCATGCCCATGTCTATAAATAATACCTTCGATCTCCTTCCCCAGTTTGGTCTCCCTTCGGTCGCTTTCCACCCTCATTTCCAGTCCTTGGAGGATCCTCGTGACAGGGGGTACTCCTGGAAGTCTCAGTCGGTCGGAGGAGTCGAAGGAAGCACCCACGACCGCCGCTCGCTGGAGGTCCTGCTCCCTGGTCAATCCCAGGTATAGGAGCTGCCCTTTATCTTGTTTTATAGTTTAATTTTCGTTTTTAGTTTTTAATTCAGTAGTTAGAGACATCTGTAGACCCTTAGGTGCCAGGTTAAGGCCAGATCGAGGGTCGCCGGAGATCAACTCCGGCGAACCTCTCTAACTTGATCCACGCACACTCCGACCCTCACTTCATCCCCATTTCCTTCGTCTACGCATTCTTCATCTACGCCCCGCGTTAGATCAACCAGAGCACCGCTGGCTTTGCGAATCGAGGTCCACCCCCACCGCGTCGTCGGACCTCGCCACCCTCAGTCATCTTCCATCTTTTTAGCTGTAACCCCCGGTCAAGGAGGATCTCCTCGAGCCCCCGGTCCTTTTGATGCAGGGCAAGAGCAAAACGGAGCTCCTTGGAGCTCGAATCGATCGCCTGCGAGGTTCCAGGACCCCCCTTTCTTCTCCGAGCTCGCTGAACCAATCTAGGGGGTCCTGGACCTTCTAGAGTACCTCGGACGCTGCGCACCACCTCGTCGGACGTATGGAACCTATCGCCATCCACCAGGAGCGTCGGGAGGCGGAGGAATGAGGATTGAAGCTCGGGAAGCCAGCCATTCTTCCCTGTTCTTCGTGAGCAACAGCCACCGTCGGATGAAAGAGGCGGCCCCGGATCTAATCAGGGCCATCCATTTAGCGGCCGCCTCGGTCGTTCGATCCATCACCATATACAATCTCAGCCGAGGATCGTCGAAGGGGTATCGGGCTTCGAGAGCCCGACACGTGGATAAGTGGCGCGCCTATCGCCGTTCATTTGCGCGCCTTAGGGGGTAAATTACACTGAACCCCCTCGCATTTTTTTTGTATTAAGCGATTAATGCTGTAAATAAATTCGTACGTTGTAAATAAAGTACAAATTTTGCAGTAAGACCCCAATATTTTCCAGAATAGCAGTTAGGTCCTTCCGCGCCTCACGTGCAGTCCCACGTGAGGCGCGTGAAAATTGCACTCAAACCCTGGCGGGTTTTGTATTTCACTTTAACCCTTAATATTGCAAATCAAGTGTAAATTTTTCTGGTGTTTTTGCACTGTAGACCCTATCTTTATTTTTATTTGCAAAAATGCCCCTGCTAGGCCATATATCTTTGTGTGCTTTGTCCATTTATTTCCTGCCTCATATTAATTGAAAAAATTTGCAAAAATGGATATAAGTTCCTGTTAGCTTGCTCTTGCACGCCATATTTTTAGTTTTTAATTTTGTTGCATTTTTGCATTTATTAAAAATAAAAAAACATGCATTTTATTTACTGCCTAGCTTAGAAAATCCCAAAAATAGTAAAACACCTCGAAAAATTCCAAAAAAATTAACTATGGTCTATTTTTGTCATATTTTAGTGTCAGTCCAAAAATCACTAAAAACCTCAAAAGAAAACCCTTAAAAATTCAAAAATACTCAAAAACTTCTAAAAAATATAAAAATTCTAGAAAACCCAAAAATTGCAAACTCAAGTTCTGTAGTTTCTATATAGTATCCTCTTTACTTGAAAATGGTTTGGAAAAATTTTGTGGCTGTGTGATATTTTTAATTACCATTTTATCCTCAGCTAGTAGCTAAATCCCTGTTGTCCTTTATTTTGCTATTTAAAAATATCAAAACATTTTGAAAAATATCCAAAAATCACAAAAACAGTAAAAAATCATGAAAATACCAAAAAGATTTTATTTCTGTATTTTTGAGTGTTTTTATATATTTTTATAAATATTGTATCACTCCTCTCTCTCCTTTATATATATATATATTCCCCTATTGAAAAAGAAAATTAAAAAAAACATATATATATATATACATATACATATACATATATATATACATCCACATATTTATTAATATATATAAATCTAAAAATTAAATTAAAAATGAAAACCCACAAAAATAGGCTTCACACAAGGATGACTCTGTTGTACATGCACAATAGGCTACTTCATTTTTGTATTGCTCTCTGTGGTTCGACCTCTACATACTTGTTCACTGTACATTTTGTGGTAGAATAATAAATGTTAATTCACACTTTTGGGACTCAATTGCTTTATTCTTTTATTGCGGGTTAATTACTGACTAACCGATGTTCTGAGAGCAGTCGCCTCAGTGACAACATAATTTTGACCCTCGCAAAATGTCAGTTATCAGATGGCGCCATTGCCGGGGAGCAATGAGTGTAGCCTATTAAATTTGTCATTCTTGTTTAAAAAGTGATGAGCAGCTATTTATTTTGCAATTGATCACCATGCTTCATTGATTTATTTATTTATTGTGATTAATTCTTTCCTGCCTTATATTATTAATTGAGCTATACTAATTCAATCTCTTTGTGACTTTGATGCGAGGGACCGCCACACAAGGATGGTTTCTTAGGGAGCCAAGGCAGCCGAGCTTGGAGGAGGGTGGTCTTCACCTCATGACCATCTGGAGAGAGCATCAAGGATATCAAGAAATGGGAGTTAAATAGGTCTAGAGCAATTAGGATCATTTTTGTAATTTATGGTGAGAGAGAGAGACAATTAATCTACTCTTCACCATGAGGTCCAGTGCCCGGGTGTCTGTTCACCTGGGGGCCTCATCGCTATTTTCTGTGTTCTCTACCGCCTTCTTTTCTTTGTTTTCCGCTGTTTTGTGTTTTCCGCCTTTGTTTTACTTTGTTTTATGTGCTTGGAGCCCCTAGATATAGGTTGCTTGATCCGGTAGCTAGGTCCAAACCTTAATAAGAATGCACGTTCCTATAGTCTACTTCGTATGGATCTAGTCAAAATTAAACAGTTCGATCATTTATCTCTTAACCTGTGTGACGTGAGCGAGCCCCATCAAGCGCTACTCCTGAATTCGAGTGTGTCGAGAAGAGGAGGGGTAAGCCAAGACCGGACCTTTAGGTTAAAGATAAGTGACCAACTTGTGGTTCTTCACGTTAATAGCAGCTAATGTTTAGGGCGATTTTGTCGAATGCACACCGCCATGTAGATAGGTTTAAAAATTCTATTTTGCATACCACATGGAGAGAGCTGGGATGCACTGTAAGTCTTCTAACTCAGCATGCATCATTCGGTTCAATGGTGAGATTTCCATCATAGAACCAACTTGCACGGCTTTTCCGCTATCTCCCTCTGATTTTGAGCACCTAGGACATAAATGAAAATTTACACAAACATTAGGCGCTGGTATGAAACAGACTCAAAAAAAGTGAAAACCCAAAAAACTAAAACAAGGGGACTGCTAAATAAACTTTAACCTTAATTAAAATCCGTAATGGACTATCATTGTACTGGGTTCATAAAGCCCTCAATGTTTTCAGGTACCTTGGAGGGGGACCAAAACCCTACTCCCTTGAGCGAGGCACGTCCCATAAGGAATAGAGCCAAAATCCCAGTCTGCAACTGCCTTGTGTATCGCCTGGATTACTGAAGTATTGGCGCTTCTATCATACGTGGGCGAGTAGGGCTTGGTCACCAATGATGACTCTCTGTTGTGTAGAGCATCGACCCTGTCCGAAGTACCGAGCATAGGCCACGCCTTCACGGTGGTGTCTGTCTCATCGTCTTGCATCCGATTAGGTTCTTGTACGCTCACGGATGATTCCGTTGCGAGCGAGAACCGAAGTATTGGTTTCGCCTATCGGCTTCCTCTCTCTATTTCTTTGGCTGAGTAGGGATCCAGAAAGGGTTACAAGGACCTTAAAAAGTAGAGACTATAGGTTACAAAGGAGGAGGACAAGTACGGGATACTCTTCTGGCAGTACTCTCTCTCCTATAGGGGTAGTAAAGATATGCCTGAAATAACAACTCTAAAACTGAAAAGATAATAAGTAGCCGAACCTTCATGGCTTCACATGGCGTGAGTTGGTGAACCCAATCTTGTATTGTGTTTGTATGGATCTAGATTAAGGTTCAAAGATCAAGTCCCGCGCCTTTGCGCAAATTTTGTTGTGTCACTCTTCTTTGACCCCCGCTCAGTTTGAGCCTTTCTACTGTTTTGCACTCCTTTTTACTCCTTGTTGACCATCTCATCCTTCCTCCTACATCCACTCCTCTCTTGCTTTGCGAAATCGATCCATGGATGGTTTCCGTCAGGACCCTTGCCGACACCCACATCGATTCCATGGACTCGATTGCGCCAATAAATTCGAGGCGATTCCCGAGAAGCCGATCTGGACTTTGCGGATTGATCTCCAGACTCCTCGTCTTCTACCTCCCTTTTGACCACCCAATAAACAGGGATCACTTTTGTCCCACTTTCGCCGTTGTAAATGGAAGTCGATTACAGTCTACATCTTGTTCCATTCACAACATGTTGGGGTTGACCTTAACTCCAACAAATATCATGACAGCTGAAGAATAATGCAAGTGGTCTGATTCGAATTCTTTCATCCTGTAGATAGAAGGGCAGACTGAGCCCTGGCTTCTACTCCGGAATTCATTTCGTCCAACTCAGACCATGATATGGCTCCTCAAGGAAAGGGCAAGGATCAGCAGCCACCTCAAACAGAAGGACAGATGCCAGATCAGAATCAGGTTAATGCACAACTATTGGCATCTATCCAAGCTATCCAGCAGCAACTGACAGAGCAAGCCCTAGCCCAGATCGCTTTTCAGGATATGCTGAATGATGTGATGAATAGAGCTGAAGGAGGAGGAGGTAGAGGAGGAGGTGGTGGTCCACCTGATGATGACGGAGAGCCAGAAATTAGGGGACAAAAACCTACACTGAAGGAAACCTATAATCCTGGAGACAGCCAGATGACCGAGTGTATTCTCATTCCACCGGTGCACGCTCACTTTGAGATGAAGCCCCAATTCCTCGCTCTCCTTCCATCTTTCCATGGCAACACAAGTGAAGAGCCGTACATCCACCTGCAACAATTCTCCCGCTGCCGAACTACTCACTATCCGAATGTCTCTCTAGACATTGTCAAAATGATGGCATTCCCTTCGGCCTGCAAGACAAGGCCCTTTATTGGGTCAACCATCTGGGGAAGGTTGTAACCACCTTGGAGGAACTGAAGTCCGCCTTCCTGCACAAATATTATCCTCTCGGCCGGCTCAACCAGATGCGAGCACGTATCAGCAACTTCTCCCAAGGGGCACATGAATCCATACACGAAGCTTGGGAGAGATTCACCGATCTGCAAGAGAAATGTCCCCATCATGAGATCCCGAAGACCAGTTTGGTCCAACACTTTTTTGGGGGTCTGAACATTGAGAGCCAAAGGCTCATTGACGCAACATGTGGGGGGTTCACACTTCAACAAGGATGAAGATGCAGTCTGGCAGCTATTCGAAGAAATGGCCGAAGGAGAGGCCGCCCTCTCTTCATCGAAAGCATACCAAAAGCAGCCCCATATACTCCAGAAGCAAGTACACATGGCCGCATCCCGAGAGGTGGAGATAGATGAGAGCTCCAACCTCAACATCATCGGGGTCCATCTCTCGAAGGTTGATATCTTTGAGAAATGATTACAAGATCTCGAAAAACTTGCGGTGATCTAAACGAGGACGCAGAACCTTGACAAGCTAGATCAGATCACCAAGCAGCTAGAACTGCTGGTGGGCACCATCAATTCTGTTCAGTCGGCAGCACCACTAGAAGCTCCAGCTGAGAGGAAAGACGAGCAACCACCGCTGCATCAGCCTCAGCCGAGCCAGCAGCCACCGGCAGTCCAGCACGTGTACTACGTGCAGGCGCCCGATCAGGGCAGCCGCAACAGCAGATGGTTGTGTATCAACCAGAGTTTATATCAGGATCTGATTCAGTATTCCCACCACCACCCCTGGTTCAGGAAGTGAACGGGGTCTGGAGTCACGAAGCACAGCCGACCCGTCCTATGGGACAACCTCAGGGTTAGCTACCAGCCAACCAGCAACACCACCAGCCTCAGGGTGGTCGTTTTGGGCAGTCCTCACAGCCTCCGCCACCGTATCATCAACCTCCCCAGTATGCCAATCAATGGAGGCAGAACCAACAGTATCAGCAGCAGCCATATCTTCACCCACAGTCCTTCCATCAATATGCAGCTGCCCCACCTCAGCAATACCAACAGTATCCTCCTCCTTCTTATCAGCAACTTCAGCTTCCTGCACCACCTCATCATTACCAACAACAACCTCAGCACCAACATATGCAACAACAGCGTGGTCTGCACGCTGAATCACCCGAGGCGCCTCCAGTGAACCCCACCATGGATTGTCTGGCCCAACTTGTCAAAGGGCTAGCGGATATGACCAAGCGGCTTGACGACCTGAACGCCACTAAAACTACCATACCATCTCAGGTCGAAGCCAACCCCAATAATTTCAAGAAGAAAGAGCAGGTAGAATGTTATGTCTTGTCCTGTTAGAAAATGATATTACTGTGTATTCTAATGCTGTTACTCTCAGGAGTGGTAGGGCCTTGCCTCCGCCTGCTGCAAAGATTGGGGTGAATAAAGAAACAGATGGATCATCATCTTCCGCATCAGCCATACCAGCTACAGGGGCAGGTGAGGAGGAAGAAGAAGGAGAAGCCATTCCAGCCGTCGTGCATTCCCAGCATCAGTCCCAGCCAAAAAACAAAAAAATCAGCAAAAGCAAAAACAACAAAAAGAAGCTTGTAGCTGAAGCGAAGCCGTGCCAGCCTTGGAGGAGCTGCCAACAGCAGCCGATCCCTCGCCAGCCGATGGAGCCGAAGCTATACTTTTTGCTCGCCCCTCAGCACCAGCACACCAGGATACAGTTTGTACTTCTTTTTGTAGTTCGGATGTACAACATTTTATGGGCGATGATTTTGATGTAAATAAGAACTCTATTTCTCCTGCTAGAGATGTACATAGTCCTTTTCCTCATGCAATAGAAAAACCCAAAAAAATTGCAAAACGAAAAAAGGCATTGTCTGATCCAGGAGTTGTGGAAATATTAGACAAGCTGACCGTTGAGACGCCCTTATTGAAGGCCGTGGAGTACATGCCGACTGTGAAGAAAGGACTAAAGGAGGTATGTACCAGCAAGCGTCGCCCATCAAGAAAGAACAGACGCCAGCAAGTTGAGAAGCACGTGCTATCCATGGCCACTGTTGCAGCTATCAACAACCTCCCACAGAAAAAGCAAGACACAGGAGCGCCTCTGATCAATTGTGAGATTTTTGACCAGGTCTTCGAGCGTACTCTCCTTGACAGTGGATCTTCCATCAACCTTCTCCCCTCATCCATAATGCAAGAATTCTGGCTGGGTCCGCTCAAGCAGACACGCATGATCCTTCAGTTCGCTGACCGATCCATCAAGCGGCCCCGGGGTCTGTTGGAAGACGTAGTAGTTAAAGTACAAGAGATGTAATTCCCAGCTGACTTTGTGATCCTTGATATGGACTCACCTGCACCTCTGCTCCAGACCCCTATCATCCTTGGCCGACCATTCCTACGTACTTCAGGTGCCGTGGTCGATTACATGGCTGACAAGATTACTTTTAGCTCGAACACCAAGGAAATCACTATAAACATGAGCAGAGAGCCGAATGCCACGACTGATGAGAGCCAGGCAGCATCAGAAGCAGACTGTGACTTTATTGCTGAGATTAGAGATTCACCTTTGTCATTGAATGATTCATGGACCCGAGAAATCCTCACACTCGAGGAGGACTTGGAAAGCACAGTTACTTTATGCTCCGATGATTCTTGGGAGACAGATTCTCAGATACAGGCGCGTCTTTTTGAGCATTCACTCCAGACCGAACATGATCAGCCTAGCGCAGAACCGTTCGGCACATCACTGGGATTTCAGCAGAATGATGAGGAAGGTAGCCCCTACAAAGAAGTACATCCCACCGCCAGCATAGTATTTGAAGTGGCCGATAAGTTGGACAGGTTAAAACCAGAACTCAAACCACTTCCGGCAGGCCTGAAGTATGCTTTTCTTGCGTGTGGAGAACAAATGTATCCGGTCATCATCAGTAGCAGGCTGACTTCGGATCAGGAATCTCGACTTCTCGAGATTCTAGAAAAGAACCGCAAGGCACTTGGTTGGTGTGTATCAGATCTCCGAGGGATAAATCCGGCCTTGTGTTCACACCACATCTATCTGGAGGAAGATGCCAAGCCGTCCCGCGAATTCCAAAGAAGGTTGAACCCTAACCTCCGGGATGTCGTTATGAAAGAGATAACGAAATGGTGTGATGCAGGCTTTATCTATCACATCTCCGACTCAAAATGGGTAAGCCCACTGCATGTAGTTCCAAAGAAGTCCGGGCTTACCGTGGTTACAAATGATAAAGGAGAGGAAATATCCACTCGGGTACCAACATCCTGGCGGGTGTATGTTGACTACCGCCGTCTTAATGCTGCAACAAAGAAGGACCACTTCCCCTTGCCATTCATTGATCAAGTCCTGGAAAGACTAGCAGGCAAGGAGTTCTTCTGCTTTCTGGATGGGTATTCTGGGTAACCTTCACTTGCCCGTTCGGCACCTACGCCTTCAAGAGAATGCCCTTTGGATTATGCAATGCACCTGCAACCTTCCAAAGATGCATGTTAGCAGTCTTCGCCGAGATGGTAGGCAGTTTTCTCGAGGTGTTCATGGATGACTTCTCTGTCTATGGTGATAGTTTCGATTCTTGTCTTGAGCACCTAGACAGAGTGCTTCACAAGTGTCAGGAAGTCAATTTGGTGCTTTCATGGGAAAAGAGCCACTTCATGGTCACTGAAGGCATTGTGCTGGGTCACGTCGTTTCCAAACGTGGCATGGAAGTCGACCCGGCACAAGTGGATGTTATCGTAAATCTACAACCACCTCAGTCAGTGAAGAATGTAAGGTCATTCCTGGGGCATGTGGGATTTTACAAGCGATTCATCAAGGATTTCAACCGCATTGCCCGACCTTTGACAGAGCTTCTATGCGAGGAAATCAAGTTCAATGTAGATCAACAGGTTCTCCTTGCTTTCAATCAGCTGAAGGAGCTTATTACTCATGCTCCAATCTTACAGTCGCTAGACTGGTCTCTTCCCTTTGAGATAATGACCGATGCATCAGACTTTGCAGTTGGGGCTGTTCTTGGGAAAAGGAAAGAGAAGGCGCCCTATGCCATTCACTACACCAGCAAAACGTTAGATGAAGCACAGAGAAATTACACAGTGACAGAGAAAGAGTTGCTGGTCGTGGTTTTCGCCCTTGAGAAGTTCAGATCCTATTTTCTTGGATCAAAAGTCACAATTTTTACAGACCACTCTGCTATCCGGTATCTCCAGCAGAAGAAGGATGCCAAGCCGAGACTAATTTGATGGATCCTTCTCCTCCAGAAATTTGATCTTGAAATTAAGGACAAGCCTGGAGTTCAGAATGTGGTAGCAGACCATCTCTCCTGAGTCGAGCAACATGAGCTTCCTCTGGACAGTGCACCTATTATAGAAACCTTTCCTGACGAATCAATCCTTGCAGTGGATTCTCTTCCTTGGTATGTTGATATAGTCAACTACCTCGCCTCTGGGGTAACGCCATCGGATTGGACGAAGAATCAGAAGAACAAATTCATGTCGACCATCCGTTTCTACCAATGGGAGGATCCTCTTCTATTCAGGGAAGGGGCTGATTGCATCTGGCGCAGGTGCATCCCTCCGGAGGAGCAATTTAGCGTCCTCGAGCATTGTCACTCGCTCGAATCTTACGACAGCTAAAGTACTTCAATGTGGCTTCTGGTGGCCAACATTATTTAAGGATGCAGTAGAGTTTGTCAAGCGATGTATTGACAGTCAGAGATTGAAAGGTACACTCACTGCCAAAGATTCGATGCCCCTGAAAATCATTCAGATAGCAGACATTTTCGATGCATGGGGCATTGACTTCATGGGACCTTTCCCTAACAGTCAAGGTTTTGAGCACATCCTTCTTGTCGTCGATTACGTGAGTCGTTGGGTTGAAGCTATCCCTGCTCGAGCCTCCGACAGCCAAACAATATGTCAATTCCTGAAGAAGAACATCATCTCGCGGTTCGGGATACCGAAAATTCTCATATCAGACGGGGGTAGCCATTTCATCAATAAAGAGGTCAAGAAATTGACGAAGGAGTACGGCATCGATCATCGTGTCGCATCTCCTTACCATCCTCAGACCAATAGCATGGCAGAATTATCAAACAGAGAAATCAAGACTATCCTGCAGAAACTTGTCAGGAAGGACTGGTCCCAACTCTTGGACTCAGTCTTATGGGCTTACAGAACCGCCTACAAGTCTCCCTTGGGCATGTCGCCCTATCGTCTTGTATATGGGAAGTCGTGCCATCTGCCAGTTGAATTAATTCACAAGTCTTTACGGGCAGTTAACAGTTGCAATTTGGACTCACGCAAAAGTGGTCAGAAAAGAAAGGATGATCTAAACAGAATCTTGGAGTTCCGAGACTATGCATACGATAACACATTGATGAACAAAGAGAAGGTGAAACGCTGGCTCGACCGGCACATCAGACGAAAGACCTTTGATATTGGACAGAAGGTGTGGTTATTTAATGCAAAGTTGCGGATATTCCCGGGCAAATTGAAGAGTAAGTGGACAGGGCCACTTCGAGTTTGTGAAGTACGTGATAATGGAAGTATTGCCATATCAGAATTGTCCCCTGACGCACAACCATTCATCGTCAACGGCCAACTCCTGAAGCCTTACCTCGAACCAGATACATTCTTGGCCGTTGTAGACTCCATTCAGCTTGTGCACCATGATGACATATCCACAACAGTGACAACATCAAAAGATTCAGACAATGTACTCCAAAAACTGTTTATCTGATTTTCTTCTTTTCTTCTTTTCTTCTTTTCCTGTTCTATCTTCTTTTTGTATCTAAAAGGTGCCGCCCTTATAGACAATTTTCTATACTTAGTACATACTTTGTCCTAAGTATAGGGGGGATGTGCACCCCGAGTTTTTCATTTCATTTCGATCCTCTCCATTGTCTCCTCTTCTTGTCTATACTTAGGAGTGTCTTACCCTAAATATAGGGGGAGACAATCTGAGTACGATCTGTGTATTCCCACCCTTGACCCTCCCCGCTTTATGTACAGTCTGCTATACTCAGGATTATTCGATCCTAAGTATAGGGGGGATGGTCAACTTCACATTCATTCATTTCTTATTCATATGTTCTTTCGACTTGTCTATACTCAGTACGAGTTATGTCTTTGCTTTTCTCTTCGATCTATGAGGACATAGCTCAAGCTAAGTATGGGGGGTGGTATATACCTTGTATACACTATAAGCCATAACTCATACTGTAAATAAAAGTATCATTATCACTATAATAAAAGATGACTGTGAGCTCCTCAGATTCTTACATACTGATTAATAAATCAGGCAATGTAGCGTTGTGAAAGATTTGAAACTCTTTGTGAAAACATTTCAAAAGGATTGTAAAAATATTTCAACCTTTGTAAAAATATTTTGATTGCAAAATTCTTTTATTTGTGTGAAATAAAGGATTTAAAAACCTACGTGCAAATGTTTTGAAAAACATTTTGTAAAATTATTTTGAAAAATGTATATAGTGTTTGCAAAATCTTTGCAAAAATGGCTTTCAAATGTTTGTAAATATTTGCAAAGATTATTTTGTACTATAGTTTTCAAAATGATTTTTCAAGTACATTTGAGGAATAAAAGAAATAAAATGAACCATAAATACATTGAATTTTTTAGCAATTGTATATACACCTAAATAAATCACTTTGATCAATCCTGTAAATTCTTTAAGGCTTGTAAAATAAAGCGGCACGCCCGTGTAAATAGTTGTACGTATTTCATACTTTGAGTGCCAAAATTGTTTTACTTGCAAAATTCTTTGTGTAAAACTTTTCTCTTTGCTTTCAAAATTCTTTGAAATTGCATATTTGTAAATAGCATTTGCATAGCATCCATATTCTTTGATTAAGCTTGATGATTGAACTAGTATAATACAGTCGAAGATTGGAGCTTGGTTGGACCTTACCGCACCTAACCGCACTGGGACCTTATGGGAACTAGGTTTAAGGTACTTCAGGTCTATTCAGACTTAATTCTTTGAGAAATCAGGACTGGGTTCAAGTCACCTCAATGGACTAACTAGAACTTTTCAAAACACACGTATGACTCTTGTCGGCCGTGACCTCACTTGGACACTTGCACCTTTCACTTGGCTCAACTCAGTTGGGGTGGTGAGGGGGTTGGATTTGCCAGTCTGAGACACACACGGGTGGAAACATTCGTCCTCGTCTAGGGAGGGAAGTGCACCCCAACCTGGTCCAGTTTCAATGAAGTCGAATGACAGGAGAGTGCGGGTTGTAATAAAGCTTCAAAAGAGGGATAGTCTTCTGACTCAAGAGGGAAAAGTCCTTATGTAAATGCTGCTGTAAATAGTATGTTGAAAAAAAACTCCAAAAAGTGGACAGGCTTGTAACTAAAAATAAAAGTACCTGCCGGAGTATGTATATATGTTGTACAGAAAATAAGCAAGCTTGAGCATCAAAGTTACACCATGTGAGCCTGCAGCTGGATGACTTGACTACACTGGTTTTGCATCCCAGGATAGGTAGCTACACCGGCTACCATCCATTCTTTTCTCCCCCTCCTCCTCTTGAGTTGGATGCTACTTGAACTTAGAAGGGAATACCCCGCTCCTCGACGGTAGAGGGCTGGATTGGGGAATCATTGGGTTGTCATTCTGGAGAAGTCAGTCCCTTTGTCATTTCAATTGGGGAGAGCCACCATCACTTACACCGTACAAGTCAGCCTCATAGTCATAAGGGTTTGCGTATGATGTAGGCTAGTTCTGACCTGGCTATTGAGGAGATTTGGAACCGAGTTCTGTGACTCTCGAAGGCTGTTGTGTTTTTAATTTGGTTCCCAACTAGGTTCCACACACATTTTCACACCAAGGTCTAACCCGTGCTCCAAACTCCGATTTTGTAAGGACAAGAGATTACACTGAAAGCTATCCTATTCATTTTATCTTTTTCTATTTTCAATTTCCTTTTTCTTTTGTTTTCATTCTTTTTGTACTTATTGCATAAGTATTTGCTAGGGACTAGCAAAGGCAAGTATAGGGGGGTGATGAACCTCCATTTCATCACCTTTATTCTATCATTTTGGCCTTGAAAACCCCAGTAAATTCATGTAAATGACATCAATTTGTACATAATAACATCTATTATTTATTGTATTCATTGTACATAAAATAAGGGTTTTAATGCCAAAATTATAGAATAAAGGGGAGAAAAGAAAAAGGAGTAAAATATTACAAACATTTTATGACCCTAACCCCGAGACCAAGGCCAGCATGGAATTGGTCGACAAGGAATACAGTAGGGGGAGATAAGGGCTGGTGTACAATAAATACCTCATTTATTCATGCATTTATTTATGCATTTTTGACACCTATGTTGTATATAATTACTCATTCATCAAAAAAAGAAACTTTGTATATGAAAGTTGTAGATAATAATGTAAATAAAAATATAAAATTAAGTTTGTGTGAAAATAATACTCAGTGTATATTTTATACACAGAATAAAAAGCCAAAATCTCAACTTAACGGACCCATATCTTGTAAATAAAAACTCCAAATCACCCAAACTAACCTTTGATTGTATATAGCTTTCCAAGAACTATTTAATAAAATTGGTTTCATAATTTTTGGAGCCCATCTGCAAAAGTTAGGTTTTTGGCCTTCATTGTGCAATCTGCCTGATTAAAATATTCAATTTATTCATTGACCATTATTTTTATCAAATTCTATTTTTAGAATTGTGTAAATAATGTGTATAATACATGTACATATTAAGATTAGAATAAAACTAAAAAGGATTTATAAAATAAAATAAGTCTATGCAAGATAATAGGCATAACACCTATGTTAAGTATATATCTAAATAAAGAAGGAAAACATTCTTTAATATTTTTATAATATTGTAAATATTACAAATAACTTACTAAAAGTACAATCTAAAATAAAAACCAAGAAAATACATTAAATAAATAAAGTATATGCATCATATAGGTAAAATACCTATAAGTATACCTACTTATATACTGACCTATTTATTCAAATATGAAAATAAACTTATAAAAATGAAATAAAAATACCCTCACACTCACAAAAATAAATTATAAATTTACAAAATAATACAATAAAATAACTAAATGAAATAAACAAGATAAAAATAAAATACATAAAATACATGCATAAATACATTATTAAATTAAGACCATAATAAAATACATCGAAAAATTAAATAAAAATCATAAATATTAACTACATTATTTAATAAACATCTTTTATTTTATAAGTAAAATTAAATAAATTCATTTGTTAGGATAAAATAATAAGTCAAACCCAGGCTGACCTAGCCCAATCAGCTTCCAACATTTTGTTGACCGCCTGGGCAACTCGACCCCCAGGCGGCTGAAACGACGTGGCTGGTCTTTTCTGCCTGTCTTTTCCCTTTTTTCCCGCTCGACTCGTCCATCATTGGCCATCGACGTCTTCTGACAAAATGATCACTGATCATTGTACATCACCGCCAACAACCTAGATGGACCATCTAACCTACCGATTCTTCGTGGCGCCCCGATCAATAAGGGTGCGTGTCCATGTCTATAAATAATACCTTCGATCTCCTCCCCCAGATTGGTCTCCCTTCGGTCGCTTTCCACCCTCATTTACAGTCCTCGGAGGATCCTCGTGACAGGGGGTACTCCTGGAAGTCTCAGCCGGTCGGAGGAGTCGAATGAAGCACCCACGACCGCCGCTCGCCGGAGGTCCTGCTCCCTGGTCAATCCCAGGTATAAGAGCTGCCCTTTATCTTGTTTTATAGTTTAATTTTCGTTTTTAGTTTTTAATTCAGTAGTTAGAGACATCTGTAGACCCTGAGGTGCCAGGTTAAGGCCAAATCGAGGGTCGCCGGAGATCAACTCCGGCGAACCTCTCTAACTTTATCCACGCACACTCCGAACCTCACTTCATCCCCATTTCCTTCCTCTACGCATTCTTCATCTACGCCCCACGTCTGATCAACCAGAGCCCCGCTGGCTTTGCGAATCAAGGTCCACCCCTACCGCATCGCCGGACCTCGCCACCCTCAGTCATCTTCCATCTTTTTAGCTGTAACCCCCGGTCGAGGAGGATCTCCTCGAGCCTTCGGTCTTTTTGATGCAGGGCAAGAGCAAAACGGAGCTCCCTGGAGCTTGAATCGATCGCCCGCGAGGTTGCAGGCCCCCCCTTTCTTTTCCGAGCTCGCTGAACCAATCTAGGGGGTGCTGGACCTTCTGGAGTACCTCGGACGCTGCGCACCACCTCGCCGGACGTATGGAACCTATCGCCATCCACCAGGAGCGTCGGGAGGCGGAGGAATCGAGGATTGAAGCTCGGGAAGCCAACCATTCTTCCCTGTTCTTCGTGAGCAGCAGCCACCGTCGGATGAAAGAGGCGGCCCCAGATCTAATCAGGGCCATCCATTTAGCGGCCGCCTCGATCGTTCGATCCATCACCAGATACAATCTCAGCCGAGGATCGTCGAAGGTTTATCGGGCTTCGAGAGCCCGACACGTGGATAAGTGGCGCGCCTATCGCCGTTCATTTGCGCGCCTTAGGGGGTAAATCACACTGAACCCCCTCGCATTTTTTTGTATTAAGCGATTAATGCTGTAAATAAATTCGCACGCTGTAAATAAAGTATAAATTTTGCAGTAAGACCCCTATATTTTCCAGAATAGCAGTTAGGTCCTTCCGCGCCTCACGTGCAGTCCCACGTGAGGCGCGTGAAAATTGCAGTCAAACCCTGGCGGGTTTTGTATTTCACTTTAACCCTTAATATTGCAAATCAAGTGTAATTTTTTCTGGTGTTTTTGCACTGTAGACCCTGTCTTTATTTTTATTTGCAAAAATGCCCCTGTCAGGCCATATATTTTTGTGTGCTTTGTCTATTTATCTCCTGCCTCATATTAACTTGAAAAATTTTGTAAAAATGGATATAAGTTCCTGTTAGCTTTCTCTTGCATACTTTTTTTTAGTTTTCAATTTTGTTGCATTTTTGTATTTATTAAAAATCATAAACATGCATTTTATTTACTGCTTAGCTTAGAAAATCCCAAAAAAATAGTATAACACCTCAACAAATTCCAAAAAAAATTAATTATGGTCTATTTTTGTCATATTTTAGTGGCAGCCCAAAAATCACTAAAAACATCAAAAGAAAACTCTTATAAATTCAAAAATACTCAAAAACTTCTAAAAAATATAAAAAATTCTAGAAAACCCCAAAAATTGCAAACTCAAGTTCTGTAGTTTCTATATAGTATCCTTTTTACTTGAAAAATGGTTTGGAAAAATTTTGTGTCTATGTGATATTTTTAATTACCATTTTACCCTCGACCAGTAGCTAAATCCCTGTTTTCCTTTATTTTGCTATTTAAAAATATCAAAAACATTTTGAAAAATACTCAAAAAATACAAAAATAGTAAAAAATCCTGAAAATATCAAAAAGATTTTATTTCTGTATTTTTGAGTGTTTTTATATATTTTTATAAATATTGTATCACTCCTCTCTCTCCTTTATATATATATTCCCCTATTGAAAAAGAAAATTAAAAAAAAACATATATATATATATATCCACATATTTATTAATATATATGTATAAATCTAAAAATTAAATTAAAAAAATGAAAACCCACAAAAATAGGCTTCACACAAGGATGACTCTGTTGTACATGCACAATAGGCTACTTCATTTTTGTATTGTTCTTTGTGGTTCGACCTCTACATACTTGTTCACTGTACATTTTGTGGTAGAATAATAAATGTTAATTCACACTTTTGGGACTCAATTGCTTTATTCTTTTATTGTGGGTTAATTGCTGACTAACTGATGTTCTGAGAGCGATCGCCTCAGCGACAACATAATTTTGACCCTCGCAAAATGTCAGTTATCAGAAGGCGCCGTTGCCGGGGAGCAATGAGCGTAGCCTATTAATTTTGTCATTCTTGTTTAAAAAGTGATGAGCAGCTATTTATTTTGCAATTGATCACCATGCTTCATTGATTTATTTATTTATTGTGATTAATTCTTTCCTGCCTTATTTTATTAATTGATCTATACTAATTCAATCTCTTTGTGACTTTGATGCGAGGGCCCGCCACGCAAGGATGGTTTCTTAGGGAGCCAAGGCATCCGAGCTTGGAGGAGGGTGGTCTTCACCTCATGACCATCTGGAGAGAGCATCAAGGATACCAAGGGATGGGAGTTAGATAGGTCTAGAGCAATTAGGATCATTTTTGTAATTTATGGTGAGAGAGAGACAATTTTGGCATGTAATAATTAACAGGACTCTACTCTTCACCATGAGGTCCAGTGCCCAGGTGTCTATTCACCTGGGGGCCTCATCGCTGTTTTCTGTGTTCTCTACCGCCTTCTTTTCTTTGTTTTCCGCTGTTTTATGCTTTCCGCCTTTGTTTTACTTTGTTTTGTGTGCTTGGAGCCCCTAGATATAGGTTGCTTGATCCGGTAGCTAGGTCTAAACCTTAATAAGAATGCACGTTCCTATAGTCTACTTCGTATGGATCTAGTCAAAATTAAACAGTTCGGTCATTTATCTCAACCCGTGTGCCGTGAGCGAGCCCCATTAAGCACTACTCCTGAACTTGAGTGTGTCGAGAAGAGGAGGGGTAAGCCAAGACTGGACCTTTAGGTTAAAGATAAGTGACCAACTTGTGGTTCTTCACATTAATAGCAGCTAATGTTTAGGGCAATTTTGTCAAATGCACACCGCCATGTAGATAGGTTTAAAAATTCTATTTTGCATACCACATGGAGAGAGCTGGGATGCACTGTAAGTCTTCTAACTCAGCATGCATCATTCGGTTCAATGGTGAGATTTCCATCATAGAACCAACTTGCACAGCTTTTCCGCTATCTCCCTCTGATTTTGAGCACCTAGGACATAAATGAAAATTTACAAAAACGTTAGGCGCTGGTATGAAACATACTCAAAAAAAGTGAAAACCTAAAAAACTAAAACAAGGGTACTGCTAAATAAACTTTAACCTTAATTAAAATCCGTAATGGACTATCATTGTACTGGGTTCATAAAGCCCTCAATGTTTTCAGGTAACTTGGAGGGGGACCAAAACCCTACTCCCTTGAGCGAGGCACGTCCCATAAGGAATAGAGCCAAAATCCCAGTCTGCAACTGCCTTGTGTATCGCCTGGATTACCGAAGTATTGGCGCTTCTATCGTACGTGGGTGAGTAGGGCTTGGTCACCAATGATGACTCTCTGTTGTGTAGAGCATCGACCCTGTCCGAAGTACCGAGCATAGGCCACACCTTCACGGGGGTGTCTGTCTCATCGTCTTGCGTCTGAGTAGGTTCTTGTACGCTCACGGGTGATTCCGTTGCGAGCGAGAACCGAAGTATTGGTTTTGCCTATCGGCTTCCTCTCTCTATTTCTTTGGCTGAATAGGGATCCAGGAAGGGTTACAAGGACCTTAAAAAGTACAGACTACATGTTATAAAGGAGGGGGACAAGTACGGGATACTCTTCTGGCAGTACTCTCTCTCCTATAGGGGTAGCGTGCTAAGGACTTGTTAAAAAGATATGCCTGAAATAACAACTCTAAAACTGAAAAGATAATAAGTAGACGAACCTTCACGGCTTCACATGGCGTGAGTTGGTAAACCCAATCTTGTATTGTGTTTGTATGGATCTAGATTAAGGTTCAAAGATCAAGTCCCGCGCCTTTGCGCAAATTTTGTTGTGTCACTCTTCTTTGACCCCCGCTCAGTTTGAGCCTTTCTACTGTTTTGCTCTCCTTTTTACTCCTTGTTGACCATCGCATCCTTCCTCCAACATCCACTCCTCTCTTGCTTTGCGAAATCGATCCATGGATGGTTTCCGTCGGGACCCTTGCCGACACCCACATCGATTCCATGGACTCGATTGCGCCAATAAACTCGAGGCGATTCCCGAGAACCCGATCCGGACTTTGCGGATTGATCTTCAGACTCCTTGTCTTCTACCTCCCTTTTGACCACCCAATAAACATGGATCACTTTTGTCCCACTTTCGTCGTTGTAAATGGAAGTCGATTACAGTCTACATCTTGTTCCATTCACAACATGTTGGGGTTGAACTTAACTCCAACTAGTATCATGACAGCTGAACAATAATGCAAGTGGTCTGATTCGGATTCTTTCATCCTGCAGATAGAAGGGCAGACTGAGCCCTGGCTTCTACTCCGGAATTCATTTCGTCCGACTCAGACCATGATATGGCTCCTCAAGGAAAGGGCAAGGGTCAGCAGCCACCTCAACCAGAAGGACAGATGCCAGATCAGAATCAGGTTAATGCACAACTATTGGCATCTATCCAAGCTATCCAGCCACAGGTAACAGAGCAAGCCCTAGCCCAGACCGCTTTTTAGGATATGCAGAATGATGTGATGAACAGAGCTGAAGGAGGAGGAGGTAGAGGAGGAGGTGGTGGTCCACCTGATGACGACAGAGAGCCAGAAATTAGGGGACAAAAACCTACACTGAAGGAAACCTATAATCCTGGTGACATCCATATGACCGAGTGGATTCTCATTCCACCGGTGCACGCTCACTTTGAGCTGAAGCCCCAGTTCCTCGCTCTCCTTCCATCTTTCCATGGCAACACAAGTGAAGAGCCGTACATCCACCTGCAGCAATTCTCCCGCATCTGCCGAACTACTCACTATCCGAATGTCCCTCTGGACATTGTCAAAATGATGGCATTCCCTTCAGCCTGCAAGACAAGGCCCTTTATTGGGTCAACCATCTGGGGAAGGTTGTAACCACTTGGGAGGAACTGAAGTCCGCCTTCCTGCACAAATATTATCCTCTCGGCCGGCTCAACCAAATGCGAGCACGTATCAGCAACTTCTCCCAAGGGGCACATGAATCCATACACGAAGATTGGGAGAGATTCACCGATCTGCAGGAGAAATGTCCCCATCATGAGATCCCGAAGACCAGTTTGGTCCAACACTTTTTTGGGGGTCTGAACATTGAGAGCCAAAGGCTCGTTGACGCAGCATGTGGGGGTTCACACTTCAACAAGGATGAAGATGCAGTCTGGCAGATATTCGAAGAAATGGCTGAAGGAGAGGTCGCCCTCTCTTCATCGAAAGCATACCAAAAGCAGCCCCATATTCTTCAGAAGCAAGTACACATGGCCGCATCCCGAGAGGCGGAGAGAGATGAGAGCTCCAACCTCAGCATCATCGGGGGCCATCTCTCGAAGGTTGATATCATTGAGAAACGATCACAGGATCTCGAAAAACTTGCAGTGATCGAAAAGAGGACGCAGAACCTTGACAAGCTGGATCAGATCACCAAGCAGCTAGAACTGCTGGTGGGCACCATCAATTCTGTTCAGTCAGCAACACCACTAGAAGCTCCAGCTGAGAGGAAAGACGAGCAACCACCGCTACATCAGCCTCAGCCGAGCCAGCAGCCACCGACAGTCCAACACGTGTACTACGTGCAGGCACCCAATCAGGGCCAGGCAGATGGTTGTGTATCAACCAGAATTTATATCAAGATCTGATTCAGTATTCCCACCACCACCCCTGGTTCAGGAAGTGAACGGGGTCTGGAGTCACGAAGCACAGCCGACCCGTCCTATGGGACAACCTCAGGGTTAGCTACTAGCCAACCGGCAACACCACCAGCCTCAAGGTGGTCGTTTTGGGCAGTCCTCACAGCCGCCAGCGCCGTATCATCAACCTCCCCAGTATGCCAATCAATGGAGGCAGAACCAACAGTATCAGCAGCATCCATACCGTCACCCACAGTCCTTCCATCAGTATGCAGCTGCCCCACCTCAGCAGTACCAACAGTATCCTCCTCCTTCTTATCAGCAGCTTCAGCTTCCCGCACAACCTCAGCATTACCAACAACAGCCTCAGCACCAGCATATGCAACAACAGCGTGGTCTGCACGCTGAATCACCCGAGGCACCTCCAGTGAACCCCACCATGGATTGTCTGGCCCAACTTGTCAAAGGGCTAGTGGATATGACCAAGCGTCTTGACGACCTGACCGCCACTAAAACTACCATCCCAGCTCAGGTCGAAGCCAACCCCAATAATTTCAAGAAGAAAGAGCATGTAGAATGTGATGTCTTTTCCGTGTCAGAAAATGATATTACTGTGTATTCTAATGCTGTTACTCTCAGGAGCGGTAGGGCCTTGCCTCCGCTTGCTGCAAAGATTGGGGTGAATAAAGAAACAAGTGGATCATCATCTTCCGCATCAGCCGTACCAACTACAGGGGCGAGTGAGGAGGAAGAAGAAGGAGAAGCCATTCCAGCCGTCGTGCATTCCCAGCATCAGTCTCAACCAAAAATACAAAAAAATCAGCAAAAGCAAAACAACAAAAAGAAGCTTGTAGCCGAAGCGAAGCTGTGCCAGCCTTGGAGGAGCCGCCAGCAGCAACCGATCCCTCGCCAGCCGATGGAGCCGAAGCTATACTTTTTGCTCGCCCCTCAGCACCAGTACACCAGGATACAGTTTGTACTCCTTTTTGTAGTTCGGATGTACATCATTTTATGGGCGATGATTTTGATGTAAATAAGAACTCCATTTCTCCTGCTAGATATGTACATATTCCTTTTCCTCATGCAATAGAAAAACCCAAAAAATTGCAAAACGAAAAAAGACATTGTCTGATCCAGGAGTTGTGGAAATATTAGACAAGCTGACCGTTGAGATGCCCTTATTGAAGGCCGTGGAGTACATGCCGGCTGTGAAGAAAGGACTAAAGGAGGTATGTACCAGCAAGCGTCGCCCATCAAGAAAGAACAGACACCAGCAAGTTGAGAAGCACGTGCTATCTGTGGCCACTGTTGCAGCTATCAGCAACCTCCCACAGAAAAAGCAAGACACAGGAGCGCCTCTGATCAATTGTGAGATTTTTGACCAGGTCTTCGAGCGCACTCTCCTTGACAGTGGATCTTCCATCAACCTTCTGCCCTCATCCATAATGCAAGAATTCGGGCTGGGTCCGCTCAAGCAGACACGCATGATCCTTCAGTTCGCTGACCGATCAATCAAGCGGCCCCGGGGTCTGTTGGAAGATGTAGTAGTTAAAGTACAGGAGATGCAATTCCCAGCTGACTTTGTGGTCCTTGATATGGACTCACCTGCACCTCTACTCCAGACCCCTATCATCCTTGGCCGACCATTCCTACGTACTTCAGGTGCCGTGGTCGATTACGGGGTTGACAAGATTACTTTTAGCTCGAACACCAAGCAAATCCCTATAAACATGAGCAGAGAGCCGAATGCCACGACTGATGAGAGCCAGGCAGCATCAGAAGCAGACTGTGACTTTATTGCTGAGATTAGAGATTCACCTTTGTCATTGAATGATTCATGGACCCGAGAAATCCTCACACTCAAGGAGGACTTGGAAAGCACAGTTACCTTATGCTCCGATGGTTCTTGGGAGACAGATTCTCAGATACAGGCGCATCTTTTTGAGCATTCACTCCAGACCGAATACGATCAGCCTAGTGCAGAACTGTTCGGCACATCACTGGGATTTCAGCAGAATGATGAGGAAGGTAGCCCCTCCAAAGAAGTACATCCCACCACCAGCATAGTATTTGAAGTGACCGACAAGTTGGACAGTCAAAACCAAAACTCAAGCCACTTCCGGCAGGCCTGAAGTATGCTTTCCTTGTAGTGGAGAACAAATGTATCCGGTCATCATCAGCAACAGGCTGACTTCGGATCAGGAATCTCGACTTCTCGAGATTCTAGAAAAGAACCGCGAGGCACTTGGTTGGTGTGTATCAGATCTCCGAGGGATAAATCCGGCCTTGTGTTCACACCACACTATCTGGAGGAAGATGCCAAGCCGTCCCGCAAATTCCAAAGAAGGTTGAACCCTATCCTCCGGGACGTCGTTATGAAAGATATAACGAAATGGTGTGATGCAGGCTTTATCTATCCCATCTCCGACTCAAAATGGGTAAGCCCACTGCATGTAGTTCCAAAGAAGTCCGGGCTTACCGTGGTTACAAATGATAAAGGAGAGGAAATATCCACTCAGGTACCAACATCCTGGCGGGTGTGTGTTGACTACTGCCGTCTTAATGCTGCAACAAAGAAGGACCACTTCCCCTTGCCATTCATTGATCAAGTTCTGGAAAGACTAGCAGGCAAGGAGTTCTTCTGCTTTCTGGATGGGTATTCTGGTACAACCAAGTGGCAATCGCCCCTGAAGATCAAGAGAAGACTACCTTCACTTGCCCGTTCGGCACCTACGCCTTCAAGAGAATGCCCTTTGGATTATGCAATGCACCTGCAACCTTACAAAGATGCATGTTAGCAGTCTTCGCCGAGATGGTAGGCAGTTTTCTCGAGGTGTTCATGGACGACTTCTCTGTCTATGGTGATAGTTTCAATTCTTTTCTTGAGCACCTAGACAGAGTGCTTCAGAAGTGTCGGGAAGTCAATTTGGTGCTTTCATGGGAAAAGAGCCACTTCATGGTCACTGAAGGCATTGTGCTGGGTCACGTCGTTTCCAAACGTGGCATGGAAGTTGACCCGGCACAGGTGGATGTTATCGCAAATCTACAACCACCTCTGTCAGTGAAGAATGTAAGGTCATTCCTGGGGCATGTGGGATTTTACATGCAATTCATCAAGGATTTCAACTGCATTGCCCGACCTTTGACAGAGCTTCTGTGCAAGGAAATCGAGTTCAATGTAGATCAGAAGGTTCTCCTTGCTTTCAATCAGCTGGAGGAGCTTATTACTCAGGCTCCAATCTTATAGCAGCCAGACTGGTCTCTTCCCTTTGAGATAATGACCTATGCGTCAGACTTTGCAGTTGGGGCTGTTCTTGGGAAAAGGAAAGAGAAGGCGCCCTATGCCATTCACTACGCCAGCAAAACGTTAGATGAAGCACAGAAAAATTACACAGTGACAGAGAAAGAGTTGCTGGCCGTGGTTTTCACCCTTGAGAAGTTCAGATCCTATTTGCTTGGATCAAAAGTCACAATTTTAACAGACCACTCTGCTATCTGGTACCTCCAGCAGAAGAAGGATGCAAGCCGAGACTAATTCGATGGATCCTTCTCCTCCAGGAATTTGATCTTGAAATTAAGGACAAGCCTGTAGTTCAGAATGTGGTAGCAGACCATCTCTCCAGAATCGAGCAGCATGAGCTTCCTCTGGACAGTGCACCTATTATAGAAACCTTTCCTGACGAATCAATCCTTGCAGTGGATTCTCTTCCTTGGTATGCTGATATAGTCAACTACCTCGCCTCTGGGGTAACACCATCGGATTGGACGAAGAATCAGAAGAACAAATTCATGTCGACCATCCGTTTCTACCAATGGGAGGATCCTCTTCTATTCAAGGAAGGGGCCGATTGCATCTGGCGCAGGTGCATCCCTCAGGAGGAGCAATTTAGCGTCCTTGAGCATTGTCACTCGCTCGAATCTGGTGGACATCACTCTGGAGATCGTACGACAGCTAAAGTACTTCAATGTGGCTTCTGGTGGCCAACATTATTTAAGGATGCAGCAGAGTTTGTCAAGCGATGTATTGACTGTCAGAGATTGAAAGGTACACTCACTGCCAAAGATTCGATGCCCCTGAAAATCCTTCAGATAGCAGACATTTTTGATGCATGGGGCATTGATTTCATGGGGCCTAATAGTCAAGGTTTTGAGCACATCCTTCTTGCCGTCGATTACGTGAGTCGTTGGGTTGAAGCTATCCCTGCTCGAGCCGCCGACAGCTGAACAATATGTCATTTCCTGAAGAAGAACATCATCTCACGGTTCGAGATACCGAAAATTCTCATATCAGATGGGGGTAGCCATTTCATCAATAAAGAGGTCAAGAAATTAACGAAGGAGTACGACATCGATCATCGTGTCGCATCTCCTTACCATCCTCAGACCAATGGCATGGCAGAATTATCAAACAGAGAAATCAAGACAATCCTGCAGAAACTTGTCAGGCCAAACAGGGAGGACTGGTCCCAACTCTTGAACTCGGTCTTATGGGCTTACAGAACCGCCTACAAGTCTCCCTTGGGCATGTCGCCCTATCATCTTGTATATGGGAAGCTGTGCCATCTACCAGTTGAATTAATTCACAAGTCTTTATGGGCAGTTAACAGTTGCAATTTGGACTCACGCAAAAGTGGTCAGAAAAGAAAGGATGATCTGAACAGACTCTTGGAGTTCCGAGACTATGCATACGATAACACATTGATGTACAAAGAGAAGGTGAAACGCTGGCACGAACGGCACATCAGACGAAAGACCTTTGATATCGGACAGAAGGTGTGGTTATTTGATGCAAAGTTGCGGATATTCCCGGGCAAATTGAAGAGTAAGTGGACAGGGCCACTTCGAGTTTGTGAAGTACGTGACAATGGAAGTATTGCCATATCAGAATTGTCCCCTGACACACAACCATTCGTCGTCAACGGCCAACTCCTGAAGCCTTACCTCGAACCAGATACATTCTTGGCCGTTGTAGACTCCATTCAGCTTGTGCAACATGATGACATATCCACAACAATGACAGCATCAGAAGATTCAGACAATGTACTCCAAAACTGTTTATCTGATTTTCTTCTTTTCTTCTTTTCTTCTTTTCCTGTTCTATCTTCTTTTTGTATCTTAAAGGTGCCGCCCTTGTAGACAGTTTTCTATACTTACGACATACTTTGTCCTAAGTATAGGGGGGATGTGCACCCCGAGTTTTTCATTTCACTTTGATCCTCTCCATTGTCTCCTCTTCTTGTCTATACTTAGGAGTGTCTTACCCTAAGTATAGGGGTAGACAATCTGAGTACGATCTGTGTATTCCCACCCTTGACCCTCCCCGCTTTATGTACAATCTGTTATACTTAGGATTATTCGATCCTAAGTATAGGGGGGACGGTCAAATTCGCATTCATTCATTTCTTATTCATATGTTCTTTCGATTTGTCTATACTCAGTACGAGTTATGTCTTTGCTTTTCTCTTCGATCTATGAGGACATAGCTCAAGCTAAGTATAGGGGGGTCGTATATACCTTGTATACACTTTAAGCCATAACTCATACTGTAAATAAAAGTATCATTATCACTATAATAAAAGATGACTGTGAGCTCCTCAGATTCTTACATACTGATTAATAAATCAGGCAATGTAGCGTTGTGAAAGATTTGAAACTCTTTGTGAAAACATTTCAAAAGGATTGTAAAAATATTTCAACCTTTGTAAAAATATTTTGATTGCAAAATTCTTTTATTTGTGTGAAATAAAGGATTTGAAAAACCTACGTGCAAATGTTTTGAAAAACGTTTTGTAAAATTATTTTGAAAAATGTATATAGTGTTTGCAAAATCTTTGCAAAAATGGCTTTAAAATGTTTGTAAATATTTGCAAAGATTATTTTGTACTATAGTTTTCAAAATGATTTTTCAAGTAAATTTGAGGAATAAAAGAAATAAAATGAACCATAAATACATTGAATTTTTTAGCAATTGTATATACACCTAAATAAATCACTTTGATCAATCCTGTAAATTCTTTAAGGCTTGTAAAATAAAGCGGCACGCCCATGTAAATAGTTGTACATATTTCATACTTTGAGTGCCAAAATTGTTTTACTTGCAAAATTCTTTGTGTAAAACTTTTCTCTTTTCTTTCAAAATTCTTTGAAATTGCATATTTGTAAATAGCATTTGCATAGCATCCATATTCTTTGATTAAGCTTGATGATTGACTAGTCTAATACAGTCGAAGATTGGAGCTTGGTTGGACCTTACCGCACCTAACCGCACTGGGACCTTACGGGAACTAGGTTTAAGGTACTTCAGGTCTATTCAGACTTAATTCTTTGAGAAATCAGGACTGGGTTCAAGTCACCTCAATGGACTAACTAGAAATTTTCGAAACACACATATGACTCTTGTCGGCCGTGACCTCACTTGGACACTTGCACCTTTCACTTGGCTCAACTCAGTTGGGGTGGTGAGGGGGTTGGATTTGCCAGTCTGAGACGCACACGGGTGGAAACATTCGTCCTCGTCTAGGGAGGGAAGTGCTCCCCAACCTGGTCCAGTTTCAATGAAGTCGAATGACAGGAGAGTGCGGGTTGCAATAAAGCTTCAAAAGAGGGATAGTCTTCTGACTCGAGAGGGAAAAGTCCTTATGTAAATGCTGCTATAAATAGTATGTTGAAAAAAAAACTCCAAAAAGTGGACAGGCTTGTAACTAAAAATAAAAGTGCCTGTCGGAGTATGTATATATGTTGTACAGAAAATAAGCAAGCTTGAGCATCAAAGTTACACCATGTGAGCCTGCAGCTAGATGACTTGACTACACTGGTCTTGCATCCCAGGATAGGTAGCTACACCAGCTACCATCCATTCTTTTCTCCCCCTCCTCCTCTTGAGTTGGATGCTACTTGAACTTAGAAGGGAATACCCTGCTCCTCGACTGTAGAGGGCTGGATTGGGGAATCATTGGGTTGTCATTCTGGAGAAGTCAGTCCCTTTGTCATTTCAGTTGGGCAGAGCCACCATCACTTACACCGTACAAGTCAGCCTCATAGTCATAAGGGTTTGCGTATGATGTAGGCTAGTTCCGACCTGGCTATTGAGGAAATTTGAACCGAGTTCTGTGACTCTCGAAGGCTGTTGTGTTTTAAATTTGGTTCCCAACTAGGTTCCACACACATTTTCACACCAAGGTCTAACCCGTGCTCCAAACTCCGATTTTGTAAGGACAAGAGATTACACTGAAAGCTATCCTATTCATTTTATCTTTTTCTATTTTCAATTTCCTTTTTCTTTTCTTTTCATTCTTTTTGTACTTATTGCATAAGTATTTGCTAGGGACTATCAAAGGCAAGTATAGGGGGGTGATGAACCTCCATTTCATCACCTTTATTCTATCATTTTGGCCTTGAAAACCCTAGTAAATGCATGTAAATGGCATCAATTTGTACATAATAGCATCTATTATTTATTGTATTCATTGTACATAAAAAAAGGGTTTTAACCAAAATTATAGAATAAAGGGGAGAAAAGAAAAAGGAGTAAAATATTGCAAACATTTTATGACCCTAACCCCGAGACCAAGGCCAGCATGGAATTGGTCGACAAGGAATACAGTAGGGGGAGATAAGGGCTGGTGTACAATAAATACCTCATTTATTCATGCATTTATTTATGCATTTTTGACACCTATGTTGTATATAATTACTCATTCATCAAAAAAAGAAACTTTGTATATGAAAGTTGTAGATAATAATGTAAATAAAAATATAAAATTAAGTTTGTGTGAAAATAATACTCAGTGTATATTTTATACACAGAATAAAAAGCCAAAATCTCAACTTAACGGACCCATATCTTGAAAATAAAAACTCCAAATCACCCAAACTAACCTTTGATTGTATATAGCTTTCCAAGAACTATTTAATAAAATTGGTTTCATAATTTTTGGAGCCCATCTGCAAAAGTTAGGTTTTTGGCCTTCATTGTGCAATCTGCCTGATTAAAATATTCAATTTATTCATTGACCATTATTTTTTTATCAAATTCTATATTTAGAATTGTGTAAATAATGTGTATAATACATGTACATATTAATATTAGAATAAAACTAAAAAGGATTTATAAAATAAAATAAGTCTATGAAAGATAATAGGCATAATACCTATGTTAAGTATATATCTAAATAAAGAAGGAAAACATTCTTTAATATTTTTATAATATTGTAAATATTACAAATAACTTACTAAAAGCACACATCTAAAATAAAAACCAAGAAAATACATTAAATAAATAAAGTATATGCATCATATAGGTAAAATACCTATAAGTATACCTACTTATATACAGACCTATTTATTCAAATATGAAATTAAACTTATAAAAATGAAATAAAAATACCCTCACACTCACAAAAATAAAATATAAATTTACAAAATAAGACAATAAAATAACTAAATGAAATAAACAAAATAAAAATAAAATACATGCATAAATACATTATTAAATTAAGACCATAATAAAATATATCGAAAAATTAACTAAAAATCATAAATAAATACTACATTATTTAATAAACATTTTTTATTTTATAAGTAAAATTAAATAAATTCATTTGTTAGGATAAAATAATAAGTCAAACCCAGGCTGACCTGGCCCAATCAGCTTCCAGCATTTTGTTGACCGCCTGGACAACTCGACCCCCAGGTGGCTGAAACGACGTGGCTGGTCTTTTCCACCCGTCTTTTCCCTTTTTTCCCGCTCGACTCGTCCATCATTGGCCATCGATGTCTTCTGACAAAATGATCACCGACCATTGTACATCACCGCGAACAACCTAGATCGACCATCTAACCTACCGATTCTTCGTGGCGCCCCGGTCAATAAGGGTGCGTGTCCATGTCTATAAATAATACCTTCGATCTCCTCCCCCAGTTTGGTCTCCCTTCGGTCGCTTTCCACCCTCATTTCTAGTCCTTGGAGGATCCTCGTGATAGGGGGGTACTCCTGGAAGTCTCAGTCGGTCGGAGGAGTCGAAGGAAGCACCCACGGCCGCCACTCGTCGGAGGTCCTGCTCCTTGGTCAATCCCAGGTATAAGAGCGGCTCTTTATCTTGTTTTATAGTTTAATTTTCGTTTTTAGTTTTTAATTCAGTAGTTAGAGACATCTGTAGACCCTTAGGTGCCAGGTTAAGGCCATATCGAGGGTCACCGGAGATCAACTCCGGCGAACCTCTCCAACTTGATCCACGCACACTCCGACCCTCACTTCATCCCCATTTCCTTCCTCTACGCATTCTTCATCTACGCCCCGAGTCAGATCAACTAGAGCCCCACTGGCTTTGCGAATCGAGGTCCACCCTCACCGCATCGCCGGACCTCGCCATCCTCAGTCATCTTCCATCTTTTTAGCTGTAACCCCCGGTCGAGGAGGATCTCCTCGAGCCCCTGGTCTTTTTGATGCAGAGCAAGAGCCAAACGGAGCTCCCTGGAGTTCGAATCGATCGCCTGCGAGGTTCCAGGACCCCCCTTTCTTCTCCGAGCTCGCTGAACCAATCTAGAGGGTCCTGGACCTTCTGGAGTACCTCGGACGCTGTGCACCACCTCGCCAGACGTATGGAACCTATCACCATCCATCAGGAGCGTCGGGAGGCGAAGGAATCGAGGATTGAAGCTCGGGAAGCCAACCATTCTTCCCTGTTCTTCGTGAGCAGCAGCCACCGTCGGATGAAAGAGGCGGCCCCAGATCTAATCAGGGCCATCCATTTAGCATCCGCCTCGGTCGTTCGATCCATCACCAGATACAATCTCAGTCGAGGATCGTCGATGGGGTATCGGGCTTCGAGAGCCTGACACGTGGATAATTGGCACGCCTATCGCCGTTCATTTGCGCGCCTTAGGGGGTAAATTACACTGAACCCCCTCGCATTTTTTTGTATTAAGCGATTAATGATGTAAATAAATTCGCACGCTGTAAATAAAGTATAAATTTTGCAGTAAGACCCCTATATTTTCCAGAATAGCAGTTAGGTCCTTCCGTGCCTCACGTGCAGTCCCACGTGAGGCGCGTGAAAATTGTAGTCAAACCCTGGCGGGTTTTGTATTTCACTTTTACCCTTAATATTGCAAATCAAGTGTAATTTTTTCTGGTGTTTTTGCACTGTAGACCCTATCTTTATTTTTATTTGCAAAAATGCCCCTGTCAGGCCATATATTTTTGTGTGCTTTGTCCATTTATTTCCTGCCTCATATTAACTTGAAAAATTTTGCAAAAATGGATATAAGTTCCTGTTAGCTTGCTCTTGCACGCCATATTTTTAGTTTTTAATTTTGTTGCATTTTTGCATTTATTAAAAATAAAAAACATGCATTTTATTTACTGCCTAGCTTAGAAAATCCCAAAAAATAGTAAAACACCTCGAAAAATTCCAAAAAAATTAACTATGGTCCGTTTTTGTCATATTTTAGTGTCAGTTCAAAAATCCTAAAAACCTCAAAAGAAAACCCTTAAAAATTCAAAAATACAAAAAAACTTCTAAAATATATAAAAAATTCTAGAAAACCCCAAAAATTGCAAACTCAAGTTCTGTAGTTTCTATATAGTATCCTCTTTACTTGAAAAATGGTTTGGAAAAATTTTGTGGCTGTGCGATATTTTTAATTACCATTTTGCCCTCAGCCAGTAGCTAAATCTCTTTTTCCTTTATTTTGCTATTTAAAAATATTAAAAACATTTTGAAAAATACCCAAAAATCGCAAAAACAGTAAAAAATATTGAAAATACCAAAAAGAATTTATTTCTGTATTTTTGAGTGTTTATATATATTTTTATAAATATTGTATCACTCCTCTCTCTCCTTTATATATATATTCCCCTATTGAAAAAGAAAATTAAAAAAACATATATATACATATATATATATACACACATATTTATTAATATATATATATAAATCTAAAAATTAAATTAAAAAAATGAAAACCCACAAAAAATAGGCTTCACACAAGGATGACTCTGTTGTACATGCACAATAGGCTACTTCATTTTTGTATTGCTCTCTGTGGTTCGACCTCTACATACTTGTTCACTGTACATTTTGTGGTAGAGTAATAAATGTTAATATACACTTTTGGGACTCAATTGCTTTATTCTTTTATTGTGGGTTAATTGCTGACTAACTAATGTTCTGTGAGCGGTCGCCTCAACGACAACATAATTTTGACCCTCGCAAAATGTCAGTTATCACCTGCCGGGGCAATACCTTTCAACTTCTCAAGGGTCTTTAGGTGCTCTAGACATTTGCGATTCTAGCATCCCAACTTCTTGTAGTGATTGCATACACCCCCTTCCTTGGATGTCAGATGTGTGGAAGCATTCGAAGAGTTGTCAACACTTTGGTTCTTCTTCTTATTCTTCTTCTTATTTTGAGTTGGACCCTTATTGGTTCCTTTCTTCTGGTCACACTTCCCTTTTACTTGTATAACCATTGCACAGCTAGAGAGATCCTCCTTCTTCATTATATCCTCAGTTGATTTCACTGAAGCAAGTAACTCATCATTGGTAATTTTTAACTTATTCATATGATAAAAAACAATAAATTTATTGAAAGATTTAGCATGATATAATAGTATGAAATCAGATTGCATATCTGCATCCATCTTAGCTCCGAAAGTCTCCAGCTCATGGATATACCTAAACATTTCTACTACATGTTCCCTGACTGGAGTGCCTTCTTACATCTTTTAACTAAGCAAGAAAATTGTTAACATTGTATTGTTGTGTGGTTCACATCACCAAACATCTCCTTCAGATTCATGAAGATGTACCGAGACAATTCCATATCCATATGTTGCTTCTGAAGCATCTTAGATAAGGAACCAAGAATTTAGCAACTAACCAACTTGTGATCCTTGTCCCACTTCTTGTTAATGTCTTGAGCATCCTTAACATGAGGATCCTCCTACTTGTTTCTAGATAGCACATGCCCGATGTGCTCGACCTAAAGTACTGACTCCAAATTTTGGATTCAATCCGAATAGTTGGGACTGATCAACTAAGTGACCTTAAGTAGTTTGTTAAGTGGGTTGAGAGACTTCATCTGAAAAAATATAATACACTTTAATATATTGATTAAGGAGATTAAACAATTTAACATTTTAAATCAAGGGTTCTCTTATTTTTTCTATTTGAAATGCTTTCTATTATAAGTTTTCAAAGCATGAGGCAAGCTAACGAAAGGCCTCACTACGAGATCTGAGTCCCAACTTCATTTTCATTTCACCCCAATAATATGAGAAAATTAAGCCACAATGAATGAAGTGGGAACTCTTTTCACCTTACAAGTCCAACTTGTATTCTCAGTTCGGTCTTCAACTAGCATGTTGTCGATTAAATCAAGTGTCAATGAGCGAATATCAATTTACATTAGGCATAATCCAGTACCATCTCAATAATATGGGGAGCAACATTAGGGTCTCTACACATTTGACCCATCTCCTTCGAAATATGAAGAACTCGATTCCATGGCTATTTGTATTCCGGAGTCATGACTACGCATGAGCGTCTCCAAAAATACAACCCATGGTGACAAAGGACTTTAAAATGATGGGAGACTATGGATGTCATCATATGACTTGGTCTATATCATATTTAGATTAATTATTAATCATTTTGAACCATATTCTCATGATTAATCTAAGATATAGAGTCAGGACAGGTGCCTATTTTCTTAGTTCTCATCCAATTAAAATAATGACATTTAAGCTGTCCCAACTAGGGTTTGATATTTTATGCACTTGATGTTACCATATAGTATTACATACTCACTTAGTACATTTTAATATTCCAGTTTTAGTTGTTAAAGTATGTCATGACTCCTCATGCCACCTTTCATCGAAATGGATCCAGCGAGATTGGACAAACAATGCTAACAAGGAGTGCTTCCATTTAAATGATGCACATTGTGCCAATTAAGTAACCCATCATCATGTCCACACCTTAGATACCTTCACCGAATCAATTCGAGACAACACAATTAGTACATAGTTTACCAAGGAGGTTATATTGATCTTTCGAATGTATGTGATACTATATAGTAACTCTCAGATGTTTTAGGAAATAAAAATATTTTTAATTTCCCAAAATTTCTAGTGAAACAATCTAGACACTTTTTAAAAATACTTTTCAATTTCAAAAGGTCTAGTGCAACAATCTAGGCACTTCTTCAAATCAAAACAATTTTAATAGCAAAGGAAGTCCAGTGCAACAATCTAGACACTTCACAATTTCAGAATGTGTTGTAAGAACTCAAGTGCATAAATAATCAGAGAAAATATGGAATAAAAAAGACTGTCTAATTTGTTTCATATATTGGAAAATAAACAAACAATGGTTTCAGATTCTAATTTTCAAGCCGAGACCATCACACTTTAAATTAGTAGGCATTATACAACTCCGATTTAAAATTTGTTGCGACCTCAAATTTTTTCTAAAATATTAGGTCTAACTTTTATTTCAATATATAAATATATTTCCATAAACTTTGAGTCCCAAAATTTGAGAAATAATTCAGTTCAAACAATCGAGTCCTCTTCCAACTTTGCGTAGGCTGCACGGTTGAAATTGCACAAAAAGTTTTGACATTGATTGAGGACTTGATCATTGTATTATTAATCATTATTTTATTATGTTATATTACCCAAAAAATAGTATAAAAAAATCAATATTTTCTTGCTATAGTCTTTGGTCGAAATCAGAGTCCACAATCGCTTTTAACATCCGTATATTCTCCCGAATGTCACCAACAATTGGTGTATTTTTTGAGTAAGATTCCATACCTTTTAGGACTCATATATATCTCAAAAAATAGTTTTAAAATATGAAAGAACAATATCAACTTCGAAAAAATCCAAATCATTCGAATCATTAAAATTGTCGCAAGATAATGTACCAGATAATCGGATAATCTAGACGATTGCTTATACGACTTGGATGTAATTAAAAACCAAAAAATTAAGACTTGAATACCAATTAAAGGAAGTAGATAAAAGTTATTTACTATTCATCATATAAAGAATATTTAGCAAACATTTTGCCAAAATAATCTCAATTCATCATATGAACTAGAAAATGTAGCACACCAATTGTGCATTAAAAGTATAAATTACAAGGAAACACTTTAAAAATTTATTTATGATATTTACAATGAGTAATTGATAAACTCAAAAATCAGGCAATCGTGTATTCCACACAAGGCGGGAACACAATCGATGCGTTGACCGCTCAGAAATCTGGATTTAATCAACAATTAACACACAAATAATATCAAGCAATGGAAATCAAAGTGTGGAGTTAAAATTTATTATAGCTCTACAAAATATGTGTATAGGGCAAGTAATGTAGAGTGTCGAACACAAGAAGCAAACATGTAGATCGAGGCAATCAAGCTCAAATGCGAATGTGATGTATTTGTCTATACAAATGCTATCTTTTGTGGGTTTTTATATTTTTATATTTTTCTGTTTTAATTAATTTTGCAAATGTTATTAGATTTTTTTTAGAAAAGAGCAAGTAATAAAATAAAATGGGCAATTCTAAACTAGGAAAAATAGGGCAAATAGGACACTAAAAAAATACTGCCAATAGTTGAAAATTAAGTCCTAAAATTATATCTATATTTTACTAGATTGAGAAGATTATATTAAAGAAAACATGACTTTGTTTTTGGGTTTTTGACACTATTTCAATTTTTAGTGATTTTTGTAAGTTCTGAAGTGTTTTTAGGTTTTTGGACACTAGACCTAATATTACTGAATGTCTTTCGAATATGATATAGATATATATGAGAGAAAGCTAAAGTATTTTTTTGGTATTTTTTTTGAAATGTAATGATTATAATAAAAATAAAAGGCAACATGAAGGTAGAAATGATGTTTTTGAATTTTTTGACTAATCAAACAACAAGATAAAAATATGATAAAAATCCCTCATTGGAGAACAAACTTAGGGGCACATGGACATATTTTTAGATTTTCAAATTGATGAAAGATGCTCCAGAAAAAAATAACTCACTTGAAATATTGTAGAAATTCTACAGGACACAAATTGCAAGATCTTTTGATGAAATTTGAATACAAATTCGGCCCTACAAATTTATACAACATATCTAAAAATGAGCAACTGATATTAAGTGTTTAAAGAATTATTAGCAAAATACACTAAATCATAATCCTCAGTTAAAAAATTCACCATTAATAGATCGTACATCAGAATATTTTGAAATTTTGATACGGTATAGATCATTAAAGCAGCTTTCTAATACAAAAACTCTCATAGAAAATGAAGTTTAGATGAATGATTTATGAGTGTTTAAGTGCATGGATACATTCAAAAGATACTCGAAAAATTCCCGAAATATGCCAAAAACGAGGGGACGTGATTGCAAAATGTCCCACTAATCCAGGTGGTGTCAAGCTGCTCTTGGACAATAAGGGGATGTGTGTGAAATTTTAAAATGGTGAGGGCTTATGCATAAAACGTTTACCCCTTGGCTGGATGGTTAAGATTAGAAGAAGGGGTTATATCCAACGGTGGATGCTATCCACCCCCTCCCTTCTTCTTCTTCCTTCAAAAAACAGCAACAAAAAGCCAATCTGAGGGCCGAAGAGTGCCACGGCATGGAGCTCTAAGCGAGAGATGGTGGTGCGGCTGTAGGACGTTCAAACGGATACTGCGAGTAGAAATGATAGCTCGAGCGTAGGTTCGGCTTGCATTATGCACACAAAAAATTATATGGAGTGTATGGGTTCTCCTACGAAAATGGTAGAAGGAGGTGGTCTCCATCCACCATGCGTGGCCGGAGTTGGTTGAGGTTGTGTGAAGGGAGTACGAAGAAGTGGATGAAGGCGACGGTGAGATGGTTAGCCGTGACGAATGAGGATGGAGAAAATGGTGAGTCTTACACTAAAAATATGAAAAGCAAGAACTAATTAAAACTAAATTTCCTCTACACTAGAACAAGAAAAACACATCAAGTGGATGAAATCGCCTGGGATGATCAGTGCTCCGATAAACACGATCGGTCTTGGCCTCAATTCCGGCGGTGAAGACGCTTGACGGAGACGAACTCTGTGCTACAATGGAGCTTGAACACCAAGGGATCATACCAATGGAAGGTGGCTCCTTCCCATAACCTCTCTGTCACAAAGGGAATGGGGAGCTAGAGAACACTTGCAAAAATGGTGGATGATTTCAAAAAATGGGAGTTGAAGCTCTTTTATTTGATGGAGGAATGGAAGAGATGATGGCTATTGGTGGAGGAATAAAAGAGGTGATGGCTATTGGAGGAGGGCTCCACCAATGGGAGTGGACTATTTCAAAATTTTTGGATACTAGTGATTGCCTTTATGTTCATGTGTACTAGTAAAAAAAGAGAGGTCTTTTCCAATGAAAATATGTTTGAAATAAATAGTAAGAGACCTCAAAATAAAAAATCAAATTATAAAACTTTCTCAAAATAATGTTATCTAGAATATTGCAGAACAAAGTTTTTTTTTCAAGAGATGTTAATTAAAAACATATTTTTTGAAGGTATAAAATACCCATATTGGATTTTTTTGATTTTTAGTTTTTTTCTTGTTAATGATATACAAAACTTGGAAATATTTTTGTTGATTTTTAATTTTATAAGATAAATAAAAAACATTAAAGATAGAATACACGCCAAATTGTCTTGTATAGAGAAGATCCATTTTTGTATCTTTTTGATTTTATATTGTTTTAATTGATTTTATATTTTTAATAGAAAGTAGAATATAAAAATAACGAAATAAAATTGAAATCTAAAGAAAGGGAGTTAAAATGGAATCTATACAAAAGAAAGGAAAAACCCATAAACTATTGTGCATCAGGGTTCCAAAACCTTACTTTCAAATCGTAACTCCAAAAAATATGAAACTACCTTCATTAAATAGGTTATTAAAAGTTATATACAATTAAAGGTGATTTTGATATATTTTGAGTTTTCATTTGAGAGATACAGGTCTGGAAAGTTGAGATTTTAGAAACTTATTCAGATCATAACATTTTATCTGTACATTATTTTTGTATGAAATAAATTTTGTATTTTTCTATATTTAATTATCTACAACTTTCATGTCAAAGTTTCTTTATTTAGAGTATAAGAAGTGGACCTAAAAAAAGGTCCCAAAATGAATAAAGAATGAATTAAATAAAAGGGATTTTTATTGATATTTTGACCCTTATCTCCCCCTATTTTATTCCTTGTCGACCTATTCATCTAGATGCCTAGGTCTCGGGGTTTCAGGTCATAAAATATTTACAATATTTTACTCCTTTTCTTTTCTTTTCTTTATTCTATAATTTTGGCTTTAAAAACCACAATTTGTACACTATTTACACACACATGTACGAATGCTAAAATGCATGAATTAAGGGTATTTACATGTGTTTACTAGGAGTTTTTAGGCCAAAATGATAGAATAAAGATGATGAAATGGAGGTTCATCATCCCCCTATTTTTGCCTTTGCTAGTCCCTAACAAACACTTATGCAATGAGTACAGAAAGAAAAACAAAGAAAAGAAAAAGAGAAAGATGGATTAAATTTAGTTATTAAACTTGTCTTCACAAAATCAAAGTTTGGAGCTTAAGTCGGACCTTTGGAATTTTAGTGCGGGCGGAATCTTAATGAGAACTAGATTTGATGTCCAACAACCATCGAGAATCCCAAAACTCTGCTCAAGTCCCCTCAATAGCCAGGTCAGAATACTTCAACTCATACGACTATGAATCTGACTCGTCCAGTGTAAGTGATGGTGGCTCTCCCCAACTGAAATGACAAAGAGACTGACTTCTCCAGTATGACAACCCAATGATTCCCCAATCCAATAATTCATTCCTCAAGGAGCGGGGTATTCCCTTCTAAGTTCAAGTGGCAACCAACTCAAGAGGAGGGGGTGAAGAGAAGAATGGACGGTAGCCAATGAAGCTACCTATCCTAGGATGCAAGACCAGTGTAATCGAGTCATCCAGCTGCAGGCTCACATGATTTAACTTTGAAGCTCAAGCTTGCTTATTGACTATACACATATGTACACTCCGACAGACATTTTTATTTTTGTACATGCCTGTCCACTTTTTTGGAGTTTTTGATTTTTGCTGTTTTTTTAATACTATATGCAACAACATATACATAGGGAGTTTTTCCTCTTGAGCCAGTAGACTATCCCTCTTTTGATATTTATTGCAACCCACAATCTCCTGTCCTTAAAACTCATCATCACCGGATGGGTTGGGGTGCACTTCCCTCCCTAGAGGAGGACAAGTGTTTTCACCTGTGTATGTCTCATACAAGCAAATCCAACCCCCTCACCACTCCAACTGAGTTGAGCCAAGTGAAAGGTGCAGGTGTCCAAGTTAGGTCATTATCAACAAGAGTCGTGCGTGTGCTCTGAAATACTCTACTTAGGCAGTCAAGAATCCATTGAACCAAGTCTCGTGATCCTCAAAAAATTAAGTCAACTAGACCTGAAGTACTTCAATTCCAGCTCCTATAAGGTTCCTGTTAATTAGGTAGATTTAAGGTCCAACCAAGCTCCAATCTTCGGATTTTACTTAGACTTGTTCAACAATCAAACTCGATCCGAAAAATGCTAATGATATGTAATACTATGCAGAAAATATTTTTGTGATGCAATTTTCAGAGATTTTGAACTTTTTATGGGTTTTTGAAAGATGATGCATATGCATTTTTTTATTTTTCAAAAAGATTTTTCAAATGTTTTTGGATTTTAATTTTGCAAATTTTTTTGGTATTTTTGAAAACAAGAGGTTTTGGCTAAAAACTAGGTACAATTTTTTACACGGGAATGCAACTTATATTTACAAGAATTAGATTTTAAGAATTTACAAGGGTAAGTGGTCGATTGTATAAGTATATACAATAAAGAAGTTTAGGTGAGATGTATATATTCCTCAAACTTATTTGACAAAGGTTTTTCAAACAATTTTAAAAACTATAGTCCACACTAATTTTTACAAACTCTTTTTACAAACATGTACACACATTTGAAAATCATTTTGCAAAAGTTTTCCAAACAGTATATATAGATTTTTCACAATATTTTTGCAATCATTTTTCAAACCATTTGCAAATCATTTTTCAAACATTTTCTTTCACACAAAGAAAATATTTTTTCAAACAAAATATTTTACAAAGGTTGAAAACATGTAATAAAACATTTTCAAAATAGTTTTCAAAAGATTTTTCACCAAGATTTTCAAACTATTTTTCAAACATTTTGCAAAGAATATTTCACCTGATTTATTAATCAGTAAATATAAAATGAATTTGAGGAATAATCACATCTTTTTAAGGTTTTTAATGAGTTTTTAAATATAATAGCCATATTTATTAGTAAAAATACGAAAGTACAAGTTATGGTTAAAGTATATATGACCCCCCATACTTAGATTGAGCTATGTCCTCATAGATCAGGGAGAAAGGAGAAGACATAACTCGTACTGAGTATAGAAAAGTCTAAAGGATAAATGAATAAGAGATGAATGAATAAACGGATGAGAAGTTAACTGTCCCTCCTATACTTAGGATCAAATAATCCTAACTATAGTAGACTGTACACAAGGCAGGAAGGGTCAAGGGTGGGAATGAACAGATCGTACTCAGATTGTCTCCCCCTATACTTATGGTAAGATATTTCTAAGTATAGACAAGAAGAGGAGACAATGGAGAGTATCAAAGAATAGAAGAACTCGGGGTGCACACCCCCCTATACTTAGGACAAAGTGCATCCTAAGTATAGAAGACTGACAAAAAAGGGGCGACACCTTTCTGATAGATAAAGAATATAGAAAAGGAAAAGAAGAAAAGAAGAAAAGAGAATAAACAGATTACAACTCAATGTGTGCACCCCCCATATACTTAGGACGAGGTGTATCCTAAGTATAGAAAAATCATAAGATGACGACGAGTTGACAAACATAAAGAATGAATGAATGAATGATATGGACATATGGATCTATACAGAGGTGATCAATGTTGAGGTACCTCTCAACAAGCACTAGAGTTTATGCCCCTAGCTGGGCGCAAAGGCTAGGATAATGCCGTATCAAGATTCAGGACGGTATCTGTGAGGCGAATACCGTACTATCGTTGCAGTCTCAGTGAGAGAACCACAACGAACTCAACAAAGAAAATGATGACACCCATGTAAACAATCAAGCAGGTGTATGCTACCGGGTAAAGATATGGGAAGATGAAATCATGCTTCGGTAGCACAAAAGAAACGTCGGCTCAAGATCTGAATGGAGTGAAATGAAAGAGCCGAAGAAGTCGAACGTGGAGAAGGAAGGATCTATCAGTGAATCCTCTACGTCAATCACCATCTCGGATAGATAATGAAGATCAAGATCACGAGACTCACTAAAAAGACTGATATCCAATGCATATAAAGTAGATAAATCAGTGAAATCATCGAATACCTCAAAGATCGGGTCATCCTCACTAGGGTCGTCGAGGAGAGAAACATCAAACTCATGATCAGAAATATCAGAAGACTTGGTCTCATGATCCGACAGATCGGATGCACTCCCAGAAAGTGAAACCGAGTACGCAGGGTCCGTGGCATCCTCCCGCTGATAGCCCTCAGGGATTAATGCTGAATCATCAGGAAACAGAGGATCGATGCTGTCAAATATCAAGTCCTCCAAAAATATATCGACCTCATCAACTGGGAGGACACAAGGCTCAAATACCGGACTATCTATGTCTTTCAAATCAAAAATTGATCCCTCCTCAAGCTCTCTTTGCTGAGATGGATCAAACTGTATATCTGAATCCGAGACAATCTTATGAAGAAATGACACTGAATCAACTGAGCATGGACACTGAAATGATTCAAAGGATGGTTGAGATGTGGGTTCTACCTCTATTTCTTGGGCTCCTAACAAATCTAGAATCCAAGATTCTTCTATGTAGAAGAGTGGAACTGGCTCAAAATCTGAATGTAAATCCAATGGGTCCTCAACCAATGTCCGACTCTGGGAACTCACAATAGTAGTCAACACATCCATCATATGAAAAGTAGTAGCATCCATATCCTCTGACTGGTGCATGTTGTCTCAATCTGCATGATGTGTTATACACTCATCATGTGTCATCTCTCCCTCATGTTTTGTCTCGAGTAAATCATCTAGTGTATATCTAATGTCTGAATGTGTTCCCAAGATGGTCTCAAATAAATCCAGGTCGGGACTGTGGTATGAACCACCACACGAGGTAATAACATATGCAATATGTTCTACGGTCATCCCCCTCATGGCGATCTGGACTAAGTTAGTCATCAAAAATTCATGATCTGGAAATCATCTCAAAAGATCAAGTAACCTCAACCACGAATCTCTCAATGGCTACTGGGGGTCAACTAAAAAATCAAGAATGCAAGATCGCATCATATCAGCTCTACGCTGGGGTAAAATCTCTGCAAAAATAATGATCGTAAATCTCCCCACATAGCAATCTTCCTTCCCAACTCTCTATGCCATCTCAAAGCTCTAGTCTGAAGTGAGAAATTGAAGGTCATCAACATCAGATCCTCATAAGTGATATCAAGGTATGATCGTGATTAACAAAAATCCTCAAACTCAGATATATGAATATATGGTTCCTCCTGCACTCCTCCTGAAAATTTGGGCAGTAGATTAATGAACTTTAAATCCAAAACGAAGGGGCTCAATGTAGAAGCGGACCGTGCTTCTTGATCAGTGTACTCATCCATCATCTCAGGGTTAATGTCATCTAAAGCTTGTAACTACTCCGTTTGATCTCCTATGGAATGCATTCTCATCTCAGCAAGGTAATCACCCGGGTTCAGTATCTGGTCAATTTAAACTCTTCGGGCGTCACTCACATCATGTCCCGAGAAAGAAGGTGGGTAGGGAGAGGATGGGATAGAAGAGAGTGAAAGAAAGAGAAGGTGGCTGCTAATGATAGAGGATAAACGTAACCAATTTCACACCAAAGACATTCAAACACAAAGCAAACCCCCGATTAACCAACTCTACGCAATGTGATGATCGTGAGATCTAGTCTTTTGTCTTTTCAATTTTAAAGTTATGTGATCAAACAAAAGTTGTACACACTTTGGAGGCTTGAATGGGATTTGGACACTACACCTTAGTGTATACACGAGCAATTAAAAGCACAAACGATGAGGGGGTTTCTCTCCCAATACAATGGTGCTTCAATTACGTTTAATTTTAGAGGTAAAGTTCAATTAGCAGTCCCAATTTTATTTGGTTATCTCTTTTTTAGTATTTTTCTGAATAAAAGCAACGTCTAATGAATTTTTCGATTTCCTTGGTTATTTTGAGTCCAATAAACCGGGAGGGAGGGGGAGAGATCGGAAAAGCCGATGCGCGATCAAACACAATGATGCATGCAAAGTTAGAAATGCGTACCTTGCTCCAACACTCTACATGCAGGGTGATCCACTCATAAATTTAAAGATAAAAAATAAACTACCTATATGATGTACGAGGAAACCATCCCTAGATGAGCAATTTCTATTGACCGTGAAGCACCCGTAGCTATCACTAGGAAGAGAGACCAGAGTCCGGTCTTGTAAGCCGATCGGTGTCCACCACAATGGATCCTGCAAGCACTGTATATGACCTCTCCCGGCATGTGGTCTCTAATCCAAGTCAAATAGCTTTTTAAATGAATTGTTAGTTAAGTCCAATTACGATCTATAGGTGCAATCAAGATATTAGGTGTGGGGTCTTAGCTAATTACATCACAATCAACGAAAACTCATAAATCTAGGGGCTAAATCTGCGTGAATCAAATAGATAGTAAATTCGAGAAAACGACGAAAAACAACGGTGAGCCCCAAGTGAACAAGAACTTGGAAATTGGGCTCGAGTGTCATGGAGAGTCCAAGTTATTACAATTTAAAGTCTCTCTCTCACTTAAAATTACACAAATAAACAAATAAGCAAAAATGTTCGAGATGGTGACTGTCTCCTCAGATCCTCCAATTCTCCTTTGATGCTAAGTCAGAAGTCATGCTCCACCTTCACGTGGGTGCACAGGCGCCTTGGATATAGCGCCTCCCTCGATCCGCGGTACCTCGCACAAAGTCCAAAGAGAGGGTGGTTAGACAAGTCAAGCAATAATATCAAATGAATAGAGCTCAAAAATAGGCAAATAATCACAATCAATAATGAATCCCAATCTAAATGCTGTTGCTCCCTGGCAACGATGCCATTTGATAGACCCAAAAATCAGGCGTTCGTGTATTCCACACAAGACGGGAACACAGTCGATGCGTTGACCACTCAAAAATCCGGATTTAATCAATAATTAACCCACAAATAATACCAAGCAAAGGAAATAAAAGTGTGGAGTTAAAATTTAGTATAACTCTACAAAATATGTGTATAGGGCAAGTAATGTAGAGTGTCGAACACATGAAGCAAACAGGTAGATCGGGGCAATCAAGATCAAATACGAATGTGATGTATTTGTCTATACAAGTGCTATTTTTTTGTGGGTTTTTATATTTTTATATTTTTGTGTTTTAATTAACTTTGCAAATATTTTTAGATTTTTTTAGAAAAGAACAAGTAATAAAATAAAACAGACAATTCTAAACTAGGAAAAATAAGGCGAATAGGACACTCAAAAAAATACTACCAATAGTTCAAAATGAAGTCCTAAAATCATACCTATATTGTTTCTAGATAGAGAAGATTATATTAAAGAAAAAATGACTTTTTTTGGGTTTTTACACTATTTCAATTTTTAGTGATTTTTGCAAGTTTTGAAGTGTTTTTGGGTTTTTGTACACTAGACCTAATATTACTGAATGCCTTTCGGATATGATATAAATATATGAGAGAAAACTACAATATTTTTTTGGTATTTTTCTGAAATATAACGAATATACTAAAAATAAAAGACAACATGAAGGTAGAAATGATCTTTTGAATTTTTTAACTAATCAAACAACAAGATAAAAATACAACAAAAATCCCTCATTGGAGAACAAACTCAGGGGCATACAGACATATTTTTAGATTTTCAAATAGTCTAAAGACGCTCCAAAAACAAATCAATCACTTGAAATATTGTAGAAATTCTACAGGACACAAATCGTAAGATCTTTTGATAAAATTTGAATACAAATTTGGCCCTACTAATTTCTACAACATATCCAAAAAAGAGCAACTGATATTAAGTTTTTAAAGAGTTATTAGCAAAATACACCAAATCAGAATCTTGAGTTCAAAAATTCACCATTAGAATATCGTACATCAGAATATTTTGAAATTTTGAAACGATGTAGATATTTAAAGCAGCTTTCTAACAAAAAAATCTCATAGAAAATAGAGTTTAGATGAATGATTTATGAGTGTTTAAGTTTAGAGGTACATTTGAAAATATAAAAACGAAACTGCAGTTTAAAAGATACTCGAAAACTTCCCGAAATATGCCAAAAATGAGGGGACGTGATTGCAAAATGTCCCATTAATCCAGGTGGCGTCAAGCTGCTCTTGGACAATAAGGGGATGTGCGTGAAATTTTAAAATGGTGAGGGCTTATGCATAAAACTTCTACCCCTTGGCTGGTTGGTTAAGATTAGAAGGAGGGGGATAGATCCCCGGCAACGACGCCATTTGATAGACCCAAAAATCAGGCGTTCGTGTATTCCACACAAGACGGGAACACAGTCGATGCGTTGACCACTCAAAAATCCGGATTTAATCAATAATTAACCCACAAATAATACCAAGCAAAGGAAATAAAAGTGTGGAGTTAAAATTTATTATAACTCTACAAAATATGTGTATAGGGCAAGTAATATTGACTGTCGAACACATGAAGCAAACAGGTAGATCACGGCAATCAAGCTCAAATGCGAATGTGATGTATTTATCTATACAAGTGCTATTTTTTGTGGGTTTTTATTTTTTAATTTTTTGTGTTTTAATTAATTTTGCAAATGTTTTTAGAATTGTTTTTAGAAAAGTACAAGTAATAAAATAAAATGGGCAATTATAAATTAGGAAAAATAAGGCAAATAGGACACTTAAAAAATACTACCAATAGTTCAAAATGAAGTTCTAAAATTATACTTATATTTTTCCTAAATAGAGAAGATTATATCAAAGAAAACATGACTTTGTGGGTTTTTGACACTATTTCAATTTTTAGTGATTTTTGCAAGTTTTGAAGTATTTTTGGGTTTTTGGACACTAGACCTAATATTACTAAATGCCTTTCGGATATGATACAGATATAGATGAGAGAAAGCTATAGTATTTTTTTAGTATTTTTCGGAGATGTAATGAATATATTAAAAATAAATGACAACAGGAAGGTAGAAATGATGTTTTTAATTTTTTTGACTAATCAAACAACAGAGTAAATATACAACAAAAATCCGTGACTGGGGAACAAACAAACTCAGGGGCACATAGACATATTTTTAGATTTTCAAATAGATGAAAGATGCTCAAGAAATAAATCAATCACTCGAAATATTGTAGAAATTTTATAGGACACAAATCACAATATCTTTTGATGAAATTTGAACACAACTTCGACCCTACTGATTTCTACAACATATCCAAAAATGAGCAAATGATATCGAGTATTTAAAGAGTAATTAGAAAAGTACACTAAATCAGTATCCTGAGTTCAAAAATTCACCATGAATAGCTCGAACATCATAATATTTTGAAATTTTGATACGATGTATATCTTTAAAGCAGCTTTCTAACAAAAAAATCTCATAGAAAACAGAATTCAGATGAATGATTTATGGGTGTTTAAGTGTAGGGGTACAAATGAAAATATAAGAACAAAACTGCAGTTCAGAAGATACTCAAAAACTTCCCGAAATATGCCAAAAATGTGGGACGTGATTGCAAAATGTCGGACTAATCCATGTGGCGTCAAGATGCTCTTGGACAATAAGGGGATGTGCATGAAATTTCAAAAAGAGGAGGGCTTGTGCATAAAACTTCTACCGCTTGGCTGGATGGTTAAGATTAGAAGGAGGGGGATAGATCCAATGGTGGCTGCTATCCACCCCCTCCATTCTTCTTCTTCCTTCAAAAAACATCAACAAAAAAGACAATCCGAGGGCTGATGAAGTGCCACGGTGTGGAGCTTTGCGTGAGAGATGGTGGTGCGGCTGTAGGACGTTCAGACGGATACCTGCGAGTAGAAATGATAGCTCGAGCGTAGGCTCGGCTTGCGTTACACACACAAAAAAATATGGGGTGTATGGGTTCTCCTACAAAAATGGTAGAAGGAGATGGTCTCCAACCACCGTGCGTGGCCGGAGTTGGTTGAGGTTGCGTAAAGGGAGTACGAAGAAGTGGATGAAGGCATCGGTGAGGTGGTTAGCCGCGACGAATGTGGATGGAGAAAATGGTGAGTCTTACACTAAAAATATGAAAAGCAAGAACTAATTAAAACTAAATTACCTCTACACTAGAACAAGAAAAACACATCAAGTGGATGAAATCGCCTGCGATGATCAGTGATCCGACAAGCACGATCAGTCTTGGCCTCGATTCCGGCGATGAAGAGGCTTGACGGAGACGAACTCCGTGGTACAATGGAGCTTGAACACCAAGGGATCACACCTATGGAAGGTGGCTCATGCCCACAACCTCTTTGTCACAAAGGAAATGAGGAGCTAGAGAACACTTGCAAAAACGATGGATGATTTCAAAAAATGGGAGTTGAAGCTCTTTTATTTGGAGGAATGGAAGAGATGATGGCTATTGGTCGAGGAATAGAAGAGGTGATGGCTATTGGAGGAGGCCTCCACCAATGGGAGTGTACTATTTCAAATTTTTTGGACACTAGTGATTGTCTTTATGTTCATGTGTACTAATAAAAAAAGAGAGGTCTTTCCCAATGAAAATATGTTTGAAATAAATAGTAAGAGACCTCAAAATAAAAACTCAAATTATAAAACTTTCTCAAGATAATGTTATCTAGAATATTGCAGAACAAAGCTTTTTTTTTTCAAAAGATGTTAATTAAAACATATTTTTTGAAGGTATAAAATACCTATTTTGGATTTTTATGATTTTTAATTTTTTTCTTGTTAATAATATACAAAACTTGGAAATATTTTTGTTGATTTTTAATTTTATAAGATAAATAAAAAACACTAAAGATAGAATACCTCCAAATTGACTTGTATAGAGAAGATCTATTTTTGTATCTTTTTGATTTTATATTTTTAATAGAAAATAGAATATAAAACTAATGAAATTAAATTTAAAATCTAAAGAAAAGGAGTTAAAATGGAATCTATACAAAAGAAAGAAAAAAACCATAAAATATTGTTCGTATAGGGTCCAAAACCTAACTTTCAAATCGTAACTCCAAAAAATATGAAACCACCTTCATTAAATAGGTTATTAAAAGTTATATACAATTAAAGATAATTTTGATAATTTTGATTTTTTATTTGAGAGATACAGGTCTGGAAAGTTGAGATTTTAGAAACTTATTCAAATCATAACTTTTTACCTTTACATTACTTTTGTATGAAATAAATTTTGTATTTTTCTATATTTAATTATCTACAACTTTCATGTACAAAATTTTTTAATTAAGGTATAAAAAGTAGAACTAAAAATAGGTCCCAAAAGGAATAAAGAATAAATTAAATAAAAGGTATTTTTATTGATATTTTGGCCCTTATCTCCCCCTACTTTATTCCTTGTCGACCTATTCATCTAGATGCCTGGGTCTCAGGGTTTTGGGTCATAAAATATTTACAATATTTTATTCTTTTTCTTTTCTTTTCTTTATTCTATAATTTTAGCTTTAAAAACCGTATTTTATACACTATTTACACACACATGTACGAATGCTAAAATGCATGAATTAAGGGTATTTACATGTGTTTAGTAGGGTTTTTTAGGCCAAAATGATAGAATAAAGATGGTGAAATGGAGGTTCATCAATAATATATATGTATCATGGTTTACCTTTTAAGCGTGGGTTTTTAATTATAAGAAACATCTCGAACCAAGTCCCATTCACAATGTCTCTCTCGTGGGCGCGGAGATGAATCGCATTGCTTCGCACGAACCTGGATGTCGACTAGGGAAACAAGAAGAGGCGTGTATGTGTTGTGTATACCAAATAATCTTATTCCTCTCTAAGGCACGAAATTCATAAGGCACTTAGCTCTCCAAAAATCAAGCTATCAAAAGAGGGAGTCTTATTCTCTCTTTTTACATATCGTACATACCTATTGAAGAGTCCTCTTATAGTAGGCATGTGCAATGAAGGCCTTAGGATTGTCGATCAAGGTCTTAAAACTAAGTCCTTGTTCAAAAATATAATTATCTCCTTATTTATCTCTAAATAATTTAATTAATAAATCAAGCAACAAACCAATAAATAGTTCAATTAATGGACTCTTTCACGTGGTGACATGTGTCAATACACATGCCTAAAAATAATTCCAAATATGGAAGTAAATTGTTGCTAACTTATTAATAGATTAACAAAAAATAATGCAATAATATGGAGAGTCTTATTAGAAATAAGACTCAAGCATATGACGTCAAGTGTATTCAATACACATACCCACATTGACTAAAAATAATCAATAGTGTTGCATTTTACTTATCAATTAATTAACTTGATAATCACATTATCATTATTGAAGAAATTATGGAAATCATATTTATAGATTATGAATCATATTCATGAGCACAAAATTAAATGTAAATGCAATTTATATCTACAAAATTAATATGAATCAAAATCACACAATCTTATGCCTTGGAAATATTATGTAAATCATATCTACATAAATATTTATATGAATCACATCAATATGGGCATTAATTATTTTGAATCACTATTCACATCAATTAATAAGTTATATTTGTGAATCTTATTCACAAAATTAGCATTTCAAAAAATTCAATAGTAATAATTATTACAATATCAAATCAGTAGGTATGAGTCCTAATTCAATTAGGACTCATGAGATACAAATGCATATTCTTGGAGATAATGTCGGAGAGATCATAATATCAATGTATAGTAACTTGAAATCTGGATATGAATCCAATTTCAAGGTTTCTCCCATTTTGGATGAATTTTAATCTCATCCATTTAAATTACAAATCACCTAGTTAAATTGGAGCCACTAAAATCCAACATGTTTCATCACTCATTCAGAATGGAAGTGTCATGGGAGATGATCTATTACAATAAATTTAACTATGAGCATTCTTAATACTAATTCATCCTTTACACTGGAGGCTTTGATAAAGCCAAAGTTCAAACCCTGATTTAGCTGTCTCCTTTAGAATATATCAAAAGATTTCTCATTTGATAATTAGGTGACAATTTTAATCATGTACTTTCTAAAAGCATATATTAATATCTCAAATTCATGTCTTATTTCAAAAGCAAGATGACCATATATGGAATTCTTTTTGACCCAAAGTCATGAGTGTGCTTTGTCTCCTGGTTAGGGATGAAAATGGTCGGATACAAATACGAATTTAGGTATAATCATATCCTTACCTATTTTAAAATACGAATATGAATACATATACAAATACCGACGGATGTGAAAAAGGGCTTACCATATCCTTAAAAAACGAATACGAATGTAAAACGAATCGAATATGAATAATAATATAAATATTTAATAGAATAATTAAAATATACATGTTTAGGATGGTTTACACACAAAGTAGATATACACGATATAATAACTTATAAAAAATTATATCAACAATGGTGAATGTACTCATAAAATGCCGTTACACATAATTATACATAAATCTATTACTATACTTATGTACCTAAATGAATACACAAATACGAATACGAATATTAGCGAATGCCAAAGTGATATCCATATTCGCTTCCATTTAAAAATGAATACGAATACGAATATCAAAACAGATATAAAACGAATACGATAGAGGATGGGATACGAACATATTCACATTCGTTTTCATCCCTACTCTCAGTTCATAAACTATGAACCTGTATGATACCTTCGTGAGATCATACATCTCATACGACTTCAGATGTACACCAACGCACAGGTATATGGACCTTGTCTAGGTTTCTAATCTATTGGTATGTCAAATATGCATACTCAAGCATATAGATGTATATCTTTCACAGGTCAAAGTATGCGTGCTTGATCATGAGAGTTACTATTCATGTCTTAGTTTATCTTGGTCTCATTAAGACAACTCTTTGACTTGATTATTCAACACTTCTGAATCTTCATTACTATGCAGAATGCGTGTACCAAGAAGTCAGTTGGAAATCAGTTTTTAGAGAAAGATTGCCATCTCTTTCTCAGACTGGAGATATGTATTGAATATCACTTGTGTAAAGTCAGCTATGTCCTCCCAGGTGCATGGTATTCGATATGGACATGGTACATAACCCTAATTGTATAAAGGGACCTTAATAATAAAGTGCATTCATTCAGTTATTCATTTCATTTCAGATGGATATGATAAACAATGGCTTTTATTGCATTAATTGGCCGCCAAGGGCACAAGTCAACATCTCCAAGATTTGGATTTGAGATATGATCTCAATCGAAGTCACTATACATGGAATGCAAAATTGTCTTGTCCATATCTTTAAGTATCCACAAAGAAAGCACATTATTCTTGAAAGAGTTCAAGAATAATTCCATTATTGATAATATATCTCAGCATTGAGAAATTGATGATTAAATGTGATTTACTTACCATGAATAATATGAGTATGATTCATATTCTTTGGACACATGAGAATAGTCATCCAAGATAATAATATATGATTTAATGATCAAGTACATGATTAATTTCGATATCATTGTCCATAATAATAATGAATATAATGTTGACGAGATTTTCCATTTTTTGATTTATTGAAAATATAAATGTGCAAGTGTCGTTGCAACCCAAATAATCCCTCAACGAAATTTTTTTATTTTATTCTCAAGCAGATAATTACAAAAAATGTAGTAAGAGAGTTTTCTATATAATTTACATATATAGCTAACATGGTTGAACTCAGGGAGGCTACAATTCCTGATGGTTAATAACTGAAAATCAATAAAAGAATAAGGAATTCAAATGCCAACTATCTTGGTTTTTGTAGGATTTTTATCTTTTTATCCTTTTATTTTTTGTTTTATATATTTTTTATTTTTTATTTTTTATTTTTAATTTTTTGTGGTTTTTAATTTTGAAAATTTTTAATATTCAAAATGACTATTTTTTCGAGAAAATTTATAAAGAAAGAAAAATGCAACTTTTTAGATTTTAAAAATGATAAAAATGATCAAAAAGGTCAAAATAAAATATTTTTATGTTTTGGTGTTTTTTACTGTTTTTGTAATTTTTTAGAGTTTTTTTCAATTTTTTAGGATTTTTAAAATGAATAAAAACATGTAATAATAAAAAAAGTGAATAGACATTACTATTTTGCAATTTAAAAATATAAAATGAAATTAAAATTTGTTGCAATTAGTTTTCTGAAAAGCTATAATGAATTATCTACAAATAGGAAGTGAAATAACTTTTTTTAATTTTCTATGATTTTCTGTTATTTTTAAAAGATTTTAAATATTTTACAATTCTTTGAGTTTTAAAAATAGTTAATATATGATATTGGGCAGAAAATTAAATACACAAAAACGAAGCTAATTTATTTTTCTATTTTAACCCAATATTTGAATTTTTATGATCATATTTCAATCAATGAAAAATGCAATGTTTTTGATATTTTAATAGTAGCAAATGATAATAAAATGCAATGAGAAAATTACATTAAGAAAAGAACAAAATCAGGGCATAATATGATTTTTTGCAGAATTTATTGAGCATAAACAACATTTATTTCAATAATAAAAAACATGTAAATAAATTCGAGAAATACATGACTTAATCAAAATTATTTAGTGTTTTTGAATGAAAATTAACAATAAAATAAATGAGGGAAAAACTGCAAATTACCCAATCGGCACGTGCAAAGTACGTGCTTGGCTCTAGAGACAGGGGTGTTTGCGTAATTTTGAGAAGTCAGACGACTGGAATGATATTTGCCCAAAAATAATTAGGGTTTAAAGGGCTCTTCTTCATTCTTGCTTTTTACACCAAAGGGGCACCACCCTTATTTCTTTTCTGTTTCCATGCAAAAGGGATAAAGGGAGGCGAGCAAATAGCGGCGGCAGTGCTACGTCAACGACGACAGTCACGTGCTCCTTCGCGCGGAGGTGGACGAAGAAGGGTTGTGGTGGTTCTGCGGTGGAGATGTGATAAGGGGAACTACTCGCATGGGGAACGACTTATGGTGGCGGTGGTGGGATGAATGGCAGGGCTTCGTGCGGAGGTGGTTGACGAGCAGCAGTCGACACACGTAGGAAGTTCCTCAAGGTGGAGGAGGCAACATGATCGGCAGAGGGCCTCATGCGGTATGGCGCAGGCTGCGAGGTCGTGTGGTTGAGATGGAGAGGCACGCGATGGTCTAGGTGCAGGGGATGACGGTGGAGGTGTTGCGCTTCGATCGATAGAGCACGTAGGTGGATGAGGGGCAACACTCCCCCAGTTCCCGTCGATGGTGGAACGACGGTCGAAAGCTATGGTTGATGCTCCAAGCAATGGGCTCTTCATGATGGCGGTGGTACAACGGTTTGATAGAGGATGACGACTGTGCGATGGTGCGTGATGGTGCTGACGGTTCTGGCTGGGCGACAGGCGTTGCTGGCGGTTGGGGAGGGCGAAACATGCCGCGACTCGGATTTTTTATTGTTTTTTTTACTTTTTTTGAACAACAACAACCTTTTTTTATTTTTTGTAAACAACAACTACATTTTTTTATTTTTTTGAATCCTGTTCCTGCAATAAAGAAATATGAACACCGACTCGAGCACTATGACTCGATCAAAAAAATAAAAAATATTAATGTGAATGGTTTTAGATCTGAGAAATGGGAGATCAGAACCGTGTCTTCGGTCATCATGCATGACCAGAGTTGAGAGATCGTGTAAGATAGAATGTGAACGTGGATAGATTGATAAAATGAGACGAAAAATCAGATTCGAGAGCGGATGAAATTTGGATGATGAAATTAAGTACGATTAAAAATTTATTAATAAAATGACTGAAATTTAAATAAAAAATTTAACTACAATTGACCTAGATGAAAATGAGAAATAAAATTGGATCTCATCGAAGGGGAGTGGATAACGCAGTAATGGCCTCGATGAGGGTCGACTCATTGTCACCGAACGACTCAGAAGCTGGGAACCTCTCTACAAGAAGAATGCTCTTGGAGAATAAACTGCTCTCACCAAAAGATTGATTAAGTTGGAATGAGGGAGGATGAGCTAAATAAATAGAGGAAAACAATTTGAATTCAAATTTTCAAAATTTGAATGGAGAGGAAAAGAAGGGAGGGGGTTAATGATGAATAAAATTATTTACGTAATTAATTAATTGATTAAAATATGTTCACTTTATTAAATTAAATAATATATTTTAATTATTTATTTTTTGTGGTGGTTATTTAAGGAAATCAACTATATATATATAGTACATTATATACATAGTTAAATAGGGAAAATAGTTTATTTTATGTTTTAATTTTTTAATTTTTATTTTTTATAATTATTAAAAATATTTATAATTATTTACAAATATATTATGTATATAAATAAATATGGATAAATATATATAATAAATAAATGGTAAGATTATAAAAACCACCCCATATAACCGTCTTTCAAACCGTAACTCAAAAAATTATGAAACCACTGTAATTTTAAAGATAATTTAATTTAGAATATTATGTAAGTGAGTTTGATTCAATTAGAGTTCATATGGAGTTAGAATTGGTCTTTCAATTATCGGTTTATGGCTTTTTCCGGATGCGGTAACTTTTATTCTGTACATGATTTTATTTGCAATTATTTTTATTATATAAACCATTTTTATTTACCACTTATATTAATAAAATTATTTAATTTGAGGTTAATTTATGGATAAATAAAGTAGTGTAAGTTTTATACACAAATACATAAAATAAATGAACAATATTTACAAAGTATTTTTTGGTTTTTCAAATTAAAGACCCTATCTCCCCCTACCTAATTTCTGATCGATCAGGTCAAGTCTTGACCTTCTCTTGGGGTTTGGGTCAGCCTGTATCTATTAAATATATACAGTCTTCTGATTTTTTGATTTTTTGTTTTTTTCCGTTTATTTCTTTCTTTATTTATTTTAGGTTAAAATAATAATATATGTACAATATTTACACACATATGCAAGTTAGTAAGAATATGTATTTATTAATATAGAAATGTGTTTTATATGGGATTTTAAGCTAAAATAAATGAATAAAGATGATGAATACATATTCATTATATTGTAAATGCAATTCTTTATATTTTATATTAGATGTATGACTATGATTCATAATTGTCATTGGCATGATTGAAATTATCACAAAATAATTTGAAATTATTTTATGCAACAAAAGTTATCGCACATGTGGAATATATGATGGGAAATGAGATCTCTACATAATTGGAATGAGAGAACCTCTTTACCATACTTAGATTGGACGACCACCTTGAATCCAAAAACTTGGTGGTTGTCCATCCTATGTATGGAAGAAGACTTGCTCTCCTTCCAAGTAATTCCATATTTATTGATTTAATGTAAATTAAATTATATTGATTGATCTTCAATATATTAAATTTATTTTTAAATTGAATATTTTTTCTTGCAACTTTGTACAACAAAATCATGGACATAGATCAAAAGCACAAAATAATCTACATCATTGATTATTTTGTGCACATGGATTGCGATCCATGGACACCCAATTTGTTATAAAAGAAAGCCAAGTCTTTATTCTTTCTTTACAACAATTGCAAGGGCAAACTCTCCCTCTCTCTATTCTCATATACATCCAAGGTGTGCGTGTCTCTCTCCTATGGTCGTCCACCATATTAACCTAGAGATGCTCGCAGTTGTCGCGATGTTGTTGTACCGTCGATCGATTGCTCGTGGATCTCTGTTTTCTTAAGTTCCTCTTGCTTGTGAGGAAGGACATCAATTTATTGAAATGAAATCAAGAGACTCCATGCTTGGATCTTCAACTCGAATTGCGGGAAGCATGTGTCTCATCTACGCACCCACAAGTGCATCCTTCGTTGGATCAAACTTGAGAAAGGAGGTATTTCGCTTAGAGACATACACGACTGCAAACACACATCAAGAGGTAATACTATTACATGTTTTTTATCTTGATGAAATGATATGATAAGCGTTCTCATATCATGTGGTTTCATCTATTTAAAATTTTTAAATTCCACTGCCTTGAGCAACTAGTATTACTAATCGCTCTTGATCGCATGTGATGCGATCTTCATGCTTTCATGATGCGTTAAGTCCCAAATACTAACCTTAAAGTGATATTAAATACTTGATAAAAGGTCTTTTATATGATCCAAACCGTAAGGGAACAAGGTTTTGTGCATGAGTTGCACGAGGACTCGTAGTTTTTGCATATGCATGTTTCAAATTGTTTTTCGCTAAAATTAAAACCTACTAGTTATGCATTGTTTGGATGAATGTTTTAAATAATAAAATTTATATATAATGTTTAAATATGTTCCCAAATCAGTATCTAATTGTTGGTACCAAAGGTGCATAAATTTAAATTCGAAAGTTCCCCTAGGGACATTGTTTTTGCATGTATGCACAAATCTGTAAAATTATTTTTCTTATTATTTTTCCATCATTAAATATGAAACAAAACTTTAATTAAGTAGAGAACTAAACCATAAAATCATTCAAATTTATTTCACGCAATTTCGACTTTGTTTGACCTACATATTCCATATTTAGTGGAGATGGGTCGGATGATGATTGGATCATCAATATTACTTTCTTAATATGTTTATTATTCAATGCAAATCAAGAAAATTATGAATTTGCATGAATAATTGATGATTAATATTTATGATATATTTTATTAAACATCAATCACCATTGAATGAATATTTCATGACAAAATCTTAATTTAACCTACAATAGTTGTAGGCCAACTTTTACATGCAAAACCTGTTTGCTTGATATGACTAGAAATTTAGGAAATTTAAAAATGTTTTAAGATGTCTAAGATTTTGAGTGATTACTATATATCTATCACGCTTATCACCAAGAGCATGTGAATCATAAAACCTCTAAGTATAATTTGTACCAATTGAGTTATCTTCAATTGATTTTATGATGGTGTCTAGACCATGGATATTCTAATGGTTTACTTAATTGACACCCTACACCGTAGTGGCACTACTCCCGGTTAGCATAATCTGTCCGACCTGGCTTGATCTGTTTAAAGGATGGGTAGCATGAGAAGTCTCTGCGTACTTAAACCAGTAATTGGAATAATATAATTATATAATGTGAGGGTGTATACTATATAGAAATATCAAGAAAAACCCTTTTTTGATTGAATTGGATTGTTAATCAATTTACTATGATTAAATTAATCAGATCCAATTAAAATAAATAGTCTACTAAGATAGATATGTAATTTCCATGATATGAAGGATTATATAAATGACAACCATGGTCTCCTGTCAAGGTGAAAGGTTCTGTCATCATGGATTATATGTTGGACACACTTATCCAAAGTTATAGCTCCTACATACAAGCGCACATGGATCATACTCTTCGCATCTCGAAAGAGTAAGATCGTATGCATAGTGACTCCAATATTTCTCCTCATATAATTGAGGCAGTACTGTATTACGGACAACGAGTTCTATTCCTATTGATGGTTGATTCAGTTAGCAACAGGTCAACATCACCTTAGGGGTGGTGGGCTTAGGTGTTAAAGATCGAATGGAAAATGCAAGTTGGACTTACAAGGCAGAATGAGTTCTTGCTTCTTTTTAACCAAGCTGCAATTTCTCATATAATTGGGATGTAATAAAAGTGAAAGGGAGACACAAGATCTTGTTAGAGATATAATGGTAAGTATATCTCTTATTTCGAAAGTTTAATAGGGGAATGGAATTTGATTAAAAATTCGTAATCAAAGAATTTAAAATTGAATATATAATTATTTATATGTTATAATATATTTCATTCTTTATTTCAGACATGAAATCTACGAACACACTCAACAAGCTTCTGGAGGTCAACTAGTTGACCATACCCAATTATTCAGACTGGATCCAAAATTTGGAGCTTGTTCTCTCTGCAAAGTGCATTGGATATATGCTCACTAGAAACAATCATGCAAACCCTCAAACATTATAAGACTCAAATTCGATGAAAAATATGATGAAGATCATTCATTGACCATGTGTTATGTACTGGGATCTCTGTCTAATGTGCTACAGAAGCAACATGTGGACATGGATGGTTGGCAGGATATAATGCTGAATCTATAAGATATGTTCGGTGATGTGAACCACACTCGATGATGCAATATAATGAAAGAACTAATTCACTACGAGATGCATGAAGGGAATTTGGTTAGACAAATTATAAACATGTTTGGTTATCTCTCGGAACTGGATACACTTAGGTGCCATTCGGAACCCAGGGTAAACTCCCCTTTGGGAAGTTTACCCCGCTTAACCCATTCCCTCTCTCTCCTATGTCGGTTTCACTTTTACCTTTTTTAATATATTAAATAAACCAATTGTATTTTATTAATTCCATCAAAAAATAATATATTATACCATCATATCATATGAAAATTATAAACTACTCCACTTCTACTCACTTTTCTAAACTTCAATACAATCACATCACAATAACTACACACTTTTTCAAACTTCAATACAATCATATCACAACAAACCCACTTCAAACTCACCCCCATTTTAACCCTCTATCAAAACACCAAAATAAGTTACCCTCTACCAGTTTTACCTGCCCTAACCCACATATCAAACGTACCCTTAGGGTTCAGATAGACACCGACATGCAATATGACATCATTGTGCTATTTCTACCCAAGTCTTTCACCAGTTTTATGGCATCGTACCACATGAATAAGTTGAGGTTAACAAACATTGAACTCATGGCTTCATTAAAGTATGTAGAAGATGTAATGAAGAAAGAGAATCCTACTGGTAGTGCAATGGTTGCACAGGTCAAAATGAAGCGCAATCAAAAGCATGTGGCTTGGAAGGGTCCCACCAAAAGAAAAAAAGAATAGTCAAGCTATTGGCTCTTCTCATGCTTCTACCCTAATAGAATCAAAGAAGACTGACATCTGTCATTACTACAAGAAGCTGGGGCACTGGAAGCATAACTTCCTAGAATACATGAAAACCACCAAGAAAGGTAAAACCCCAAGTTAAAAATATACTTTCAAAATTGAAACCTACTTTCTTGTAAGACGAGATGGTAGTTGAATCATTGATTCTGATGCTTCTGTTCATGTATGCAATTTGTTGCACTTGTTTTAGGAAACTAGAAGTCTTGATGAAGTGGAGATAGTCATCCAGATGGGATCTGATGTAACTATTGCATCAGTCATCATTAGGACCTGTAGACTATCATTATATAGTGGGAGAGTCCTAGTACTTAAAGAATGTCTTTATGCTCCAAATGTTAGAAGGAACTTAATATTTGTATCTAAAGTAGTTAGAAATGGATTTTCATTCTTATTCTTTAATAAACTTGTCATAAATCGTTATTATAAATATGTTATGGATGATATTCTAACTTCTATTAGACTTTATGAATTATGTATTGATGATTGTGTCATGAAAGTAACAACCACTAATAAAACCCTAAAAGAACTAGAGTATAGAAATCACTCCAATATGATCTCTGGCATAAAAGGCTTGGCCATTTAACTGTTGATATGATTAATAGATTGATAAAGGATGGACCCTTGTATTTTCTATAGGTTCAAACTTTGCCTACCTATGAGCATTACATTTGAGGTAAAATGACGAAAGTACTTTTTTTTAACTCGGTCTCATGATGTGAAGATATTTTTGACCTAATACATACTGATGTATGTGACCCCTTCGATATCGTGACCTGAAATAGATATCAATATTATTTGATGTTTATTGATGACCATTCACGATACATGTTTATCTTCCTATTACATCATAAATCTGAAACTTTTGAAAAGTTCAAAGAATTCATGGCTTTGGTTGAGAACCAAACAAATATGAAGATTAAACAGATTCAATTTAACCGAGGTGACAAGTACCTTTCCGATGAATTTAAGGAATACATGATGAATGTCCATTTCACCACCTTTATTTTTTCATTTTGGCCTTAAATCCCTAGCTAAATGCATGTATATCACATTAATCCATGAAAAATAATACTCAATTATTCACATGAAATACTATATAAAATACTATATAAAATATTTTATGTAATACCAAAATAAAAGAATAAAGGAAGAAAAAAGAATGAAGTGTCAAAGACACTGAGTGTCCCTAGACCCTGAGATCCAGTCATCATGATGACTTAGTCAACAAGGAATAAAATGTGGAGAAATAGGGTAGCTAATTGTACAGAAAACATAGCTCAAAACCCCTAATTTTATAGCAATAATTATATTATGGGGCCCATTTTATTTTCATTATTTCAGACCACAAATCAATAACTCCTCAACATGAAAATTGTACATAAAAATACAAAGAAAAATATATAATTGATTTCATTAAAAAATAATGCATAATGTGCCCATGACACACAAAATAAAAAACCGTAAAGAAAACATCCCAAACCTGTATCTTCTCCATACAAATTCAAAATTGACCAAACTCACCTTTTTTGATCATAAACTTAAATTATCTATTTAACGAAGGTTATTTATTTTGGAGTTAAGATGTAAAATATGGCTTTTGGGGCCCTTATTTTGCAATATACATGTATAAAATATCCATTATATTTATTCTTGTATTTTAGGCTTCTTATATTTTAATATATATGTAAATATTATTATAAATACCTGTTAATAATTAAATTAAAATAAAACCATGAAAATACATTAAAATAAATAAGGCTATAAAATATATCAGTAAAAAATACTTACAATATGCCTATAAAATATATGTACATAATTTTATTAGTCAATGAATAATTTTAGAAAAAAAATATAAACATAATTTAAATAAGTTAAACATTTATAAAAATGTATTTAAATAAGTTATACGTATATAAAATATATGTATACAATAAAAAATATAAAAATACAAAATAAATTTGAAATACATAAAATACATTTTATATACCTATATACACACATGCAAATATTAGCATATTATAAATTAACTTGCAAAAATAATAAAATCAGAATGAAATACTAACAAAAATAATAAATCCATATGTTATCTATTATCAATTTTATAAGGGATTTATTCTTTGGAATTTTTGGTTGGTCCATGTGGACCAACTAGAGCGCATGGACCGTTGACCCCTTGGTCAACTGTTCAACCTCCACCTCCTCTTCTGTCAGAGGCCACAAGACCTCTAACTTCCCTGATTTTCTACACCTCCTCCTTACCTCACTCCTACTCAGATCCTTTACCGATCTTGAGCTCTACACCTTCAACAACCTCACCATCACCCTAACCTCACCAACCACCTCCCTACCTCATACAATATTCTTCCTCCTTTTCCCTGTCACCACCTGTATAAAATAGAAGCTCTACTCCCCCTTTTTGAGTTTGATCCTCCTTTCTCTCCTATAACCCAATTAGGATTCCCCTTATCAAGTCTCATCAGTGACAACTTCGAGATCCAAGCCTTCTCGACATGGATAAAGGTGAGATAGGTACGATTTGAGCTCCGCCGACCATCGTCGGCGAGCTCCTTGGCTCCTTACCTCCAAACAGGTACGAGTTGTAGCTTTAGGTTCTTTTATTGATTTTCATTCCAGTAGATTAATCCAGTCTTTAGTTTTGTTAATTAGATTATCACTTAGTCTAATTTTAGTTTTTAAAAGTTACTGGAGCACTAGGATCCAATCCCAAATTCTTTGTGATCTCCCTTTGTTCCGACCCCATCCACCTTCATTTCCATGCCCTTCGCCTTATCCATCGATTCCCCTTTGTTTCACCTCGAATCCCATAAGGATTCAAGCCACTGAGGTCCCCCCTCCATCTTTACAGGGCCTCTATTTCCCCACTCATCCACTATGCATGCAACAACTTCTTCAGGAGTCAAGGACGACCCCCTCAGGATCCTCTATCTTTTGATGTAGTAAGGAGAGCGCATGAATACCTAGGGTTTGATTCAATAGCTCATCTAGCAGCATCAGGTTGCCAACAACTCCAGGGTCCTTTCGACAGACCTTGAACCACATTGAGATGTCTTGCAGGTGCACATAACCATTAGGAAGCATAGGAGGGCCTCAACAAAGCATTTGGCGGTCGGAGGAAGGGAACATGAGAATCAAAGCTTGTCGGAGCTTTGTTCTTAGAGTGTTTTTTCAAGAACCTCCAGAATCGTGCAATGAAGACCATGACTCAGATCTAATCTGGATTGTCCATTCCAAAGCCGAACCGACGTCCTCCGAAGCTGTCTGATCAAACACATAGAAGCAAAAGAGTCCTCCGATCCGCATCACTTAAGTGGGGTAATTACAATTCATGTCCTTCCATTTTATATATTTTACTTTCAATTATGTAAATATTATTTAGTGCAAACTTTTGTGGAGAAATTGCATGGACCCTCGGCTTTTATTGTATATTACATCTAGGTCTTGTGCCAAGTCAACTCACGTGGTCCCCCACACTAGTTGGAAAATTTTCACTGATCTTCTCCTGGGTTTATGCACTTGTTTTTAGTACATAAAAATGTGTAATAGTATAAAATTTTTTGTGTATTTGCACGAAAAAAATTGCATTTTATTTTTATTATAAATATACCTCTACCGGGTCTTGTATTTATTTTGTTGCATTTTTATTTTATTTAAATATCTCCTACGCTCTGAAAATTATGGAAAAATGGATGAAGGTGCTTCATATTTTGCTTGTTCAAGCTACAATTTTATTTTAGCATTAAATTGCATTTTTCATTTATTAAAAATCATTTAGGAGCTATTTATTCCTTGTATAGATATAAAAATACCAAAAAGTAAAACCTCTTTGAAAAATTCAAAAAAAATAGATATTATATATCACTATAAATTGTAACTCCATGCCAAAAATCACAAAAAAGAAATAACCTAAGAATTAAAAACCATCCTAACCTATAACAATTTGCAAAAATTGAACAAAATCAAAAAAATAAATTTCTATTATATATTTTCTCATATTATACATTACATATTACAAATATTTTTGAGTTATTTTGGACTTATTTTCTATTTTTAAAACTCTAAACAATTCAACTATCTATTAACTCCCTATTTTTGAGTATTTCAAACTTCAAAAATACCTAAAAATTAGCAAAATAAAAAAAAGTTAAAACTAGATAAAAGTAGCAAAAAAGTAGGAAATACTTTTTTAGTTTTGTAGACAATAATTATCTTTTTGTCCGTATATATGCTCTCTGTGGTTCGATACTCTACACTTATTCACTATACACATATTTTATAAAGTTAAAATAAAAATAATTTTTGACTCGCATATTTTCATAAATTCATCTTAGATTGTGGTTTGATAATTGTTTTAGTTGATTGTTCTTGATTCAAATACTGTGAGAGCGACCAACACATCGATTGCCGAATACAACTTGTCGGACACCTCAAGCCCTCCAAGACCAGATGTTAGGATCCTCTAAATAGTCGACTAAACAATTGATAACATTGTCGGGGAGCAACGTAGAATATGTTTTAGTGTACATATTTATCTGCATAATTATCTCGCTTTTATTTCTTTTGCTAAATAATTGTTTATCTGTATTTGACCATTTTCTTTATTGAATTTCTTGCAAGGGATTCATTGCTGAAGGTGACTTCTTAGGAAGTTGGTGCATCCGAGCTGTGAGGAGATTGACCTTTTCTCTATAGGTCAATTGGAGAGAGTGAGAGATAGAGAGACAAAGAGAGAGAAGAGCATATCTTAGTATAGACTCTTTATTTTATTTTGTGAGAGAGAGGTACTTTTTATTTTACATAATTAATTTGTAATACTACATGTACTTAAAATTTTTTTGGGCACTTCATGCTTCGAGGACCATTGCTTGGGTGATTGTTTGCTTGGTTGGCTCGTCGATTTTTTTTGCATTCTTTCTCACATCCTTCTCTTTTATTCTCCCTATTTTCCACTTGTTTCTCTTTGTTTTTGAATTTTGAGTTTCAACCTTGTTTTTATTATTTTCTATGATTGAACCCATAGATTGTTATGAATTTCTTGGCCGACTAAACTAGATACAAACACTTAATATCTGCATGCTCCTAAAGATCTACATTTGGACTTATCTCAAATTAATCTAGTTCTTCACGATTGATAGCAACTCCTGCTTATGGAAATTTCATCGACTTGCATCTCATGTAGTGTAAAAATCTAAATTCCTATTTTTCATCTCGCATGGAGAGATATGAGAAGCGTTGTAAGTCTTCTTACTTTTCATGCATAATTAGATAGCAAAGTGAGATTTCCACCTTAATGTCCACTTGCATGACTTTTCCGTCTTCTCTCATAGTTTTGTATCACCTAGGAATTCAAAGAAAATACAAAAAAATTTTAGGTGAATCATTTTGAGAAATACTCAAAAAAGTGAAAATCAAACATTAAATAAGCATTTGTTTAATAAATTTTTCCTAAATTAAAATTCATAATGAAGCATCATTTTTGGGGTTCATAAAGTCCACATTGTTTTCATGTACTATCCAGACTGAGTGAGGCACAATCCATAAGGATTAGAGCCCAAAACCGAGCCTGAATACTACCTTGTTATTGATTGGATTTATGAAGTATTGGTGCTTCCATCATATGTAGGTGAGTAGAGGTTTGTCGATGATAGTTTTCTTGCCTTGTGCAGAACATCCGACCTAGTCTGAAGTATTGCACTTAGGCTACACCCTTACGGGTGTGTCTGTCTCATCATCTTGCATCCAAGTACCTCACTTGTGGGGGGAAGTAGTAGTTTCGCCTATGGGATTCCTCCTCTATTCTTTGACTGAGTAGTGGATCTAGACCCAATATCAATGATTCTCTTGAAAAAGTGCAGGCTACATGTTAAAAGGAAGTGGAAATTATAGAGTACTTTTCTGGATATACTCACCCTCCTATAGGGTTTGCCTTTCAGGACTTGTTCAAAGTTTGCTTGAAAATAATAATAAAATTAGATGAACTCTCATGGCTTCACATTGTGTTAGGTTGGTGAATCCGTACTTGTATTGTGTTTATTTGAATTAGATCTAGGTCAAAGATCTAGTCCTACGCACTTGCACTCTTTTCATTTTATCCATTTTCATTTCTTCTTACCTCGCTCATTGTGAGCCTTCCATTAATTACCTCTTCATATCATCTATTGTTTATCACCGTATTCCATTCCTCATCTACTGCACTTCTATCCAAGATGTCATCTCATGGATGGATTAGTCAGGACCCTGTCGATACCCACATCGATTCCATGGACTTGACATCTTCAATAATTTGAGGTGATTCTCGAGAACCCGATTCAGATTTTGCGAACCAATCTCCAGGCTCACCGACTTCTTATTTTATTCCAATAAATCAGAATTACTCTTATCCCGCCATTCGCTCCTAGTAGATGGAGATCTATTTCAGTTCATATCAAATGCTCCATTCAAAAAATCTGGAATTGACCTTCCAGATCATCCATCTCATCTTGTGCTAAAGATTTCTAGTATAAACGAGATGCATCTTTTCATGCAGAGCAAACACTGGACCCCATGCAGATCAATTCCTACGAGTCTGAATAAGAGATGGCTCCTTACGAGAAGGGAAAGGGAACAAACTATCCAGATTAGGGACATCCAAATCAGAATACCATCAATGCATAACTACTCGCATCCAACTAGTCCTTTCAAAAACAACTGACAGATCAGGCTCTTGCCCTTGTTGGTTTCCAAGAAATGTTGAATGACCTTAGGAGACAGAGAGAGAACGGAGGAGGAGGAGGAGGTGATGAAGATGAATAAGATGGAAACAATGGAGGGCCCACTGATGAGACTAGGAGAGAGGCTCCCAAGTCTACTCTCAAAGAAACATACAAACCTGTCACTGACTATATGACAAAGTGGATACAAATCCTATAGTCCACAGACATTTTGAATTGAAGATGTAGTTTCCAGCTCTTCTTCCCTCCTTCCATGGGAACACAAATGAAGAGACCTACATCCATATTCATAAATTCTTTCACATCTACCGTACAACTCACTACCCCAACATTCTGTTGGGCGTAGTCAAGATGACTGCATTTCCCTTCAGCCTTCAGAATAAGGCTCTTTATTGGTCAACCATCTGGGGAACGTCGTGGTGACCTGGGAGGAGCTTAGTTCTACGTTCCTCTAGAAATATTATCCTTTGGGTAATCTTAACTAGATGCGAGCGCATATCAACAACTTCTCCCAGGGACTACATGAACCCATATATGAAGCATGGGAGAGATTCAGATATTTATAGGAGAAGTGCCCCCACCACGACATTCCTTGGACTAGCCTAGTCCAACACTTCTTCAGGGGCCTTTCCAGAGAGCTTGTGTCGTGACCCCAATTCTGGGCCGTCAGATCCTCCCATAACCGGATCTGGTTACTCATCAATAATTTATTCAGCAATCACAACTAACATTCAGAAACAGACTGCAAATAAAGTATATTCAGAAGAAAGTATTTCAACACTTTTCCATTCACAAAATAAAGTTCAGATGATACATTGTCCCACTATAACCATTTACATGTACATCATCTTGAAAGGAAAATATATAAAATATTACTAATTACCTTACAAAGTATAGCTATTGTGGCTGGCTGGATGTCTACTAAGGTCCTTGCGATGGCTCACCGACACCTGTTGGGTTTTCCATAAATCATAGGATAACAATTAGCGAATGCTAAGTAACGAATAAGAGAAAAGCAAACAAATTGTGTGATTTTTCTAAACTTGTTGTCATTAAAAGTTACAATCCTTTCATTAATTTAAGTCCTATTCCTTTCTATTCCACATCAGGGATTAGTCCAGGGGAACCCCATCATTCTTGGACTCCGAAGCTGTGGACACTTCGGGATTGGAGATTGTGTTGATCTTGGTAAGCTTATGCTGCCGCACGTTGCCTCAACCAATCCTCTAATACTACCCTGACAATTTTCTATTCTTTTATTAAGGGTCTCAAACCCTCAGCCTAGAAAACAAATAAGCACACCGTCCTCGAGGACTTGGTTTCTTAAAACCTCAGGCTAACATTTAATCGTATAACATAGCGACTTTAAATACATATTATCATGACTTAACCGCTATTGAACCACCCGTGCCTCCATGTGGCACGACCACATCTTCCGTCGTTCAACCCGAAGATATTGACTCCTGTTATCACGTGTTGCAAATCATTCATTCGTGCGCACTTATCATAACAGGGCAACCATATACCACCTAGGTAGGGAAACGCCAATACGGGTTCCTTTCGACAAACCTACAGATTGCATGTCCGACATGTAGTTCTACTCCCAGTCATCCTTAACGTGACATACGATCCTTTTCAGGATCCAACTCAAACCACATCAATTCCCATGATGTAATTCTTTTGTTAAGTCTTCGATTTGCATAATCAGCAACACCTAGTATATACTCATATATATATTATTCATATGCATATATACTCGTATTTGTGCCTATTTTAACTCCCAAACCCTACCTTTCCAAGCCACCACATCAATTTGTGCTTAAACCTTATTTTAGTGAGAATTACAACGCAACTCTTCAGACTTTTTCAAAAAATAGCCAAAATTAGGGTTCTTCATAGCCAAGAACATAAAATCAAGAATTTCAATAATCTTGTATGAAAACCCAACAACAAGAGGAAGGATTTCGTTACCTAATCGAGCTCTCTCTTGCGTATGCAAGGCTTTATTGTGTTTCGTTTTCAGAAAGTATGTTTTAAGGCTCCTGAAAAGATCAAATTTCATTTTCTTATTAAAAAAGCTATGACCGTGTCAAGAATGCGAAGAACAAAAGAAGAACACGAAGAACGCGAAGAACCACGAAGAACACGAAGAACGTCAAGAACATATTTTCTCTTGAAATTTCAGCAGAGTTTCCCCTGATATCAGGACATATTTCTTGGAAAAGTTCGGTAGAGTTTCCCCTTATATCGGGACATATTTCTCGGAAAATTTCGGTAGAGTTTCCCCTTATATTGAACACATTTCTCGGAAAATTTCGGCAGAATTTCCCCTTATACCGGGACATATTTCAAAATAAAAACGAAAAGAGTTTCCTCTATAAAATCAATCGAGAGGAAAACAACAACGAAACTGAAAGAATATATTAAAACAACAAGAGATGAAGAATTGGTAGACACCACGCATCTTAGGTGAGTGAATATGTGACGAATCACAGGGTTCACTGACGTGCATAGTCGCCCGCACCTAAGTAGGGTATTACACAGATTTCTCCATCAAAATAACTATAAAAGCATAGTTGAAAGAATAGAAACATAAGCGATGGAGAATCGGTAGACACCATGCGTCTTAGATGAGTGAATGTGTGACGAATCAAATGGTTCACTGACGTGCATAGCTGCACACACCAAAATAGGGTGTTACACAGATTTCTCCTCGAACCACAATAGAAAACGAATCGGATAGAAATATGAATCAAGAACAAATCTTGGAAGACAAGAGGATGAATTGAAATCCTAGCTTATGAAACAAATTAAGAGAGGATCATACCTTTCTCCTCCTCGTTCTCCCAGCAGCGCTTCGCTAGCGCTCCTCTCTCGCCTCCCACCCCTCCTCCCTACCTCTCGACCCTAGCCCTTGGGGTGGTGGTGGTAGTTGAAAGCGTAGATAATGAATGGGTAGGGGGGGGTCTATTTATAGGCTCCAGAAAACCACTAACCATGGTTAGAAAATAATGGTTTAGACCTTAACCATGGTTTAGCGGCCCATGATTTTGGTCCATGGTTTTATTCAAAACTTATGCCAAACTTGGGGCTTAAGTTAGAACATTTTAGAGGATTCTAGATTCGCTAATGATGCTTAATTAACATTAATCGTGAGTAACTTACAGTAATCACGATTTAACTTTCGCGCCTTACGCTTATCTTTTGCTAACTATTGATTAGTGTTTGCTAATGATCATTAGCAAATTTTAATCAGTCATTAGTTTCTTTAATCATGTTTAATTAGTCTTAATGATAGTCATTATGGGTTAATGACGTCTTAACCCTTCTTACTTCTCTTTCTTCCGAAAATCATAACAAATCGAAACGAAGTCCGATTCACACAAAACAAATTCCGTTGGTTTCCTCTTGACGAGCCGGATCTTATTATATAGGATCCGAGATATGCCAAGTTCAAGGATTTAAGGTTAGAGGCTTGCATATGCTGCTTGTGGTGGCTCTATTCAACAAGGATGAGGACGCCATTTGGAAGATCTTTGAATATATGGCTGAAGGAGAGGCCACTCTATCCTCATCTTGTGCATACAAAAAGTAGCCACAGCTCCACCACAAACCCATCAATATGGCGACATCCAGTGAAGTGGATAGGGACGAGAGCTCCAACCTCAACATTATCAAGAGTTACCTATTCATGGTCAATATTATTGAGAAGAGATCACATGACTTGGGTAAGTTATCTATGATCAAATAGAGGATCCAACGCATGGACAAGGTGAGTCAATTTTCAAAGCAGTTGGAGTTTCTTGTGAGCACAATCAAAGTTGTGCAGTCTGCGAGTTTGGCCGCCACTACTGTTGAGCAGAAGGAGCTACCATCTTCACATCAGCCTCAACCCAGTTCGGGTCAGCCTCAGGTCCAGCATGTATACTACGTGCAGGCACCTAACCAGCCACCATCACCATTGTCTCAGCATATTGTCCTGTACTAGCCAGAGCTCCAGCCCCCCATCATATATAGAGCCATTCTTCCCACCATCGCCTCAAATTCAAGAGGTGAATGGCATCTGGAACAATGATGACCAATTGGCCCACTCATGCGAATAACAACAAGGCCAATCTTCAACTATTTGGCTATATCAACAACCCTATGGTGGGAGGTTTGTCCATGGATCACACCAGCCTCTACAGAACCAACCTCTACCATATCATAGCAACTGGATGTAAAACCAGCATTACCGGCAACTTATGTACCAATAATACCAACCATACCACAATTACATGGCTGCTTCTCAGAATCAATATCCTCCTCCTCCGTAATTCATCAGCAACAACTCCCTTCTCCTCACCAAAATTCTAAGTATTCCCACCAACAACCTCCACAGTACCATTCCTAGCGTGGTCAGCATGCTGAATCATCCAAGGTCACTCGTGTGAGCCTAATTCTAGGCTACTTGGCCCAACTCATTGAAGGCTTAACATAGATGTCACAGAAGCTCGATGACCTCACCGTCACCAAAAATCTAATTCTAGCGTAGGTTGAGGCAAATCTCAATAATTTCAAGCGTAAAGAGCATGTGGTTTGTGATGTCTCCACCGATCCACTTGAGTAAGGTATTTTAGATTATATGTTATCTCATGTCGTGACTCTAAAGGGTGGTAGAGTATTGCAACCATTAGCCACCTCCAAGGAGAAAAATAAAGCATCTTTTGGAGAGTTATCTTCTGCATTAGCTGGTCTAGCAACAGAGTCAGGTGAGGAATAAGATGATGGAGGAGCAACTCCACCCTCCCACCACCACCACCAAGAGGAAAAATAACAAAAAATCAACAAAACAAACATTTACAAAAATAAATGAAGTCCATAAGTACCAACCCAAGAGGAGCCCGCGCTAGCAAGACTTCCAACCCAGTTCGACAAAGCCAAAGCTCTTGTGGATATATTTTTATCTATTTTACATGGAGACCACCTTTGGCCCAACCATATGTAAGTAATGATGTAATTAATAACAATGCATTTTCTTATGTGAATATTCCCTTTTCAGATGCAATGAATACACCAAAAAAGTAGAAATTTAAAAATGCATTTATCTGACCCTGGTGTAGTTGAAATCATTGAAAATCCTGTTTTGAAAATGCCACTCATGAAGGCCATGGATTACATGCCAGGTGTAAAGAAAGGATTGAAACAAACATGTATCTTGAAACGCCAGAGCTACAAAAATAAACTTAGCAGAGGAGTGATGAAACCCAATTTCATCATCTTAATTTCCAATTATTAACCCCCTTGCTTATTAATGTGTCAATAAAATCCAGATAATGTCCTGTAATTATCAGAGTCTCTAATAAATTAAAAACCACAAAAAATGGCAAAACTAAAATTCGTGGTATTTTTAGCCTTAAATATACCCTTAAAAATATTTCGAGTCTTTGTTTGACCTCATCTCCACTTTTGGTCATGTTTTGCGTTTTCTCAAATTCAGCCATCTTGACCCTCAAAAATCAATGTTTCTTTTCAAATAATCTGATTGGGCCACGTGGCCCATTCTGGGTGAGCCACGTGGCCCGCTCCCCTTTGCATCATCCGCCCGCGCCTCAGCCGTTGGATCTCCTTCTGATCCAACGGTCCCGCCTTCTCCACGTGCGCCTTTCTTTTCAGCCACCCGATCCATTCCCGCCTCTGATCTGCACCGTTCAATCACGCCTCTCCCACCGTTCCCCACGTGGCGCATTGAGCGCCATCCGATTGCACCTTCATCCATCCATCCCAGCCGCTGCTTGCAACATCGCACCTGAGCCATTCGATCAGAGTCTTCTTCGCATCACATCCGTCCTCCAGCGCGCAATACCTCACCACGATACGTGGCGACGTCTTGACGCTTTGATCACTTCACCTCAGATTTGATCCACACCATTATTTAAAGCCCTTGATTTGGACCATCTGATCATCCTTCAGAGGGGATCCGGACCGCCCGTTAGCGCTGTGCCCGCAGCGTGACACGTGGCCGAATTTGAATCCTCCGATCCAAAGCCTTAGACTTAATCTCGATCACTCGTTAGCACTCTTCCTACAGCCGTTGGATCACCAGATCCAACTGCTGACCTTCATCGTCAACCTCCCGCAGCTCCTCTCTCACATGTTCCCCATCTCGCGCATCACCTTCCCCCTTCCCATTTTCTCCATCTCCACCGATGACCACCTCGTCCGCTAACAGCCTCACGATCCTCCCCAATCATCCACCACCCTCGCGAGTCATCCCACGAACCCCGTCGTCATTCCTCTCGCTCCACGTTCCTCATGCAAACCTCGACCATCGTGATTGAAACCGCCGTCGTCGCCCTTTAAAAATGCCGCCTCCTCCTCCGATTTTCTTCGTCCATCATTACACGGGGCATGGCCCAGCCCTCCGCCTCCCCCCTGTGACAGGGAGAGGAGCATGGATAGAGCGAAGACGACCATGCCCCCGGTGAGACCCACCTCCTTTCACGACGGTGCTGCAGAGGCTCAAAGCCCCGCCCGAGCTCGCTGGCATGGCCGTCCAGTATGTCCAAAGACCCCGAGGTCTTCCGATGATCTCGAGCCCATGCCACTACCTCCATCTCCGGCCAGGTAAACCTTCCGATCCCTCCTGTATTATTCTTTTAATTTCTCTTAATTTCGTAGGTCGCTTCACCCATGTTCCCCCTTCATCGATCGCCTCCCGAGCTTCGCCTTCACCCCACCTTTCACACGCCGCCTCCGACAGCACCCTTCTCCCTCTTCCATACATCTCCACCGTCGACCCATCTCCTCCACCACCCACGGCGGAGGAGCTCCGAGCTCCCACGTTCTCCGCACCACACGAGCTCCCACTCCACTCACGCACACACGTTTTTGCTTCGGCTATGTATTATTAACGATGCAGGTCCGCTGTACGTCAATGAACGGAATCTTCGTCGGAGCTAACTTCATCCCCTTCGCTTTCGACGTCCGAGCTTCGATAGGACAATCCAAGAGGCCTGATGTCCTCCCCGAGCTTCGAGCGACCTCGACACACTTCCAAGAAGCTTCGGGGAGGTCGACAGCAGCCGAGAACGAGCGGAGGAGGAGAAGCCCCTTTGCCGGAGTCTGGAGTTCGCCGCCGGCGTTCGGCCGAGGAAGATAGTACATACACCGTTGGATGTTCCACCTTGGAGCCCATCCAACAGTCCTGATGCAGCCACGTCGCTCAGGAGCGTCTTCTACAACAATCGTTGGATCCTCTCGATTCAACGGCCTTCATGCAGCCACGTCACGATAGCCTACGTGTTCAGCAGCCATCCGATCATCAGGATCGAATGGTGCACAGTGAACCACATGTCATCTCCAGAGCACTCCCGAGCCTAGCCGAAGCTGCATCGAGCCCGAGCCAGCCCCCGAGCCTAGCCGAAGTACCCCGGGCCTCCTCCGAGCCTCAGATCAATCCAAGCCTAGAGATAGCACATGCACAACACGTGTCATCTGGGCAAATTGCAGGGAACCCCCGCCTTCTTCTCCAATTTGCAAACAGGTCCCGGTCACGTGCAACATCACACGCGCCTGGGGATATTTGCACCTTGGCCCTCACGGGTTTTAATAATTGCAAATATACCCCCCGCGTGTGGTTTATTTACAGGGAAGGCCTCGCATTTACTTTTATTGTATTTTAATCCCTCCCAAGGACCTGTTTGTAGTTATCTTTTCATATTTTATTGCATTTATGCCCTTATCTTCATTGTTGCATAACTTGAGCATCATATTTCCGTTTCAGTTGATTTCAGTCTCATTTGAAAGCATGTTTGATGTACTTTTTAATGGCATAGTTAATCTTTCATATTAGATACTTGAATTTTTAATGTAATGTTAGCTAAATGTCTCTTATTATTCACTTATGCCTTGTTCACCTTGTCGATCAAGTTTGACACTTTAAGTAAATCTGAAATTGACTCATATTTAACTTTGCTCATCATTGTGACCTAGGGCATTGCATTTCATCGCATTTACTTGCATGATAAAATAAAAATAAAAAAATGCATGTTTGTTTTAATGTTGTGTCTTTTTGCATACTTTGACCTATGGATTTCTAACTCAACGCTTAATTGGGTAGATTAAAATCTGGATAATGCGAGAGAGGCTCGTGTCCCTGAGTTTGACCTTCGTTTCTTGCCAAGTAAAAAATAAATACACGACCATCTTATTCTTATTGGAATATCAATGAGATGGTCTTTGATGAGCCCGATTCGGCCTGACTGCGATGACATTTTCAAGTGTTAAAACAACACTATTAAAGGGCTGATTTAGCGGTTTATCAAATGGCACCGTTGCCTGGGACACGGCTCATTTCTTAGATTATTTGGAATTTTGTTTATTTAATTGAGTGTTTCATTTTTATAGGTCAACTTGTTCATTTATGTTGCATCATAAAATTTTCTTCTCTATCGATCTCTAACCATTGTTTTTGTGGCAGGGCCCTTGATGGTTCAAGGAGGCAAGGATCATGATGCTACCCGCTGTGAGGAGCCGCAGAAGCACGCTTGGAGTACATCGAGAAGAAAGAAAAAAAAGTGTCTCACATTTTTATTTTTACATGTCATGTAATAACCGTCTTTACAGTGGTCTTCGATCGAAGGCTCGAATTTGTAAATGAACGATTATATGTGGTTGTGTGGGGATCATCCTCACTTGAGTGTCGACTTAGAACCATGCACGCGACTCTTTGAGCGTATTTCATTCTTTATCTTTTACGTGCTTGCTCGTAGGTAGGACACACATTAATCAAAGACGCACCTAGCCTCGCTTCACTTAGCCAATTTTAAAAGATATTTCTCCTCGTTAATAGAAGCATAATAGGTGCGGCTTTTATCGACTTGCATGCACATTGATTTTGGTTTTTAAAACAACCCTCGTTTTCACGTGTTTTCGCCAAGTCACTGCATGTTTTATCGCTTAATGTAGATCGCGGTTTTTTATCGAATACATGGTTTTTCTCGGTTTCCCCTCCTAGCTTGATCACCTAGGTTAATGGAAAATGAGAATGAAGGGTAGATGATGAATGCTTGGTTTATATGCTCACCTTAATCAGAGACAACCTTAAGAATAATTGGGACTGTTAATTGCAAGTCAGCCTAAAATGGAGTAAAATTTTGGTTTTGGGAGAGCAACACCCTCGTTTACGTATTGAATTTTTACTTATTTTTTTTGCTCCGCGTAAACATCAAATGATTTTATCACCAATAAAACCGACAAGATAATAAACCAACCTTGGTTGGTTTCATGTGTGAGTTGGTGAATTTAAGGGTCTTGCATGCTTGATTGAGCCATGTTTGATTCGGTACACTCCCCAGAGCCGTAAGCACTCCATTAATCTCCGTAGATTCATCCGCTCATCTGTACATCCATCCATCTTCTTCGTTCACCTTGGGTCTCTCCCCACATCGAATCTCCATCTTTATACTTAGGCTAATCTCAACCTAAGTATGGGGGGGACCCGAATCCCCGTGATTTTCTCTACTCTCCTTTCCTTGCATTTATACTTAGGTTATTTCTAACCTAAGTATAGGGGGAGCCCCTCTTAGCTCCCGTATATTCCTTTATATTTAAATGGACCTATGTACTTGTAACATCTAGTGCTATGAGGACATAGCAAAGTTTAAGTATAGGGTGGTATACCGTATATACCGTATACTTACTTTAGCTATAAACTGAAAAAATTGAAAAATTTAAAACTTATTGGCTAAAGTAAAATCCTTTGAACTAAGAGGACTCAAATGTTTTTTACGGCTTTTCTATACTATGTTACATTATTTTGATAAAAATATTTTCGAAAATGATTTGAAAAATGAGTTTTCCTTGTTTTGAAAAACCTTTTCAAAATGTTTTGAAAACTTTTAATTTGTGTGACATTGTTTTGAAAATCTTTTTCAAGGAAAGTTGAGACTAACCTGTGTTTTAACCTTTTATTAAAATCCATAAAAATAAGAAAAACCCAAAAATCCTTTAGGAGCCACTAGTGACTACTAAGCCCAATTAAGTAAGCTACATTCAGTAAGGGTTTGCCCTTAGCAGATTGGATGGTTTAGAGGACATCGCGTAAGGCCCCGTCCTCAAGCAACAGACTTCGGCCTGTACTTACATCCATACTGGCTGAATTGCAGATACTTAATTGAGTTTAGGCAGTCCTAATATCTCTTGAAGTTCAAAAAAATAAAAAAATAATAAAAAAATGTGTTTTTGAATGAAGGAGTTGGATTAATCCTCTACACTTACACTTCCACCCAGGATTTGAAATGTTCAAGGAGACTTAGTTTTATGAGGTCTTTGAGATTTTAGGTTAACCAGATTTAGCCATCAGGGTCATGGACTTAATCATCCACATTTCCCTAGGTTTCTAGATTTGCATGCTATATTCCATGCTTAGTCTCAGACAAGAAGAATATGATCACCACATCATATGCACGACTGCGGTTTTGATGAGATGAGTTGAATTTTCAAATGAGGGATTGGGATGAGGAAGTCGAGTTTGGCTTGATCTAATGATGCTCAAGGATGGGATAAAATCTTTGAAGGCTTCATGAAACCTGAGTGTCAGCAATTTTAGCCAGTATAAGAACTTGGTTCTTATACTAATCGCTTGACATTGACCTAAGTGCTAGGGTGTGAATAAATAAAAAATTTTTGATCAGTGTGCGCCAACTCTTGGTAAAAGCAGTGGAGCTAGCCACAAATTATACAAGTCAATGAAATTCAAAGAAAAGCTCTCATTCCACAAAGTCAAATATCAAAGAGCTTCCACCAAAGGCGAGCGCTCCCAAACTTTTCAAAGTGTCCACTTGGACCACCGCTATTAGGACCAGGAGTCGGGCTTGCACCAAAAAAGGGCTCTGCATCGTAAATGCTACAAGTCTGGGTGTCGAAGGTACGATAGGTACTCAAAAGAGACACACCTCGGTGTATTCCCAGGAAAACAAGTGCAGACGACTCCAACTTCTCTTGACGGACGCACTGATCAACACCAAAAAAATGTGTTGCGTAAAAGGCACTAGAGAGAATCCTTGTTCCAATGAGAGGGAGAGAAGAAATGACACAATCCCATGCCCTCTATTACTGGACTTCCATCGACATTTTCTAAGTCTGACAACTAAAGAGACGGTGGACATGATGCAAGATTGGATTTATTCCCTAGTGTTGATGATTGTGTCCTTAGAAGAATTTCTTGTACCAAGACTTTGGGTGACGATTTGACTCTACTCTCAGAATCGCGATCAACACTAAATTTCATATCCTTTAGATTATATTTACATCAGAGAGAGTCTGAAAAATTAGAGGAATTGGGTGCCTCTTGGTTAAGGCTGGGTTGAACTCTAGGATCTTGGACCTCTAAAGTTGAGTAGACTTGACCGGATCGGATCCTGTACTCACATGCACAAGGGGGTTAATCCAGCTTTTTCATTTACTTTGATGCTCGAGGACGAGCATAGTTTAAGTATAGGGGGGTGATGAAACCCAATTTCATCATCTTAATTTCCAATTATTAACCCCCTTGCTTATTAATGTGTCAATAAAATCCAGATAATGTCATGTAATTATCAGAGTCTCTAATAAATTAAAAACCACAAAAAATGGCAAAACTAAAATTTGTGTATTTTTAGCCTTAAATATACCCTTAAAAATATTTCGAGTCTTTGTTTGAGCTCATCTCCACTTTTGGTCAACATGAAAATTGTAGATCTCATCGAGATCTACAACTTCCATGTTTTAAGTTTTCTCAAATTCGACCATCTTGACCCTTAAAAATCAACTTTTTTTCGAATAATCTGATTGGGCCACGTGGCCCGTTCTGGGTGAGCCACGTGGCCCGCTCCCCTTTGCATCATCCACCCATGCCTCAGCCGTTGGATCTCCTTATGATCCAACGATCCCGCCTTCTCCACGTGCGCCTTTCTTTTAAGCCACCGATCCATTCCCGCCTCTGATCTGCACCGTTTAATCACGCCTCACCCACCGTTCCCCACGTGGCGCATTGAGCGCCATCCGATAGCACCTTCATCTATCCATCCCAGCCGCTGCTTCCAACATCGCACCTGAGCCATTCGATCAGAGCCTTCTTTGCATCACATCCGTCCGCCAACGCGCAATACCTCACCACGACACGTGGCGACGTCTTGACACTTCGATCACTTCACCTCTGATTCGATCCACGCCCTTCTTTAAAGCCCTTGATTTGGACCATCCGATCATCCTTCAGAGGGGATCCGGACCGCCCGTTAGCGCTGTGCCCGCAGTGTGACACGTGGCCGAATTTAAATCCTCTGATCCAGCGCCTTAGACTTAATCTCGATCACTCGTTAGCGCCTGTCCTACAGCCATTGGATTGCCAGATCCAACAACTTACCTTCGTCATCAACCTCCCGCAGCTCCTCTCTCACACGTTCCCCATCTCGCGCATCACCTTTCCCCTTCCCATTTTCTCCATCTCCACTGATGACCACCTCGTTCGCTAACAGCCTCACGATCCTCCCCAATCATCCACCACCCTCGCGAGTCATCCCACGAACCCCGTCGTCATTCCACTCGCTCCACGTTCCTCATGCAAATCTCGACCATCGTGACCGAAACTGCCATCGTCGCCCTTTAAAAACGCCTCCTCCTCCTCCGATTTTCTTCGTCCATCTTTACGCGGGGCATGACCTAGCCCTCCGCCTCCTCCCTGTGACAGGGGGAGGAGCGTGGATAGAGCGAAGATGACCGTGCCCCCGGTGAGACCCACCGCCTATCACGACGGTGCTGTGGAGGCTCAAAGCCCCGCCTGAGCTCGCTGGCATGGCCGGCCAGTATGTGCGAAGACCCCGAGGTCTTCTGATGACCTCGAGCCCAGGCCACTACCTCCATCTCCGGCCAGGTAAACCTTCTGATCCCTCCTATATTTTTCTTTTAATTTCTCTTAATTTCGTAGGTCGCTTAACCTATGTTCCCCCTTCACCGATCGCCTCCCGAGCTTCGCCTTCACCCCACCTTTCACGCGCCGCCTCCGACAGCACCCTTCTCCCTCTTCCATACCTCTCCACCGTTGACCCATCTCCTCCACCACCCACAGCGGAGGAGCTCCGAGCTCCCACGTTCTCCGTACCACACGAGCTCCCACCCCACTCACGCACACACGTTTTTGCTTCGGCTATGTATTATTAACGATGCAGGTCCGTTGTACGTCAATGAATGGAACCTCCGCCAGAGCTAACTTCATCCCCTTTGCTTTCGACATCCGAGCTTCGATGGGCCATTCCAAGAGGCCTGATGTCCTCTCCGAGCCTCGAGCAACCTCGACACACTTCCAAGAAGCTTCGGGGAGGTCGACAACAGCCGAGAACGAGCGACGGAGGAGAAGCCCCTTCGCCGGAGTCCGGAGTTCGCCGTCAGCCTTCGGCCGAGGAAGATAGTACAGGCACCGTTGGATGTTCCACCTTGGAGCCCATCCAACGGTCCTGATGCAACCATGTCGCTCAGGAGCGTCTTCAACAGCAACCGTTGGATCCTCTCGATTCAACGGCCTTCATGCATCCACGTCACAATAGCCTACGCGTTCAGCAGCCATCTGATCATCATGATCGAATGGTGCACAGTGAACCACGTGTCATCTCCAGAGCACTCCCGAGCCTAGCCGAAGCTGCATCGAGCCTGAGCCAGCCCCCGAGCCTAGCCGAAGCACCCCGGGCCTCCTCCGAGCCTCAGATCGATCCGAGCCTAGAGATAGCACGTGCATAGCACGTGTCATCTGGGCAAATTGCAGGGAACCCCCGCCTTCTTCTCCAATTTGCAAACAGGTCCCGGTCACGTACAACATCACACGCGCCTGGGGATATTTGCACCTTGGCCCTCGCGGGTTTTAATAATTGCAAATATACCCTCCGCATGTGGTTTATTTACAGGGAAGGCCTCACATTTACTTTTATTGCATTTTAGTCCCTCCCAGGGACCTGTTTGTAGTTATCTTTTCATGTTTTTATTGCATTTATGCCCTTATCTTCATTGTTGCATAACTTGAGCATCATATTTCCGTTTCAGTTGATTTCAGTCTCATTTGAAAGCTTGTTTGATGTACTTTTTAATGGCATAGTTAATCTTTCATCTTAGAGACTTGAATTTTTAATGTAATATCATGTTAGCTAAATGTATCTTATTATTCACTTATGCCTTGTTCACCTTTTCGATCAAGTTTGACACTTTAAGTAAATCTGAAATTGACTCATATTTAACTTTGCTCATATTCTGACCTAGGGCATTGCATTTCATCGTATTTACTTGCATGATAAAATTAAAAAATGCATGTTTGTTTTAATGTTGTGTCTTTTTGCATACTTTGACCTATGGATTTCTAACTCAACGCTTAATTAGATAGATTAAAATCCAGATAATGCGAGAGAGGCTCATGTCCCTGAGTTCGACCTTGGTTTCTTTCCATGTAAAAAATAAATACATGACCATCTTATTCTTATTGAAATATCAATGAGATGGTCTTTGATGAGCCCGATTCGGCCCGACTGCGATGACATTTTCAAGGGTTAAAACAAAACTATTAAAGGGCCGATTTAGCAGTTTATCAAGGAGAGAAACACATCCTAACCATGACCACAATATATGCTATTAGTGATCTCCTTCATAAAAAAGGAAGACATGGGAATACCAAACGTCTGATGCCATATTTCTGATCAAGTTTTTGAGAAAACTTCTCTTGATACGTGTCTTCAATAAACCTTATGACCTCATCATTAATATAAGAATTTGGGCTTGGACCGCTTAATCCTACAAGAATGATCTTGCAATTTGCAGATTGATCCGTTAGGCAGCAATAGTTCTATTGAAGGACGTTATCGTTATCATACAACACATGTGATTCCTAATGGATTTTTGTCCTAGATATGGATTCTCCTGCACTGTTAATCCAGACCCCCATTATTCGTGGTCGACCGTTCCTTCGCACAACCGAGGCGGTTGTTGACTATGGGTCTAGGAATATTACCTTCTTCTCTAGCACTGATATATTCAACATGGATATGGTCAGCTAGCCGAAAGCAACATTCGATGGAGGGAAGCCAGAATAATCTACAAAATACTATGATATTATTGATGTCAACGATCATCATCTTCCTCTAAATGACATTGTCACACAGGAAATCCTCTCTTCTGAGGAGGACTTGGATAGCGTAGACAGTCCATGCTTCCATGTCTACTAGGAGTCAGAATCTGAGTTACTGGTCAACATGTTTGAAGAAGATTCATGCCATACTGAACATGAAGAATTCAATGCAGATATGTTCGGCACATTTATTTCAGAGCCAAAAATAACATAGGTGAACACCACCTCATTGAAATTAGCAGAACAACCATCTACCGATATGGTTTCAGAAGTCATCGTGGAGCAAGATCAACAACTACCAAAACTCAAACTGCTCTTGATAGGTCTAAAGTACATTTTCCTTGCGGGTGAAGATGTATCCGATTATCATCAAAAACATCATGACCTCAGATCAAGAATCTCGACTTCTCAAGGTTCTAGAAAAAAACCACAAGGCACTTGTTGGAAAGTCTTGAATCTTCATGGGATAAATACAACTTTGTGTTTATACCATATCTATCTTGAAGATGATTGCAAGATGTCCCAAGAATTCTGAAGAAGATTGAATCCGAACCTGAGGGACACAATTATGATGAAAATCATGAAGTTGTGTTTAGTAGGATTTATTTATCCTATCTCTGATTCCAAACAGGTGAGCCCTCTGCATGTCATTTCAAAGAAATCCAGGCCGATTGTGGTGAAGAATGATCAAAGAGAAGAGATCTCTACCCGAAAACCGACATCTTGACACATGTGTGTTGATTACAGATGCCTGAATTCATCAACAAAGAAGGACCATCTCCCTCTGCCATTCATTGATCAAGTTCTGAGTGACTTGTAGGGAAAGAGTACTTCTACTTCTTAGATGGGTACTTTGGGTACAACCAAGTGACGATCGCCCCTAAAGACCAAGAGAAGATGACATTCACCTTCCTAAAAAGACCTCGTACATAGAGAGAACCGGAGAATAGACTTCGAAAGTCCACCGATAGTTATGCATTTTGAGGAATGCCCTTTGGTCTATGTAATACCCATCTACTTTCCAAAGGTGCATGCTTGCCATTTTCGTCGACATAGTCGGAACTTTTCTTGAAGTTTTCAAAGATGATTTCTTCATCTATGATAATAGTTTTGATTCATGTCTCGTGCACCTAGACAGATTACGACGGAAGTGTTGTGAAGTTAATCTTGTTCTATCATGAGAAAAAAACCACTTCATGATCACAGAAGAAATTGTATTGGCCATGTCGACTCCGAGCGTGGCATGGAGGTCGATACGGTGAAGGTGGATGCTACTGCTAAACTAAAGACACCTCAGAATGTGAAGAATGTGAGGTCATTCTTAGGGTATGTCAGCATCTATCGTTGATTCATCAAGGACTTTAACAAGCTTGACCGGCCTCTAACTGAGATTCTTTGTAAGGAGACTGAATTCATTGTTAATTAACATGTTCTCCAATCATTTCATAAGCTTAAAGAGCTCTTCACTCAGAATCCAGTTCTACAGCCAGTCGATTGGTCTCTTCTCTTTGAGATCATGACAGACACGCTAGATTTTGCAGTGGGGTTGTTCTAAGATATCATGATGCCCTATTCCATTAACTATGCCAACAAGACAATAGATGAAGCACAAAGAAATTACACAATTATAGACAAAGAATTGGTGGTGATAGTATTTGCTTTACAGAAGTTCAGATCCTACCTCCTTGGATCAAATTCATAATTTTTATTGACCACTATGCTATCTAATACCTACAATAGAAGAAGGATGCCAAATCAAGATTACTCAAATGGATCCTTCTTCTTCAGGAATTTGATTAGGAAATCAGAGATAAACTTGGAGTTTAGAATGTGGTAACAAATCACCTCTACAGAACTGAATGCCAAGATACTCAGCTGAGCAGTACACTGATCATAGAGATCTTCCCTGATGAATCCATTGTCAGCGTTGGATTTCCCCTCTTGGTATGCCAATATTGTGAACTACCTCATCTCAGGAGTGGTTCCACAAGATTGGATGAAGATCAATAAAGACAATTTCTTGTCCGACATCCATTTTTACCAATGGGAGGATCAATACTTCTTCAAGGAAGGAGCAAATTGCATATGGCATCAGTGTATTCCTTAGGATGAGTACACAAGTGTCCTCAAGCACCGCCATAAGCTTGAATCTGGTGGAAACCATTATGGAAGTAGAACAATAATGAAGATACTACAATGTGGCCTCTGGTGTCCCACACTCTTCAAGTATGCAAATGCATATGTGAAAGCCTGTACCGACTGCTAGAAGATGCAAAAACCCTTGGTGTTAAAGACAATTTGCCCCTCAAATTTATCCAGATATCCGATATGTTCGATGCGCGGGGCATTGATTTTATGAGTCCATTTCCTAACAGTCAAGGCTATGAATACATGCTGCTCGTTGTAGATTATGCGAGTCGATGGGTTGAAGCTATCCTTGCTCGAGCCGCAGATAGCAGAAAAATATGCAAATTCTTGAAATACAACATCATTTCATAGTTTAGGATACCAAAGATACATATATCAGACGAGGGTAACCGCTTCATCAACAAAGAGGTAAAGAAATTAACGAAGGAGTAGGACATCAATCACCGGGTCACATCTCCTTATCATCCTCAGTCAAATGGCCTAGCTGAATTGTCTAACAGATAAATCAAGATGATCTTGTAGAAACTTGTGAGATCAGATCAAAAGAAACGATCACAACTCCTAGACTCAGTTCTATGGGCATATAGAACCACTTGCAAGTCTCCCTTGAGCATGTCTCCCTATCATCTTTTATATGAAAAGCCATTCCATCTACTTGTAGAGCTCATTCACAAATCATTGTTCTCAGTTATCATCTGCTACCTTGACCCACAAAAAGGTGGTCAACAAAGAAAGATGAATCTGAACAAGCTCTTGGAATTCCGAGATTACATGTACGATGATAGATTAAGGTACAAGGAGAAGGTCTAATGTTGGAACGACAAGCATATTACAATGAAGACATTTGAACATGTATAAAAGCATGGTAATTTGATGCGTAGTTGAAGATTTTCCTAGGAAAAAGATCATATAAATTAGGAGAGATAGATAGAAATAATTACGAAGAATTTTTTCTAGCGGTTTTAGGTATGTCGGTTGCAGAAAAACCGCTAAGCAACATTCAATTGATCAAACAAAATTTCAGATAAATTAGGAGGGATAAAAAGAATGAAGTAAAAGAGTTGGCTCTCCTATTTTGTCCTTAAACTATTTGTTTATCCAGGTAAGTTTCCCTAGGTCAAACTCGAGGAGGCAGAATACCTATATCACATCATTTGAGAGAGATAAAATTCATGATATTTCTTCTTGAAAATGTAAGAAAGAGATTCAAACAAACATGACTTTAGAAAAATCAAATCAAGCAAAATACACGACAAAAATACGTGAACACTATCAAGAAACTTCGCTAGCGTAGTTATGTAACTACCCTAGAAAAATCAAGGAAAAATGAAGTCCAAATGAGGTCCAACATAACCCTATGGGTATAAGTGCAAAGAAAACTAAAATTGTATGTTACAAAAAGGTCCTTGTTTAAGGACTAAAATGCAAGAAAAACTAAATGTTTTATATTTAGGTCCCTGTACGGGGACATGAATGCAAATACTGGAAACTTGTGGAGTGGGTTTGAAGTTTTGGAACTTTAGTTGGTTTAGTATGCAAAATTTCCACCCCTTCGATTTCAATGGTTGTGATTAGAACATACGGGTGAATCTGGACTTTCCAAAGCAGACATGTGTTTCTAGCCTGTAGACTCTAGAGTTCTTGCTCTGTTCTTCCCTATTTTGTACAGGTGATGACGATGCTCCTTTCTCTGACTTTTCTCCGAAAACCTGCTGCTGAAATGGGCCTCCGACAGGGCTAGAGGGGTGACACCTTCACCCCTCAAGCTCACCTGTGATTGAGTTGGCTCCGAGGTGTATGAAGGTGGCGTCTAGACGTCGATTAAGGTGGTTGATGGTCAATATGCAATTAGGTCTGAGGCTCCAAGATCCTACGTGATTTTTGCTGAAGATGAAGCTCCTATTGAATATTTGATGCTCCAGATGGTAGATGAACCTGCAAATGATAATGGAGATGCTCGATTTGCAACAAAATTGACCAAGAAGATTGAGAAATTGCAGATCTAATAATGTGTTTCCAGGAAATATGATAAAAGTGAAACAATATAAGAGAGATAGAAGGCGATTGGGTGAAATTCAAAGTGGATCTTGTGGTGTGAATTGGTGTGCATCTAAGAAGATGATTATATGAGTTTAATTACGTGATTAAAGGAACTAATTGATGCACACAAATTGAGAATAAAATGAGAAATATGGATAAAATACATGTGGTTGCAGAGTGTATAACCCTGCTGGCCACTGCTCGATAGGGCGCTCTTCTCGGAGATCCACGCAGAGGCGACGGTGATGCAAGGCCAAGGTGGGCCTTGGAACTTCTCCTCCGACATCTCCTCTTCCACGGAGATGCTCAAGCAAGCCCTGTCATGGCCGGAGTGAGGTGGAATTGGGTGGAGAAGATGGATGGTCAACTAATTAGTTCTAGTGAAGGGTGAGTTCAGGAGAGTTCGTTTGTTAGGGAGAAGTTCATGGCTTTTTATAGATCGATCGGAGGGAAGTTAGGAATGAATCAAGGGCAGACGTGTATGATGGTTGTTAGGAGTAGGAGATGGAGGGTTTGGATTGAAGGAAGAAGTTAGGAGGTGGCGGGTAAAATAGATTGAAGGTCAGGCATTGGAACATAAAACCAGCCTGTGTTTTTGAAGCAAATGTTTACACGTGTCAACACCTGGTTGGCCAGTATCAAGAAATTTAATATAAATTATATACTAAATATTAAATAATATTATTTTAAATAGTTGTGAAAATTAAAGTATAAATAATTAATTTATCTAAATTATGGAATAAGTAGTTTTCATAAATATAAATAATTGATGAAATATAAATATTATATTAATAAATATGTATAGATAATACTTAAGAAATAGGTAATTGATTTTATTTAATAAATTAATAAATAGTATAACATTTTTTATATTTTATTAACTAATAATATTATAAATAGAGTATATATATATGAATTTTTGTATATCTTAATAAATTAATATAAATATACTAATAAATACATATATAAGTTATACAGTTCAATTTTACTTATAGATTATGATTTTTGATTTTTTTAAATAACAAGTAAGTTCCAAAAATTATGAAATAAATTAGGGTTAAAATAAAAGATGAAGAAAATAATTAAAAATAATAAAATCATTAAAACAATAAATAAGGTATTCTAGATAAAATAAATTGCCCTGAAACCCAATTACGGTTAGGTCCCAAAATCTACTTTTTGCAAATAGACTCCGATTTTAGTTAAATTAGCTTCATTAATTAGAGAATATTATTTTATGAATTTTAAAGGTGATTAGAGTGAAATTGGAGTCCATATAAGAAAGTTATGATGTTCGGAAGTTGAGATTTTGACAACTTACAACTTGAATTTCTTGGCATATATATAAGACGTTATTTTTAACTTATTTTTATATTTTTTCTATATATGTTTAGAAATAATTAGAAAATATTTTTGGTGAAAAATATTTTCGTATGAATTTATTAAAAATCAATAAAGATTTGATATACATTGGATAATTAGTGAAGGATGTATAGAGTGTAGAATTAATTATTTTTTATTATTTTCTTCCTTATCTCCCCTACTTATTTGATTGTCGACCAATCCATATAAACTTGGTCTTGGGGTTATGTTATAAATATACCTTGTAGCTATATTTATTTTATAAGTCATATTGTAAATATATGCATATCTACAATATGACTTCTTTTCATTTCCTTTATTTTATTCTTTTAATTATTTACATGATTTTAATGCATAAAAGTGCATTCTTATTCATGAGTATGGTTTGTTTAAAGATGGAAATTAATAATTATTTACATGTATTTATTAAGGGTTTTTAGACAAAATGTAGAAAGAAGGTCAATGAATCATGGATTCATTAGCCATATATAGTAAGAACTGTGCATGACCGCAGAAGTGTCTTAATATCAAAATTGTGAGGTAACACTGATGAAACCTGATTTCATCATCATAATTTCTCATTATTAACCCCCTTGCTTAAGCTGAGTGTCAATAAAACTCAGTTAATGTCCTGTAATTATCAGAGTCTCAAAAAATTTAAAAACCACAAAAAATGGCAAAATAAAAATCTGTGGTATTTTTAGACCTAAAAATACCCTCAAAAATATTTCGGGCCTTTGTTTGACTCCATCTCCAGTTTTGGCCAACATGAAACTTGTAGACCTCATCAAGATCTACAACTTTCATGTTTTGAGTTTTCTCAAATTCGGCCTTTTTAACCCCCAAAAATAAAAAATTCCCTCGAATAAATCTGATTGGGCCACATGGCCCATTCTGGGAGCGCCACGTGGCCCGGCTCCCCTTGTCTCATCCGCCTCCTCTTCCAGCCGTTGGATCTCCTCCTGAGATCCAACGGTCCCAGGCTTTCCACGCACGCCCCTTTGCCTCAGTCGTCTGATCATCCCCGCCCTCAATCTGCACCGCACATCCGCGCTTAATCTCCAGAACAACACGTGTCGTCCTCCGCAGCCCTTCGATCACATCTTGGCCTTTCCATCTCCGCCGTTATCTCCTGGGCCATTTTCAACCGCTCGATCACCTATAGATTCTAAATCTAAACCGTCTGTCAACGCCTAGCGCACAACACGCCACGTGTCGCCTTCTGAACCCTTTGATCGCGTCCTGACCTTTTCATCACAGCCGATGCTTCCACCTCTTTCCTAACCGCTCGATTAGCCCTAACTTCCCATCCAAGCTGCTCGCCAGCGCTGTGGCCAGAGCTCAACACGTGGCAGCCCATCTGCCTTCGATCACTTCACCATCGATCTAATCACATCCGCTCGTTCGCGCCTAAATGTCCGCCATTGGATCTCCAGATCCAACGGCCCCTGCGTCATCGTCAACCTCCAGACCCCCCTCTCTTCCCACTTTCCCCATCTCGCGCACACCTCTCCCCCTTCCTATTTTCTTCGCCACTCCAGCCATCATCTCAACTCTCCAACCGTCCCACGGTCTTCGCCACTCAACCATCTCCCTCGCGCATCACTCCATGACCCACGACTTCATCTCAGTCGCCCCATCTTAGCCTCAAACCCCACGTCGACCACCACCATGATCGGCCACTCACCCTTCAAATATCTCGCATCCTCCACCGAGTTCCGATTGTCCACCTTTACGAGGGGAGTGGCCCAGCCCTCCTCCGCCTCCCTGTGACAGGGGGAGGCGGAGAGATCGAGCGAAGACGACTATCATCCCCGGTGAGACCCGCCGCCGTCATCGGCATCGTCGCGGCGCCATCGCGTCCGCTCGAGCTGCTCCGAGTTGCTGCCAGAGTTCAGCGACGACCAGGGCTCTACATCAGAGTCCGCCCCCAAGCTCCGCTCTGCCCCAATCGCCGGTAAGTCTTCTTCTTCTGCCCTTGCATTTTTTCCTTAACCTCCTTTAATTTTTTAGGTTTCTTCATCCACCCTCGACCTCCATTGTTCATCCCATTAGCTTCGCCTTCAACCCCCCTTCGACGCGCATCACTCCGATCATCTCATCCTTCCTCCATACCTCCCATCAACTCCAACCCACCTCCTCCGCCACCCACGGTGGAGGAGCTTCGAGCTCCCCATGTTCTCCGTTCCCTATGAGCTCCCACTCGCTCACTCACGCACCCTTAAGCTTCGGCTATATGCTACTAACCTTGCAGGTCTCTACTCGTTCAATGATCTGAGCTCGGCCGGAGCCGACTTCATCGATCTTGCAGTCACCAGCCGAGCACCGATGAGCGACACCAGATGCTTCTGGACCTTCCCCGAGTTCCCCGCTTCATCGACGACCATTCCTTGGGCTCGAGGGAGGTCCATCGTGGCTGAGAGTGAGAGGTGGAGGAGGAGCTCCTTCGCTGGAGCTCCAGAAGCGCCGCCAGCTGCGGAGGATGAAGAAGAAACAACTGTCGTCAGATGCTCTTCATCTGACGGCCCAGATGCACCCACATCGCCGATCAGAGCACCTTCCAGGTATCGTTGGATCTTCCAGATCCAACGGTTCCTCTGCCGCCACGTCGTCCGGAGCGCCTGCGAGAGTAGCCCTTGGATCCTTGTGATCCGATGGCTTCCAGGTAGCCACGTGGCGACGCTAGAGCCTCCTCCGAGCCTGAGTGTCCAAGCCATAGGCTTGGATTTTCCGAGTCTACTCCGAACCTGCATCGACCCCGAGCCTAAGTCCAAGCCAAGCCGAAGCGTCCCCGAGCCTCTGCCGAGCCTGACTCCAAGCGTGAATAGCACGTGTTGCGCACGTGCTATCTGGGAATTATGCAGAGACGCCCTCTGACTTCTCCACATTTGCAGAAAGGTCCTGACTTCACGTACCAACCACATGCGCCTGGGGTTATTTGCACCATAGCCCTCGTGGGTTTTAATAATTGCAGATATACCCCCGCGCGTGTGGGTATTTTACAAGGAAGGCCTCGCATTTATTTCTTTGTTTTAGCCCTTTCCAGGGACCTTTTTGTAGTTATCTTTTCATGTTTTCTTGCATTTATGCCCTTATCTTAATTGTTGCATAACATGAGCATCATGTTTCCGTTTCAGTTGATTTCAGTTTCATTTGAAAGCTTGTTCGATGTACTTTTTAATGGCATGGTTAATCATTCATCTTAGAGACTTGAATTTTAATGAAATATTATGTTAGCTAAGTGGCTCTTATTATTTACTCATGCCCAGTTCACTTTGTCGAACAGTTATGATACTTCCAATAAATCTGAAATTGACTCTTATTAACTTGCTCATTATATCTAATCAGACTTAGGGCATATTCGCATTGCATTTCCCTGCATTTATTTGCATGATAAAAATTGATAAAAAAATGCATGTTCATTTATTTTATGCGTTGTCTCCTTGCATAATTTGACCTGTATATGCTTCAACTCAACACTTAGCTAAATGGATAAAAATCCGAATAATTCGAGAAAGGCTCGTGTCCCTGAGTTCGACCTTGGTTTCTTACCAAGTAACAAAAATATAAATTTATGATCATCTCATTTTGATCTTTCATACGCATGTTTAAATGAGATGATCTCTTTGATGAGCCCATTTCGGCCCAACTGCTACGACAATTCCAAGTGCTAATTCTGCACTATTAAAGGGACGATTTTGCGGTTTATCAAATGGCGTCGTCGCCGGGGACACGACTCATTTCTTGTATTTTTTGTATTTTTTTATTTAATTTAGTGTTCATTTTATAGGTCAATTTGTCAATTCATTTTGCATTGTAAATTTTCTTCTCTATCGATCTCTAACTATTTCTTTTGTGGCAGGGCCCTTGATGGTTCAAGAGGGCAAGGAGCAGAATGCTTCCCGCTGTGAGGAGCCGCAGAAGCACGCTTGGAGTACGTCGAGAAGAAAGAAAAAAATGTCTTGCATTTTTATTTCCATGTAATAATTCGTCATTTACAGCGGTCTTCGATCGAAGGCTCGCGGTTGTAATCGAACGATCGTGGTTTTGTTGGGATCATCCCCACTTGAGTGTCGACTTAGGACCAGGCACGCGGCTCTTTGAGCGGTTTTCACTTTTCTTGTTTTACGTGCTTGCTCGTAGGTTAGGACACACTTTAAATTTAGACGCACACAATCTCGCATCACTTAGCTAAAATTTAATGAAAATCATTCACCGCTAATAGATGCATGACTAGGTGCGGCTTTTATCGACTTACATATATATTGATTTCGGTTTTCAAAACAGCCCAAGCTTTTCACAGATTTATCGCCAAATCCATGCATGATTTCTCGCTTAGCCTAGATCGCGGTTTTTATCGAATACACAACTTTTCTCGGTTTCTTTTTCCTGGCTTGATCACCTAGGTTAATGGAAAAAGGGAATGAGCGGTAGACGATGATTTCTTGATTTTTGGGTTAATCTTAATTCAGTGATAACTTAAAATAAAATTGGGACTGTTAATTGCAAGTCAACCTAAAATGGAGTAAAACTTCGGTTTTGGGAGAGCAATACCCTCGCTTACGCAATGATTTTCACTTCACATCTTTTCTTGGCGTAAAAGTTTAATGTTTTATCACCAATAAAACCGACAAGATAATAAACCAACCTCGGTTGGTTTCATGTGTGTGTTGGTGAATCTGAGGGTCTTGCTTGCTTGATTGAGCCATGCTTGCTTCGATACACACTCCAAAACCTTAGTCACTCCATTCATCTCCGCAGATTCAAACCGCTCATCTGTACATCCATTCCTCTTCTTCGTTCACCTTGGGTCCCTCCCAACATCAATTCCCATCTTTGTACGGCTAATCTCAGCCTAAGTATAGGGGGACCCGAGTCCCTGTGATTTCTCTACTCATCTTTTCTTACCTTTATACTTAGGTTATTTCTAACCTAAGTATAGGGGGAGCCCCTCTTAGTTCCCGTATATTTCTCTATACTTAAATGGAAATATGGACTTGTATCATCTAGTGCTATGAGGACATAGCAAAGTTTAAGGATAGGGGGGTATACCGTATATACAATTTACTTACTTTAGCTACAATCTGAAAAATTTGAGAAATTTAAAACTTTTTGGCTAAAGTAAAATACTTTGGACTAAGAGAACTCAAATGATTTCACGGCTTTTCGATACTATGTTACACTATTTTTGATAAAAATATTTTTGAAAATGATTTTAAAAATGAGATTTTCTTGTTTTGAAAAATCTTTTGAAAATGTTTTGAAAATCTTTTATTTGTGTGACATAGTTTTGAAAATCTTTTATCAAGGAAAGTTGAGTCTAACATGTGTTTTAACTCTAAATTAAAACCCATAAAAATGAGAAAATTCAAAAAAAGAAGAAAAAAATGTTTTTGAATGAAGGAGTTGGATTAAGCCTCTACACTTACACTTTCACCCATGATCTGAAATGTTCAAGGAAGCTTGATTTATGAGGTCTTTGAGATTTGCGGTTAACCAACCTTAGCCATCAGGGTCTTAGACTTAATCATCCACATTCCCCTCGGTCTCTAGATTTGCATGCTATATTCCATGCTTAGTCTCAGACAAAAAGAATATGATCATCACATCACATGCACGACTGCGGTTTTTGATTGAGATGAGTTGACTTTTCACCTGAGGAATTGGGATGAGGGATTCGAGTCTGGATTTGATGTAATGATGCTCGAGGATGGGATAAAATCTTTGAAGGCTTCATGAAATCTGAGTGTTAGCAATTTAGCCAGTATGAGAACTTGGTTCTTATACTAATCTCTTGACATTGACCTAAGTGCCTGGGTGTGAAATATAAATAAAAAATTTTGTTGATCAGTGTGCACCAACTCTTGGTAAAAGCAGTGGAGCTAGCCAAAAATTATACAAGTCAATGAAATTCAAAGAAAAGCTCTCATTCCACAAAGTCAAATATCAAAGAGCTTCCACCAAAGGCGAGCGCTCCCAAACTTTTCAAAGTGTCCACTTGGACCACCGCTATTAGGACCAGGAGTCGGGCTTGCACCAAAAAAGGGCTCTGCATCGTAAATGCTACAAGTCTGGGTGTAGAAGGTACGATAGGTACTCAAAAAAGACACACCCTGGTGTACTCCCATGAAAATAAGTGCAGACGGCTCCAACTTCTCTTGACGGATGCACTGATCAACACCAAAAAAATGTGTTGCGTGAAAGGCACTAGAGAGAATCCTTGTTCCAATGAGCGGGAGAGAAGAAATGACACAATCCTATGCCCTCCATCAACTGGCCTTCCATCTACACTTTTAAGTCTGACAACTAAAGAGACGGTGGATTGGATGCAAGATTGGATTTATTCCCTAGTGTTGAGGATTGGGTCCTTAGGAGAATTTCTTGGACCAAGACTTTGGGTGAAGATTTGACTCTACTCTCAGAATTGCGGTCAACACTAAATGTCATATCCTTTAGATTATATGTACATCAGAGAGAGTCTAGAGAATTAGAGGAATTGGGGACCTCTTGATTAAGGCTGGGTTGAACTCAAGAATTTTGGATCTCTAAAATTGAGTCGACTTGAGAAGATTGGATCCTGTATTCACATGCACAAGGGGGTTAATCCAACTTAGTCGTTCTTTTTGATGCTCGAGGACGAGCATAGTTTAAGTTTAGGGGGGGGTGATGAAACCCGATTTCATCATCATAATTTCTCATTATTAACCCCCTTGCTTAAGCTGAGTGTCAATAAAACCTAGTTAATGTCCTGTAATTATCAGAGTCTCAAATAAATTAAAAACCACAAAAAATGGCAAAATAAAAATCCGTGGTATTTTTAGACCTAAAAATACCCTCAAAAATATTTCGGGCCTTTGTTTGACTCCCTTTCAAGTTTTGGCCAACATGAAACTTGTAGATCTCATCAAGATCTACAACTTTCATGTTTTGAGTTTTCTCAAATTCGGCCTTTTTAACCCCCAAAAATCAGAAATTCCCTCGAATAAATCTGATTGGGCCACGTGGCCCATTCTGGGGGCGCCACGTGGCCCGGCTCCCCTTGTCTCATCCGCCTCCTCTTCCAGCCGTTGGATATCCTCTTGAGATCCAAGGGTCCCAGGCTTTCCACACACGCCCCTTTGCCTCGGTCGTCTGATCATCCCCGCCCTTAATCTGCACCGCACATCTGCGCTTAATCTCCAGAACGACACGTATCGTCCTCCGCAGCCCTTCGATCACATCATGGCCTTTCCATCTCCGCCGTTATCTCCTGGGCCAATTTCAACCGCTCGATCACCTATAGCTTCTAAATCTAAACCGTCTGTCATCGCCTAGCTCACAACACGCCACGTGTCGCCTTCTGAACCGTTTGATCGCGTCCCGACCTTTTCATCACAGCCGATGCTTCCACCTCTTTCCTAACCGCTCGATTAGCCCTAACTTCCCATCCAAGCCGCTCGCCAGCGCTGCGGCCAGAGCTCAACACATGGCAGCCCATCTGCCTTCGATCGCTTCGCCATCGATCTAATCACATCCGCTCGTTCGCACCTAAATGTCCGTCGTTGGATCTCCAGATCCAACGGCCCCTGCGTCATCGTCAACCTCCAGACCCCTCTCTCTTCCCACTTTCTCCAGCTCGCGCACACCTCTCCCCCTTCCTATTTTCTTCGCCACTCCAGCCATCATCTCAACTCTCCAACCGTCCCATGGTCTTCGCCACTCAACCATCTCCCTCGCGCATCACTCCACGACCCATGACTTCATCTCAGTCGCCCCATCTTCGCCTCAAACCCCACGTCGACCACCACCATGACCGGCCACTCACCCTTCAAATATCTCGCATCCTCCACCGAGTTCCGGTTGTCCACCTTTACGAGGGGAGTGGCCCAGCCCTCCTCCGCCTCCCTATGACAGGGGGAGGCGGAGAGATCGAGCGAAGACGACTGTCTTCCCCAGTGAGACCCGCTGCCGTCATCGGCGTCGTCGCGGCGCCATTGCGTCCGCTCGAGCTTCTCCGAGTTGTTGCCGGAGTTCAGCGACGACCAGGGCTCTACATCGGAGTCCGCCCCAAGCTCCGCTCCGCCCCAATTGCTGGTAAGTCTTCTTCTTCTGCTCTTGCATTTTTTCCTTAACTTCCTTTAATTATTTAGGTTTCTTCATCCACCCTCGACCTCCATTGTTCATCCCGTTAGCTTCGTCTTCAACCCCCCTTCGACGCGCATCGCTCTGATCATCTCATCCTTCCTCCATACCTCCCATCAACTCCAACTCACCTCCTCCTCCACCCACGGCAGAGGAGCTTCGACTTCCCATGTTCTCCGTTCCCTATGAGCTCCCACTCGCTCCCTCGCACCCTTAAGCAACGGCTATATGCTACTAACCTTGCAGGCCTCTACTCGTTCAATGATCGGAGCTCGGCCGGAGCTGACTTCATCGATCTTGCAGTCACCAGGCGAGCGTCGATGAGCGACACCAGATGCTTCTGGACCTTCCCCGAGTTCCCCGCTTCATCGACGACCATTCCTTGGGCTCGGGGGAGGTCCACCATGGCTGAGAGTGAGAGGTGGAGGAGGAGCTCCTTCGCCGGAGCTCCAGAAGCGCCGCCAGCTGCGGAGGATGAAGAAGAAACAACTGCCGTCGGATGGTCTTCATCTGACGGCCCAGATGCGCCCACGTCGCCGATTAGAGCACCTTCCAGGTACCGTTGGATCCTCCAGATCCAACGGTTCCTCTACCGCCACGTCGCCCGGGAGCGCCTGCGAGAGTAGCCCTTGGATCCTTGTGATCCGATGGCTTCCAGGTAGCCATGTGGCGACGCTAGAGCCTCCTCCGAGCCTGAGTGTCCGAGCCATAGGATTGGATTTTTCGAGTCTGCTCCGAACCTGCATCGACCCCGAGCCTAAGTCCAAGCCAAGCCGAAGCGTCCCCGAGCCTCTGCCGAGCCTGACTCCAAGACTGAATAGCACGTGTTGCGTACGTGCTATCTGGGAATTTTGCAGAGACACCCTCTGACTTCTCCACATTTCTAGAAAGGTACTGACTTCACGTACCAACCACATGCGCCTGGGGTTATTTTCACCATAGCCCTCGCGGGTTTTAATAATTGCAGATATACCCCCGCGCGTGTGGGTATTTTACAGGGAAGGCCTCGAATTTATTTCTTTTGCATTTTAGCCCTTTCGAGGGATCTTTTTGTAGTTATCTTTTCATGTTTTCTTGCATTTATGCCCTTATCTTCATTGTTGCATAACTTGAGCATCATGTTTCCATTTCAGTTGATTTCAGTTTCATTTGAAAGCTTGTTCGATGTACTTTTTAATGGCATGGTTAATCATTCATATTAGAGACTTGAATTTTAATGAAATATTATGTTAGCTAAGTGGCTCTTATTATTTACTCATGCCCTGTTCACTTTGTCGATCAGTTCTGATACTTCCAATAAATCTGAAATTGACTCTTATTAACTTGCTCATTATATCTAATCAGACATAGGGTATATTCGCATTGCATTTCCCAGCATTTATTTGCATGATAAAAATTGATAAAAAAATGCATGTTCATTTATTTTATACGTTGTCTCCTTGCATAATTTGACTTGTATATGCTTCAACTCAACACTTAGCTAAATGGATAAAAATCCGAATAATTCGAGAAAGGCTCGTGTCCCCGAGTTCGACCTTGGTTTCTTACCAAGTAACAAAAATATAAATTTATGATCATCTCATTTTGATCTTTCATACGCATGTTTAAATGAGATGATCTCTTTGATGAGCCCATTTCGGCCCGACTGCTACGACAATTCCAAGTGCTAATTCTGCACTATTAAAGGGCCGATTTTGCGGTTTATCAAACACACAACTTTTCATTGTCAAAGGTCAGTTGCTGAAGTCATACTTGGAGCTTGATACATCCCTAACAGTTGTCGACTCTGTACAAGTAATCCTTAACGTAGATCTCACTGCTTCAATAGCTTAGTGGAGACGGACACTGCTTCCAAAAATATCTTCGATTAGTTTTCATCTTTTCTTCTTGCCCTCCCATTGGAAAGAGGTAGTCAATCGATCTAATGGTATGTTTTGCAACAATTACATCACATCCCATGTGGATGATTATGAACCATACGATCAAGTTTTATAGTCTTCTAAAATATGTGCAACCAATTCAAGTATTAATACAAGAATGCGATACAATTATTAGACTTTAATCTTATTTAATAAGTGATGAATATGCATTTCATCATCTTTATTCATTTATTTTAGCTTAAAATCTCTTATAAACACCTGTATATAATACAAACTTCATATTCTTACTAATTTGCACCTATGTGTAAATGTTATATATTTGTATATTATTTTAACCTAAAATAAATAAAGAAAGAAAGGAAAAAAAGAATGTATATATGTAATAGATACAGCCCGACCCGAACCCGGAGAGAAGGTCAAGACTTGATCAGATCGACTAGGAATAAAGTAGGGGAAGATAGGGTGCTTGATCAAAAAATCCAAAAAATGTGTGTTGCAAATAATTATCACTTATTTTGTATATATTTGTATAGAACTAACACTATTTTATTTTTACAAAAATTGACATCAAATAAAATAATTTTCAAAATAAAAGTTTTAAATAAAAATGTTTTCTAAATAATAAAAATGTTTGCCAAATAAAATCATGTATATAATAGAAGTAACCACATCTAAGCGATAATTAAAAGATTAATTCCAGCTCCATATGAATTTAAATTGAATAAAACTCACTTCCATTGTCTTCTAAATAAAATTACCTTTAAAATGGCCGTGATTTTATATTTTTGGAGTTACGGTTGAAAAGCTGGTTTTCTGGGGTGGTTTATGCAATTTTACCATTTATTTGTACATATCGTATTTGTAAATATTTTTACTAATAAAAAAATAAAAACTTTAAAATAAAAAAAACTATTTTCCTTATTTAACCATGTATATAATGTCATATATGTATATAGAATATGTATAAAGTTAGTTTTCTTAAATAACTACCAAAAAATAAATAAATTAACATTTATTTTTCAAATTAATAAAGTGACGAAAATGAAAAATTAGTTAATTTTTGTAAATATTTTAAAGACATTGTTTTTTTAACTTTATCTCATTTCAAATTTTGTCTATTATATTTTATCTTTATTCAAAATTTTAAAAATTCAAACTCCTATCTTTATCTATTTATATGGCTCCTCCTCTCTCATTTCAACTTGATCAATCTTTGGTGAGAGGAGCCCTATCTCAAAGAGTTTTCTTATCGTAGAACGTTGCCTAGCCTCCGAGCCATCTGGTGACAGCAAGTCGGCCTTCGTCGAGGCGATTAAGGTTTTTTCCGCTCCTTAGGTAAGATCCATTTTTATCTCTTATTTTTAACCTAATTAATCATAGTTTATTTTTCAAGTTTATTCGTTTATTCCTTAGAATTCACTACGATTTTGATCCATCTTTGATTTTGATTTTCCATCTCATTTTCTCGATCTCTCCACGTTCACGTTCTGTCCCCTACGATCTCTCAACTCTGGCCACACACGGTGGCTAGAAACTCGGATCTACTTCTCATTTTTTGTCGGATCCCCGTTCACGTATTCCATTTTGTTTTTGGGATCGAACCGTTGTGCTCGCATCCTAATTGTTTATATATAAAAAAATTTAAAAATATTTTTTAACATTTGTTTCGAAGGATAAATCAAAAATAAAATAATAATAAATAAATAGAATTATATAAAAAGTTTTCTTCTGTTACAGCTTTATGTTATTTTTTAAAAGAAAATAAAAAAACGTTCCCCTTATTTCTGTTTACATTTGGAAAATAAAAATAATAATAAAAACAACAACAGCGGTAGGCGCCGCCCCTCTAACCACGCGCGATGCCCACCGCCTACCGGCCACCCACACTTCCGGCCCGCACGGAGGAGGAGAGCCACCGGCCGCATGAGGTTCGTCGGTCGCCTCCTGCCATCGCCTCTTCGCCCAACGCGCAGCCGCTACTGCTTGGAAACCCACCTGCCGCCTCCTGCCATCTCCACCCGCTCGGAGATCCATTGCGCATCGCTTAAAGCCCCGCCAATCGCAGCTGCTCCTGACCGCACCGCCTACGCACCACGACCGCGACCTCCACCCACCGCCGTCCTCCTTCTAGTCCGCCACAACCACCGTCCGGAATCCCTTCACGCACGCTTCCGCCGTCGCTTGAAGACTGCCACTCAAGACCCTAGCGCGAAGTCCCATCGAGCCGCCTAACCATCGACCTTCGCAAGCCCTACGTGAGCTCCCTTGCTAGCGCCCAGTTCCGCAGCAGATCCCGCGCCAAAGCTCCACCGCCTCCCGCAGCTTGTAGGAAAAGAGAGAAGAACAACGGCGACCACTCTCCAGTGCCTCCTTTGGTGTTTTTGGTGAAGAACGAAGACGTCCCCCAGGAAGAATCCTAGCGATTATTAAAAATTTGTTGGAGAAATTGTGATACAGACACCTAAAGTTCTGACAAGTTTACAGAAGTCCCTACCAGATTTCAAGTTACGTGAGCACGCACAAGTAGGTAAATTGCACTTTTAGTCCTATGTTTATATATGTTATTTGTTTAATGCAAAAACATTGTATAATTACCTTTTAGTCCCTGTTTCTAGACTTTAAATTTGCATGATCTTTTCTTTGAAACAAGTACTTTTGTTAGTCAATAAATTTTGCAAAAAACATGCTATGATCCTGATGTGTGTATCTTTCTAGCATAAAATTTTTATTGCGTTTCATTTTCATTTGACATTATTAAAAAAATTAAAACTAATGTCATTTTCTCTTTTTAAAATTCAAAAATTCATAAAAATTTTAATATTGCTCTAAAAATTAAAAAAAATCAGATTAGTTTTATTTTATTAACTTTTTATTCCAGTTTAAATTTCGTGCATTAATTATTATAAAACCCAAAAATTAGTAAAATACTAAAAATCTTATAAAAATCATAAAAAATGCAGAAAAATCTAGAAATTGTGATTTTAGTTCCTATGTGTAGATACTTGTCTACATTTTAGTATAAAAATAGTTGCCAGGAATTCTGGACATTAAATATTTTTAAGTTGCAAATTACTCCAGGCTATGCATTGTTAATAATTTTTATCGTTATGTGATTTTAAGAAAAGATACTAAAACATATGAAAATTCTAAAAAAATTACCAAAAATATTTCACAGCCTTTAAAACCCAAAAATATTTTCTCTAGATTTTTCTGAGCATTTGTCATATAATTAAAAAAAATACAAAAAGAGTGGTATGCGTATTTCTTCCCTTGTGCATATTGTTCCTTATTTGAAAATAAAATAAATTGCAAAATTGAAACCACTAAAAACTTGAAAATAAGAAAAATAAAAATAGAAATAAAAAATTTTAAAAAATAAAAAAAATCCACAAAAACAAGGATAGTTTGCATTTGAGATTCCCTTTTCGTTTAATTGATTTTTCGTCGATTATTTGAATAACCCTCAGGAATTGTAGCTTCCTTGAGTTCGATCATGTCCTCTATACTGATAAATAAGTAGAAAAACATTTCTCTTGGTCCACATCATTCTTTGTAATTATTTCGGCTTGAGAAAGAACCAAAAAATAATTTTCTGTTGATGATTGATTGGGTTGCAACGACATGTTCATAAATCAATAATTTAAAAACTTGTGAAAATCATTGCAACAAAATGGCATCGTTGCTGGGGAGGCACGATGAGGGTAGTTAGGTTTCTCTTTTGACATGCTATTCTTGGTAGTAAATATATGTTTATATTTTGCCACATTATCTCATTGTTCATATTCACTGCATTTATTTCATTATTTGTACTCATATTTTTATAATTTTGTTTCTTATACATTATCTCTTTTCTTTTTTTGCAAGGGCCCGCAGAGCGAAGGAGGCGATCCTAGGAGAATCGAAGCACCCAAGCAAAGTAGAGGCGGCTTGATTCATCTCGAAGCCGCAAGAGAACGCAGGAGGAGGAGAAGAAGGTTTTGAGAGAGACCATCATTTGGAGCATATATAGTTTTTTATTTATTTTAGTATTTGAACTCTTGTAAATGGACATTCATTTGTTGCGGGGTCTGTTTCGCCAAGTGCCAGTGCACCTCACCGGATTTTTTTTCATTGCCTTATTTTTCTTTGTTTCACGCGGATTTTGTGAGCTACCTATTGATTGCCTTAATTAATTTGCTTGAGCTATGTAATTAGTTAGGTCCAAACAGCCTAAACAAGAATTTCTGTACCTATAGAATATAACATAATTGGTCTTAGTCAAATTAACCTTTCTTGCCCGTTAATAGAAGCTATTGTTAGGATGGTTCGCTTACATCATATAGGATATTTTATTTTTATGTATTTAAATTCTACGCGGATAATTTTTCATGTAGAGTACTAGCGACAAGGTACACATCTCTAACTCCTGCATGCATCATTATTTTTGATCACGTATTGGCATTTCTGATCTCCTTCCTTGTTTTCACTTACATAAGTTAAAAAGGAATTTGAACACTCAATAGGCAATTCATTGAATATATTTAAACCAAGTGACAATTGCCTAAAATATGGAACTGCTAAAGAAAACTCGATCCTAAAATAAACATAACGAAAAATCATTATTTTGGGGAGAGTAAACCCTCATTTTATTCGTTATAACTTGCTCGTGTACACACTAAGGTTAGTGCCCAAATTCCATAATTCAACCTAAGTGTTTGTACAACTTTGTGTTTTATCACCAAACTCTAAAAATTGACAAGATAAGAGATTGAGATTTCATGGTCTTCACTGAGTTGAGTTGGTGAAATGGGGGTTCGTATTGTGTTTGATTGCTTGTGTGCATACTAGATCCTTCTGCGCATTTGCATCTTTTTCTTCACATCTTTTGACTTGAACCTCATTCTCTCCCAATCATTTTCTCTTGTTTCAGAGATGGTCGACTGGAGTTATTTTTATCTGATCTTTGTGGATCCCTCGTACCCTCTGGCCGATCCACCTTCCTTTTTTCAGGAGGACTTTGCTCCTGATTTTTGTGCATATCCGCTTAACCCACTATTTCTGGAGTCGGAGGACTTTGATTCTCACCCACCCTCATCCCACTCACCCGATCCTGGAATTTTGGAGTCACCTTTCATGTTGTCCACACTTGAGACCTTGAACCAGATGATGGAGCATATGAATTCGAAGATTATCAATCTATTAAATATATATAAGAGCCAGAATGTTAATCCACTATTTGAGGATATGGATTCATTTGAGGATAATTATGAGAGCTTACAATCACCCAAAATATAAAAAATGAGAAAAATTTAAAAACCCAAAAAGATTTCGGGAGACACATTGATGATTCATTTTGTGAAGAGAGGGCACCCAAGCCAAACCATTTTCCCACGTAGTCATTCATCACATGTCCCAACCTTGACCTCAAGGATGCCACTGTACAGATTGCTCTTGGCAATTCCCGTGTATATGTTGATTCCAATCTCCTCCCTTGTATGGAGGAGGTTCAAAAATTCAAAAAACATTGACTGAACCCAAAGTGGTGACCAATATTCACGAGATCATTAAAGCCCCACTTCAACATGACATGACCCATTTATCTGCTCCTCAACCCAAGAAGAGAAAGCGGAGGAGCATATTTGAGAGTCACATATTGACCATGGACACTGCCTACACCATCCCTCACCGCCCACATTTTAAGAAAGGGAACACTGCCACACCTCTTGTGAGTTGCTCCATATCTAACTAACCCATAGGTTCTCAATTTTAAAAGAATTCCTGCTTCTTGTGATAACACTCTTCTTGACGGTGGTGCTTCAATCAATATATTACCATTCTCTATGGTACAATCTCTTCATCTTGGGCCTCTTAAGAAAACTAGGATGATAATTCAATTTGTTGATGGATCTATTAAGAGGCCAAAGGGTACTTTAGAAAATGCTCTCATTTTTATTCAGGACATGAACTTCATTTCTGATTTGGTCGTATTGCCCATGGAGACCTCCACCTCTGTGGGGCATCCTCCAATCATCTTGGGACGACCTTTCCTCACCTCTATGGGAGCCGTTTTTTATTATGAAACAGGAGATATTCGCTTCTGTTATGATATAGGGATGCATGTGTTGATCACTACACTCATTATTGACCAGAAACATGCATCCCATGAGAGCATGCCCATGTTAGCCAACCCCAAGGTCTTTGACCATGATGATACTTCCAGAGATTCTTGCTGTATGTTGGATGATAATGAGACCCAAGAATTCCTCTTCAAGGAGGAAGACTCGGAAAGCATAGACCTTGGAGTTCCCCTTTCTGATACGTGGTGATGCATTGATGACATCCACAGGATTTACACAATAGACACCCTAGAGCGGAAGGCAGACTCTGAGAATAGACAAGACAAACATGATTTGACTCTTTCACTGATGAATCCGTTCCTATTCACCTTAATTTAGATGAGACTGATAAGGTCGAATTCGATTTGATTGCTTTTATAAAGGAACTTGGGCCTTTAATAAAGATGATGATCCAATAGAGGCTCACCATGCTGGAATTGATCTTACTTTTTCGTATAATGGTTTATGATTTTGAGTCTTTTTACTTTGATATTTGCGAGACTTCCTAGGCCAGACATCACCACACCACTTCCACTAACCAATTTAGGCCTACACACTCTGAAACCGCTGATAATACATTCTTGGTCGATCCTAATCAGTTTATGTTTAATGATAACCCCAATATAGATCTACACCTCGTCAGGACCATTCCTCAGTGGTCCCACAAGAAGGTTCGCTTTCGACCTTCTCGACCTTTGTACGTCCACTCCTCTGGTATATCCTTTTTTTCATTCTTTATTCTCCCATTTTATTGTTTATCCCTTTTCCGTGTGTATATATGCTATACTTAAGATGTGCTTTATCCAAAGTATAGGGGGGTGAAGGATTTGTGTTGTTCATATTCGTCCTTTCCATCATTCCTGTTGTTGCCTATACTTAGGGATACTCTATCCTAAGTATAGGGGGAGTGATGTTATTCATATCGTTTTTTTTTGTTTTCCCATTGAGTCTGTACATTCTCTTCATCGGGGTTTCCTTTTTGTATAGTCTACTATATTTAGGATTACTTGATCCTAATTATAAGGAGGATCACCGACTTCTCTTCTTTTTATCTTTTCTTTGAGTTGTTGTAGCATAGGAGTCTTTTCACTTTTCTATACTTAGAATGAGTTATGTCTTCCTTTGTCTCTCTCTGATCACTATGAGGACATAGTTCGAGCTTAGGGGGGTGTCATATATATTGTATATATACTTTAAACATAACTCGTACTTTTAATATGATTATTTTGGGGATATGTATATAATTTCGTAAAATCCACGTGTGTATAAAAAACTAAAAAACAACAAAAAATAATAAAACAAAAAAATCAAAACAAAAAAAAACAAAACAAAACAAAAAATCCTTCTTGTATAGACCTGTATATATTTTACTAACCCTTTTCCCCATAAAAAAATCCCTAAAAATTACATAATTCAAAAGTCTATAAAACTTTGCATAATTAAAAAGAAAATTTTCTTTTCACATGTGCATTTTTTTAAAAATCCATAAAAAGTTCAAAATTAGAAAATTACATTACAAAGACCAAATGGCATTCTTCGGAATGTAATTGTGAGGCTACTTACCTGAAAAGAAAGATCCAGGTCTTGATTGCAAACATCGGCAGAATTTCTTCAACTTCTACTTCTTAGTTAGTAGTGAGTTAAGTAGTACGAAATCGTTTACATGCACGCCAATGCTTTTCAAGGAAGTCCATTATTCAATCAATATATTTGATCTTATTGAGAAATCGATGTACCCTCCTAAAAAAATTATTCCAGAAGAAATGGGCAGTAGTTAGGAGAGGTGCGCCAACAACGAGCAGAACAAAAAAATTGTTCTTTTCATATGTGCATAACTTTTTCAAAAAAATCCATAAAAATTCAAAATAGGAAAATTGTTTAAAAAATGCTTTCTTTGCATCGTACATATTTTCTTGCATTTTCATTTGCATTTTTTAGGATAGTATTAATATTTAAACTAAGTATGGATTAAATTGAAGAATGGAGCTTAGTTGGACCATAATCCACTCAATTTCAAAGGAATCTTATAAGAATTGGAGTTAAGACTTTTCAGTCCTAGTAACTGCATTCTTTGAGTCAATAAGACTATGTTCACATGTCATCTTGAGTAGTCTAAGTAGAATATTTAACAACACACGCATGATTCATTCAGACCGTGGATTATCTTGGACAAGTACTCTACACACAGCTCTTCATGGAGATATAAAGACAGAATCCTGTGGGGTTGCAATATTGATTCAAAAGAGGGATAGTCTACTAGCTCAAGAGGCAAAAATCCTTATGTACATGCTGCACCTTGTATATATTTTCAAAAAAAAGAAGAGTAAAATGCATCATCTCCAAGAGTGTACATGCTTGATTGAAAAGCAAAATGCATATCGGAGTTTATATAAGGATAAAAAAGAAAAAAATAATAAGAGCTTCAAAGTCAAATTTTTGTAAGCTTGCAGCAAATGACTTGGCTACACTAGTCATGCATCCAAGGATAGGTAGCTACACTGGTTACCGTTCATTCTTTTCTACATCCTCTCTTCTTGAGTTGGTTGTACTTAAACTTAAAAGGGAATATCCCCGCTCCTCGAGGAAAGAGTTGCAAGACCGAGAAACTAGAGTTACCTTGTTGAGGGAGGTTGTCTCTTTACTACTTTTGAGATGGGGAGTTGTATCTCACTTACACCGTACAAGTAAAGATTCATAGTCATAAGAACTTGTGTATGTAAACTTGTTCTGACCTGACTGTTGAGATGACCTGAATAGGAGTCTTGTGGAACTTAGAGACTGTTAGGTTTTAAATCCATCTCCCATTAAGGTTCCTCTACAATAATAATCCAAGGTTTGACAGAGCTCTAAACTACAATTTTATGAAGATAAGTTTAATACTCAATATTGTCCTACCTTCTTTATTTTTCCTTCCTTTATTATTTTATTCACTTATTCTTTCAAATAAGTGTTTGCTAAGGGACTAGTAAAGGTAAAGCATATGGGGATGATGAATCTGCATTTCATCATCTTTATTCAATTATTTTATCTTAAAATCCCTTATAAAACACCTGTATATAATACTAACTCCATATTCTTTCTAATTTGCATCTGTGTATAGATATTGTATATTTGTATATTATTTTAACCTAAATAAATAAAGAAAGAAAGAAGGGAAAAATAATAAAAAGGGATTGTATCTAAGTAATAGATACAGGCTGAACCGAACCCCAAAAAAGGTCAAGACTTGACCAGATCGACCAAGAATAAAGTAGGGGGAGATAGGGTCCTTAATCAGAAAATCCAAAAAAGAAGGTTTGTTGTAAATAATTCTCATTTATTTTGTGTATAACTGTATAAAAATAACATTGTTTTATTTGTACATAAATTAACCTCAAATAAAATGATTTTCAAAATAAAAGTTGTAAATAAAAATGTTTTCCAAATAAAATCATTTTTATAATAAAAGTAACCACATTTAAAAAACCATTAAGTGATAATTGAAAGATTAATTCTGGCTCCATATGAATTCAAATTGAACTAAACTCACTTCTATTGTATTCTAAATTAAATTATCTTTAAAATGACTATTATTTCATAATTTTTGGAGTTACGATTGAAAAGTCAGTTTTTTGAGGTGGTTTATGCAATTTTACCATTTATTCGTACATATCATTTTTGTAAATATTTCTAAATATTTTTTAAAAATGAAAAAATAAAAATATTAAAACCAAAATACTAATTTCCTTATTTAACATGTATATAATGTCATATACGTATAAAGAATATGTATATAGTTATTTTCTTAAATAATTACCACAAAAAATAAAAAAAATTAACATTTATTTTTCAAATTAATAAAGTAACGAATATAAAAAAATTAGATAATTTTTGTAAATATTTTTAAACACTAATTGTTTTTTTATCTTTATGTCATTTCAATTTTTGTCTCTTATCTCTGATCTTTGTTCAAAATTTTAAAAATTCAAACTCCATTCTTCATCTATTTATATGGCTCATCCTCTCTCATTTCAACTTGATCAATCTTTGGTGAAAGGAGCTCGATCTCCGAGAGTCTTCTTGTTGCAGAAGGGTGCCTAGCCTCCGAGCCGTCCCGTGACAACGAGTCGGCCTTCGTCGAGGCGATTAAGGTCTTTTCTGCTCCTAAGGTGAGATTTATTTTTTTCTCTTATTTTTAACCTAGTTAATCATAGATTATTTTTGGCATTTTATTTGTTATCATATTTTTTATCTAGATCGTAGAATCCATCATGATTTTGATCCACCTTCGACTATGATTTTTTTCATCACAGTTCCTCGATCTCTCCACGACCGTGTTCTATCCCCCACGATCTCTCAACTCCGGCCACACACGGTGGCCGGAGACTCGGATCCATTCCTCAGTTTTCAGCGGATCCCCGTTTACGCACGCATTCCATTTTGTTTTTGGGATCGAACCTTGTACTCGTATCCTAATTGTTTATAAATAAAAAATTATTTTTTTAACATTTGTTTTAATAATAATAATAAATATAAATTATAAAAAAGTATTGTTCTATTAAAACCCTTACGCGAACCCCCATCGAGCCGCCTAACCACCGACCTTTGCAAGCCCCGCACGAGCTGCCTTGCCGGCCGCCCACTTCTGCAGCAGGTCCCGCGCGAAAGCTCCACCGCCTCCTGTAGCTTGGAGGAGAAGAGAGAAGAACAGCATCACCCACTCTCCAGCGCCCCCCTTTGGTGTTTTTGGTGAAGAATGAAGAAGTCCCCTAGGAAGAACCTATCGATTATTAAAAAATTTTGGAGAAATTACGATCAAGACCCCCAAAGTTCTTACAATTACATAAAAGTCCCTACTAGATTTCAAGTCACGTGCAGCACACATAACTGAGTAAATTGAAATTTTAGTCCTCTGTTTATTTTTCTTATTTGTTTAATGCAAAAACATTTGTCTTTCAGTCGTTGTTTCCAGAATAAATTTGCATGATTTTTTCCTTGAAATAAATACTTTTGTTAGTCAATAAATTTTGCAAAAATCATGATATGCTCCTGATGTGTGTACCTTTCTAGCACAAAACTTTTATTGCATTTTATTTTCATTTGATATTATTAAAAAAATTAAAAACATTGACATTTTCTCTTTCTAAAATTCAGAATTTCATAAAAAATTGAATATTATTCTAAAAACTCCAAAAATTAGGTCATTTTATTTTATTGCCTTTTTATTCCTATCTAAATTTCGTGCACTAATTATTTATAAAACCCCAAAAAATTAAAAATACTAAAAATCTTATAAAAATAATAAAAAAATGTAGACAAAATTCTGAAAATCGTAATTTTACTTTCTGTTGTAGTTATTTATTTATCTTTTAGCATAAAAAATAGTTGCCAGGAATTTTGGGTATTTCAAATATTTATTAGTTGCAAATTACTCCAGGTTGTGTATTGTTTATCATTTTTGCCATTTTTTGGTTTTTAGAATTATATAAAAACATCTGAAAGTTCTAAAAAAATTCCCCCAAATATTCAAAGCCTTTAAAACCCAAAAATATTTTCTGTATTTTTCTGAACATTTTTGATTTAACTGAAAAATAAAAAAAGAATGCGGTGTGCTTATTAATTCCCTTGTGCATATTGTTCCTTATTTGAAAATAAAAAATACAAAACTAAAATCATTAAAAAATTGAAAATCAGAAAATAAAAAATATAAATAAAAAATAAAAAAATAAAAAAATCCACAAAAACCAAGGATAGTTTGCATTTGAGATTGCTTTTTCTTTTAATTGATTTTTCATCGATTATTTGAATAACCCCCAGGAATTGTAGCCTCCCTGAGTTCGATCATGTCCTCTATACAGGTAAAAAAGTAGCAAAAACATTTCTCTTTCTCCACATCATTCTTTGTGATTATTTCATCTTGAGAAATAACAAAAAATATTTTTATTGACGCTTGATTGGGTTGCAACGACTTGTTCATAATTCAATAATTGAAAAACACGTGAAAAAGTGTAGCAACAATAATCAAGTCGATTTCAATGATGATATGTAGATGCATGATATACTCATGCACTATCTGAGACCTTTTCTAAGGATTATATGATATTGTCGGTAGTCATACTTTTAGTATATTGGCTTATTGCACTAATGGCATTCATTTAATTCTTTGGATGTAATATGTATGGAAGTCATAGAATTGTAGTCAACTCTTTGACTCTCCTTACATGGGTTGTACCCCATGCTTCCACTGCGCTTCTTTCAACGCGTAAACAACGATTTTTTAAGATAAAAGACCTTTCTAATCGAACTTTTCCTCAAAAGGACTTCAATCAAAGAGTGTTTCTACATTTATACTTGCTTCATCACATTCATACAATGTGAAATTATGAAGCTTCATGAAATACTTGAGTAGAGAAAATATAATGATAACACTCAGCATAACCATTATCTTGACTCATAAAGACTTTGGTCTTGGTATATACTCAAACATTTTGAGCACATCATCTCCTACGAATCTACCATTTTGCATAATACAGTGAACCATGCCATTCATAATTAAATGCTGAGAGAAACATATGTTTGCCAAAAACATCTCCTTAATTTTAGAAGGATCTTGATCATTACGAGCACTGTCATGTTACTTCCAAAGCATACTCGATGAGAGATCAAGACTGTACCGACATGCAAACCCTACATTGTTATACTACTGTCTATTTAATTATCAATCTTCATTATTGATGAATACCTAATTCTCAGTCTTTGTTCTTTTATTTTAGCTATTTATCTTGGAAAATCATCTTGTAAATAGGTGTAAACACAATAAGTTAGCATTCGACACGCATTTGTTAATATTGCATAATTAGCATGTATTTATGCAAAAATAAAAGAATAAAGGAAAAGAAAAACAGAAGGAGGTATTCAGAATAAATACAGAGTGACCCGAACCCTAAGAGAAGGTCAAGCCTTGACCTGATCGCCAAATAAAATAAGTAGAGAGAGATAGTGCCCGCTCCATGTTAAACATATAACCTATATATGTCAATAATTATTTTTGATAAAATAAAAATAAAATATTCTTTCTAGCTACTTGTATAAAGTCTTAAAAAAATCAAAAATAAAATAAAACTCAGAAAAATAAAATCCTTTCCCACTTGTACAAAATACATGTATATATGTCTCACTCCCTATTTATTCTATACCTGTAAATCCAACATAAAAATGAAATAAAAATTATTTTGTACTCCTAAAAATATGTTGAAAATAAATAAATGTATCTGTGTAAAAATAAAAAAATAAAAAATATTGTACATAATACATAGGTATATTAAACATGTATATAACACCATATACTGTATATACACTAATTTATTTTTCATAAAAATAATTAAAAATCACAGAAAAATAGTTTGAAAATTAATAAATATTTTTTATTTTATACACTTTTTATTTTGAATTCATTTATTATTTTTTATTGATTTTTTAAATATTTTGTAAAATCTTTTTTTCTGATTGGCCAAGACTGGGTGTTGACCTCGGGTCAATGCCCTCTTCCAGGGTTGACCCGACCCGACTTCGCTTGCCCAAGTATTTTCTCCGATTTTCATGGTTGGGTCACGCCTCCTTTCTACCCGATTCTTTTCCTGAGCCTTCTCCAAGGATCCATCACCATCATAGATCCCTAGGAAGGTGCAGATCTTCCTAGGTTTGCGTGCTCTCAACAGATCTTTTCACCTCTTGGGAAGCCTATAAATTGTCTCCTCTGCCTACCCAGCACTGCAGCTCGTGCCTCGCCCATTGTTCCACCCTTGTGACCTCCAGTTGAGTGACAAAAATCAGAGACCACCTTCGGACCATAGTTTGGTGGTGTGATTATCGCAGCTCACTGACGTGGCCGGACCTCCGTCACGTTTAGCCTCCTTGGCCACCCATAGCCCGGTTGAGGCCATCACCTCGACGATCGTCACCGCATGGAGCTCAGGAGATATCCTAGATCTTCAGGTATCCATCATATCCCCTCTAGTTTCTTGTTAGCTTCGATCTTGTATTCCACCTCAGCCGCACATTCACCTGCTCCGACCAGCTGGTCGGAGCCCTGTAATCCACACGCATCCATTCTGATCGAACCTATATGCCACCCTCCATATCGCATCGCAGCCTGATCATCCTTAGGCTCATCCCTTAGGTCGAGATTAAGGCTCAGATCTCCTCCTACCATCTTCGCCGGAGATCGAGCTCCATTCTTCCACA